>CM052540.1:22224034-22249679 GCA_028533065.1 Trachops cirrhosus
GCACAGTAAAGCACAGTACATTGTAAAAAAAGATAAATTTACAAAATGAGCACATGGAGGAAGTAACTAGCTCTGCCTTGAGGATATACCGAAGGGTCCATGGAAGTGGTGGCATTAGGGATGGAACTTAGAAAATATAACCAAAGACACTGAAATAGGGAACAGGCTGACAGTGACCAGAGGGGAGGGAATTTCAGGGGAAAAGGGGAAGGGTTTACAGGAACAAGTATAAAAGGCACATGGACAAAAACTCAGGGGGAGTGGAAATGGGAGGGAGGTGGGGAGCACTGTGGGGGTGGGCTGGGATGGGAGTAAAAGACAGAAAACTGTACTTGAACAACAATAAAAATAAAAATAAAAATAAAAAGATAGAAAGCATCCTTACGTAGGGAGAGACAGAGTTCCAGGAAGGGTTTGAATAAGGCAAGAATGGATTCATGGCTGGAGGGAAGAATTCCTCTGGGGAAGAACAAGCTGGGGAGTTGGTCTGGTTTTGAAGAAGCTTTTGTATCACAGTAAGGAGTCTGACC
Organism: Trachops cirrhosus; assembly: GCA_028533065.1. Taxonomy (NCBI): domain Eukaryota; kingdom Metazoa; phylum Chordata; class Mammalia; order Chiroptera; family Phyllostomidae; genus Trachops; species Trachops cirrhosus. The sequence goes on from CM052540.1 coordinate 22,224,565, forward strand.
ATAATTCATAAGCAATTAGACATAAGGGGAGGATGAAATCATTCTGTTATTTTTTGCATAGGTGCTGCAGTGTTTCCTTATTATATATTGATAAACCATATATCTTATATCTTAAACCATATTTTGTACTGTTTCTCCAAGTTGAGTCTATGGGCATGGTGTCATTGTTTTGGAATACTCTTCATTTACCTTTTTTCCCATCTCATTTAATTTTGACTAAAACTGAGTCATGGACAGCACTGAAAGTGAGCTATAATAGAGAAATGTTTTGAGCAGAAAACCAAATATTATATGCTTCTGCAACTTTTCTGGAGAAAACTGAGGTTGACTCAAATGCAGTACCCATGACGGGGATGTTGAAATGGAGAGCAAGCAGCAGCAAGAAGCTCTCAGACTGGGAAGGATTTATCGATGAACTATATATGGGCTTTGAGAATGCGGAGTGTTGAGGAGAGATAGAAACAGCTTATAAAATTGGAGAACCCTAAGTATTTGTAATAAAAAAGATAATAAAACTTAAAATTTGTATTCTCATCCTAAGTGTGAGGTAAAGATGCAGTGTGGAAAAATACCATTTTTACTCTTTAGGCTCTCAGAAGTCACACATTTTATTACATGAATGTCTCCCTTTTAAGGTATTTTATCTATCTATAAATTATGTTACACGATTCACTTAATATTTATACTTTGAAGTTAAATGATCAAATTGCATGTTTATGTCCCCTCTAATTGAGCAGCAAGTGGGCCCAATATGTAATTAACTTAATGGATTTGGCTATTAAGTGAGTTTACCATTAGTTAAAAAACAAAAGAAAGATCAATTACTTGGTACTGTGAGGATCTTTATTATAATTACGTGAGATCCACTGAAATCTTAGGACAGGTGTCCTGTAGAAAAATAGCTATAAAACTGGAAAAATAAGTAACTATGCTATATTAATTATCTATGGAAAAATAGAGGAAGCAGAATTTTTACCTCATTTTTGGATTATATTTTCCAGAAAATGAAACATTTTTGCCTTAATCTTGGGTTCACATTGTCTGCCCTGAAAGTCAGCATTTTTAAACACTTGGTATTTATATATCTAGAACAGATCAGTGGGAAAGACTGACAGATATCTTGTGGCAACTTTTGTTAACCTAAAGTTAGCAACTAAAGTAAAGGCTTTGGATGGTTTTTATTCCTCAGTTAAGCCAGATCCAGGATGTTCTTTCTGCGTTTTGTAGAAACAATACCAGCTAAGAAGCAGAATATCCAGGTTGTAATAATAGCTCCATTGCTAATTAGCTTAAGAACTGTGTCAAGGTAAAAGCTGTCTAAATCTTAATTACCTCATGTATAAATTACAAATAATGACACCTGCCCCTTACCAGCTAAATACAGATACTGCATGCCAAAGTCATCATACATAAAAAGTGTGTGTAATTCTAAAACAATGCAACTATGAAGCTGTTCTAATCAGAAAAGTGAGCCGGAAGCTCAGTACATGACAACTATTGAGAGAAGTAATTACAGTATGTTCTATTTCTACACTTTTTTTTTAATTAGTCTGGCTTCTGTTATTGAGTCTGCATAGTTTAAAACTCAGGCTGGAAAGTATGCAGACTAAATGTCTGTTCTCTTCTGACCCTTCCAGACCAAAGATTCCACCTTTTAGATCCCTTGTATTTTCTAAGGAATGCAACTATCAGAGCTCGTTTGTTTATGTTCTCGTTATGATAACCGAGTTTCACGTGAAAAAAAATTAGTTAATTATTGAACACTTTCTCTGTGCTAGGTCCTAAGTGTTTTAGTATGATTCATTTTTCTCTATAGCCCAGGTATTGTTGAAAATTATTTACTCTCCTCATTCTGCCTCTATCGGTGGAGTTTATTTCTCTGTTTTTGACCTGAGTTTTGGTCCTGTGACTGGTTTTGGCCAGAAGGATATTAACAGATATAATGTGACCAAAAGCTTGAAAAGTTCTATGTGACAGAACTTGTTCTCCTGTGCTTCTGTTACAAATAGAAAGAATATCACGTCTGCTGGTCCCCGGAGGAGGGTCACAGATACACAGGACAGAGGCTTCCCAAATGAGCTGTCCCTAGCTGAGCCTCAGTCGATCAGTCATCTCCCCAGTGGATTGCAGGGATGGAGCTGAGGAGATTTTGCTATATTATACCATAGAGATTTTGTGGTTGTTTGTTACACATCATTATTTTATTAGTGTTGGCCAATACAGTAACACATTTAACAGTGGAGGAAATTGGGACACAGAGTGATGAAGTAGTTTGCACAGAATCACACTGCTGAAAAGGAGCAGAGATGGACTTTGAATGTAAGTCATTCAACCCCTGTACCATGAAGACCAGGAAATTAGTGCATAATATTTGGATTCCATCCCTCTTACTGGGTGTATGTAAGCTCAAACACTACAACAGATATGTTTATGGATTTTATTTATTTCTCTGTTTAAACTCTTGTACTGATAAAGAACTTTAAAAAGGATATTGATAACAGACTGATATCATAGCATTCATAGAAAGGTGAAAATTTGAACATGTTGTAATATGTAATTAGTATATAGATTATTAACATAATTATTAAATGCCATATTATTTTTATAGTAAATATTCTCTATTTTTGTCTTTAATATTTCTACTCCTATTCTATTGAATCAATGTGTTTTCTCAATCTATTGAGATTGACGAGCTCCTGAAATTTTTTGTCTGGATTCTAATAGTAGATGATTTCTCAGAGGTATTTGTTCCTTTGAGTCTTTGGATGAAGTTTACTTCGATTACTGTTTTATTTTATTTCTATAAACTCATTCTTTCTTTTTTTTAAGATTTTATTTATTTATTTTTTAGAGAGAGGGAAAGGGAAGGAGAGAGGAGAGAAACATCAGTGTGTGGTTGCCTCTCACATGGCCCCCACTGGGGACCTAGCCCACAACCCAGGCATGTTCCCTGACTGGGAATTGAACCAGTGACCCTTTGGTTCACAGCCCATGCTCAATACACTGAGCTACAGTAGCCAGGGCTCATTATTTCTTTTGTTGTGCTCTTTAATAATATTTTAACCAGGTAATAACTATACAGAGTCAGAGCCTGTCGATTGCCCTGGGATACCCTCTAATATTTACTTGGGTAAAGGCTGATTTGTTTCTCTGATCTAAGGCAAAAGATCTAATAGGGAACAACAATGACAAACTATATATAGATATATATTTTCCCTGCTTCTCTTATTGCCATAATTTGCTAGAATTCTATCCCAAAGGAGATTCTATATGCTCTTTCTGTTTCTGCTTTGGAGAAGTAAGTATATTTTTGTTTCTGAAAGTCTTTAGAAAAATGTCAGTTCTCAAAAATAAACATCATTTTAGTATTCTACTAATCTTTCACTGTAACCACCTTTCTTGTCTTCCATGATTAATAAGTAATTGTTTTAAATCTTAATTTAGAAATCTCACTGTATTTATTTATTTACTTATTTACCTACTTATTTATATAGAGAGGGGAAGGGAGGGGGAAAGAGAGGGAGAGAAACATGGATGTACAAGAGGAACATCAATGAAATGGCAACCAAGGCACGTACCCTGACCAGGAATCGAAAGAGCAACCTTCCAGTTTGCAGGATAATGCCCGACCTGCTGACCTTAACTTGACTCGCTTTAATTGCTTTGGTAGTTTTAGAGGCAAAAAACTTTAGGAATTAGTAGGTCACCTTCATTTTGTAGAAGAGCAAGACTTTATAGCTTGCTTTAACACAAACAACAAGCTAGTATTAAAGCAAGCACTAAAGTCTGGGCATCTAAAGACAGTACAACTTGCTTCTAACTTTATCATATGATTTTAGGTTGGCCAAGTTAATTAAACTGAGAGCTAATCCTACTCAGAGGCTTAAAGGTAATTATGAAAAACAAGAACTGTGAAATATAGGAGGGAAACTCAAGTGATGGGCATATATCACATGTACACATTGTGAAGGTATGCTAAACATTAACTCACCTAGTACTATCATCCTATAGAACATAATATTATTGCCAATTGAAAGACAGGAATAATATTTAATTGAGGTGTTCAGTCACTTGTTCAAGGTCATACAACCAGTAAATGAAGGCCTAAATCTTAATGCAAATTTGAGAGATATGTTGTACCTCACTTCCCATTTTTAGACATTATTTACTTTCTCAAATTACTTGCAATCCCCTCAGCCTTAGTTTCTGCATTTATTTAAAGGGAAAAAATGGGGAAAAAAGATTATTACCTAGCTCATAAAATAGTTGTGAGGGTAAAAGTGGATAATGAATATGGAAGTGCTTTTAAAATCATATTATGCTATACAAATGTTAGATATTTTTATCCTCTTAAAGTAGTCATCATCACCAGGTTTTACCATCGCATTTAATCCTTAAAGGTAGCCAAGCATTACAGAGTTCTGCTCTGAGAAGGGACAGATAACAGCAGGCTCAAGTGAATGCTCCCTAATCCCTATCCCCTCATCCACAGTTGCTGGGAATTGATAATACTTCTCCGAATTTTCCACAGTAGTTCGCTAACATCAAAAGTCTGTTGAACAAGTGAAGCTGTTTAGCCTAAAGCAGTATTTATCTACAGAAGTCCATATCTTTTAAGTCTACAAAGTTGTAAAAACAACCTGCCAAGATGAAAGATGAAAAATGTTGCCTTACATTTCTAGCAAGTTATCCTGTACTGCAAAAGTACTGACTGTGCGCATCCACAGTGACAGAACACCTGGTAGCCACAGTCAAGTGTGGAAGCAGAGATTTTGTTGAGTCAGGACAGGAGTTTAAAACAATTTGCCTTTACCCAAGGGAAGTGTGGTGATTGTGAGGGGTGAGGTGGGTGGGGCATGGGCAGAGGTGGAAGAAGGTGTGAGTGTGATAAATGGTAATGGAAAAAATACAATAAAAATAAACTATTAAATTATTATATAAAATAAAAAAGCAAGGATATTGTTTTGGCTATTTTGTTGACTTCATTTATAGTTTGCCATCTCGGTTTCCATGTACTTGTATGTGCTATAAAATAATCCTGTCATTTTTAAAGAATAGATAGATATGAGTTTCTGTTTTGCAGGTAGATTTAAACATATGATTGAGATAATTCTGTTGAGTAACAGAGTTTTTCTAAGGATAAAAAGATCATATATTCTCAAATGTATAATATATAAACATGATACAAAAATAAATATTACAATATTTAAAAATGTATTTCATTTTTGTGCAGGTTATTAAGAAACCCTATTTAGAGAGAGATAAGCAAACACACTCCTGATAAACAGATAAGAAAACTGAGGCTCAAGGAGATTATGCATTTTCTCAAGGTAACACAGTTACAGATTATTTGAGTCAGGATTCAAATATATGTGGAGAGGGACAAGATTTTTATATTTACTACTTTTTTACATATTGACAGATCTTCATTTAAGTGAATTAATAGGGAAACTAGCTACTTCATGCAAATTCCCAGGTAATGAATTTTTATTCCTTTATATCCTCACCACCCAAATTTTTAATTTTAGCATTTAGATGACAGCATAATACAGATGAATTTAATATTAACTTTATCTTTTCTTTGCACACTCAGTGCTATTATCATAAAGGTCAGCATGCTACAGTTCAAAAATGTTTTTAGAATTACATCAGAGGTGGAGGATAGTTTGCCCCAGAATGATTGGTCTGCTGTATTGTCCACTTTGTGTCTATTTATGAAAAAAAATATTCCTCCTTCCTTTCATCACCAAATCCAGTCTTTCTACTTTGCTGTTTATTTAATTGTTTACATGGTGAGGGCAATATACTTAGAGTTGAGAGTTTGAGGGGTTTTCTGAGATAAAAACTAAATGCTAAAAAACTGCTAATTTGGTCACATTGTGGCTAGCAAGTTATTTAAACTTCATGTTTTGTGTTATGTTCTGAGGGGGAGTTATAATATATGCAGATTTATTAAACCTTCCTGATAGTGATGTGGTACTTGTTCTCAACTGAGAATTTATTTCATAATGTTCATGGTATGAATAAATTTTATTAGTCCTCTGTTTAATTTTTTTATATTTTATTCTTTTTTTGGACTCCTGTACAAGTCACTTTTCATTATTTTTGTACAAAGTATGGGATTTCAGTACAAAATGTACTAAATAGAGACACTGGAAAACTAGGGTTCTAAGGTGTCTCTCTGAACAATAAAAGAAGAGTGATCAAGGGAAGAAAAAAGAAGCTAAGTGGCCACAGTGTAGGGGTTAATTATTCTCGCTCTCCTGGGACTCTCTTTCCTCTGCATTCTGTGCCTTTGATGTAACCAGACTTCAGTGAAGAGCTGCCAACACCGTTCCCAACAGAAAAGCCTTAGGGTCTGAACAAAGAAGAGAGCAGCAAGCTTGTCTTTGGGGAAGAACTGAATTTCTGGCATTTTCTCTGATTTGACATTCTAAATTAGGCCTAGGAAACATTAGGAAAAGGAACATAGAAACATTAGAAAAATTCTTATGTCTGTCCTGGAAAGGCACTCAACTTTCAAGGGAAATAGATAAAGAATGGAATTTAAGACAAAATATTTTGAGAGTCTATACTCAGAGGGCAATCGCCTGCTTGTTTCACTTTCCTACATAAACCTTGACCCAGGATTCGGTGCTTTCATTGGCTTTTACAAGATAACCCAGCCCACCTATAAGTTTGTGAGTATTTTAAACTTTGCTAAAGGTGAATGTTCGAAAGGATTCCTTCTGGCAATTTACTGCAAGGATGACACAGTGTTCCATTCTGTTCTCATCCACTCTTATAAATTTCCTTCTGTACCTACATCCAAGATCACTCTATCCAGAAAAGCTTTCATTTATAATGGAAGGGGAGATAAAGTGTTTCCCAGATAAGGTCAAGTTAAAGAAGTTCATCATCACCAAGCCCTTATTATATGAAATGTTAAACAGACTTATCTAAGAAAAAGATGATCAAAACTATGAATAGTATAATGACAACAAACTCATAACTATCAACAACTGAACCAAAAAAAAAAAAACCCCAAAACAAAAACAAACTAAGCAAACAACTAGAACAGGAACAGAATCACAGAAATGTAGATCACATGGAGGGTTATCAGCAGGGAGTAGAGGGGGGAGAATAGGGGAAAAGGTACAAGGAATAAGAAGCATGATTTGTAGGTACAAAATAGACAGGGAGAGGTTAAGAATAGTATTGGAAATAGAGAAACCAAAGAACTCATATGAATAACCCTTAGTTCACTAAGGGGCAGGGGAATGCTGGTAGGAGGGCAGTGCAGGGCAGAGGGGGACAATGGGGAGAAAAAAAATGGGACCACTATGATAGTATAATCAATAAAATAAACTTGAAAAAAAGATTAACTATTATATGGGCTGTTAAATGATGAATTTTCTGTTTGTTTAAAGAAAAACTATTTAGTACAAGAAAGTGCTTGATTGCAAGGGAATTCTCAGAAGCGTTGGAAACAGGGACTTGGTGACTTAGAAATACTTCATAAAAATAATTATTTTAGCAAAGTCATGAACAGTTTAATAGACTGTGTTGCTACATACTCATGTGAAACTCCTTTTACTTTTAAAAAAATTTTTAATTAATAAAATTTCTGATCATATTAAAATAAATAATACAATGTCATCACCCAGCTTTAAAAGCTTTTATTTTTCTAGATACATTTTATCTATTCCTCCTGCTTTTTTCTTTTGCTGAGATATATCAAGAATTCATCCCTAAATTCTTCAATCAGTATCTCAAAAAAGGATGGCCTTCTCACATTTAAATAATCAGCAAGAATGTTTAATAACATTTAATACCCACTGCATATTCCAAGTTCTCTGGTTGTTTAAAATCCTTTTTTTCTCTATAACATCAGCATCCACACAAGGTCCATTATAAATTCTAACATGTTTCTATTTTATATGTGAAAACTTTTATTTGTTTAATCCTAATTTTATATTCTTGCAGTAAATCTGCTGAAAACAAGTAAGAGTAGAGGAAGAACGCTGTGGGTCTCAGGGGAAGAGCGAGCTGTGGGGGTGGGGCAGGAAGAACAGGTGTGTCTCAGAAAGTACGGCAACATCGGATCAGTTTTTAAAGGAGAGAGCGGTGTTTTAGAACCTGTGCACATTCCATGGCAGGTTGTTTTTCAAGCTTAGATCTTATTTTGAAATTCTTTTAGTTCATTTTAACTTTTGGGTTACTGTTTCATCTTTTTGTATAGCTACATTTTCCAGATATGTGTTAAATATGTCTTGGGACAGCATCTGTTTCAAGGTGAATTTTATTTTGTGAAAGCGTATATTTGTGTGATAATTCTAGAATCTTGAAGAGCTAAGCTACTTTAAACCACAGTGAGATACCACTTCACACCGGTCAGTATGGCCATCATAAACAAAGCAACAAACAACAAGTGTTGGAGAGGTTGTGGAGAAAAGGGGACCCTAGTGCACTGTTGGTGGGACTGCAGACTGGTACAACTACGATGGAAAACAGTATGGAATTTCCTCAGAAAACTAAAAATGGACCTGCCTTTTGACCCAGCAATTCCACTGCTGGGATTATATCCTAAAAGCCCTGAAACACCAATCCAAAAGAACCTATGCACCCCAAAGTTCATAGCAGCACAATTTACAATAGCTAAGTGTTGGAAACCTAGGTGCCCATCAGTAAATGAATGGATCAAGAAACTATGATACATTTATACGATGGAATTCTATGCAGTAGAAAGAAAGAAGGAGCTCCTACCCTTTGCAACAGCAAGGATGGAACTGGAAGGCATTATGCTGAGTGAAATAAGCCAGGCAGTGAAAGACAAATACCATATGATCTCACCTTTAACAGGAACCTAAACAACAAAACAAAGACACAAGCAAAATATAGCCAATGACACTGAAATAGAGGACAGGCTGACAGTGACCAGAGGGGAAAGAGGAAGGAATTTCCAGGGAATTTCAGGGGAGAATGGGAAGGGTTTACAGGAACAAGTATAAAGGACACATGGACAAAAACTAGGGCGGCGTGGAAATGGGAGGGAGGAGGGGAGGGATGGGTGGGTGGGCTGGAATGGGAGTAAAGGACAGAAAACTATACTTGAACAATGATTAAAATAAAATAAAAAAAAAGAGCTTAAGCTGCTTTAGAAATGTTTGCATTTCCCACAATCTCCTCATTGATGCTCTTTGTTCTTTTTGTTTACCCTAAACCCGGAGTTTGTAAGGACGTTTTCCAAATGTTTCCAGTTGTTCTCAGATTTCCTCCCAATATATGAGCTCCTTTTGAACAAGTGTCCAGCTTGAACAAGTGTTGGGAATTTCCCAGAGTCCCTTTCCTCTTCCTGTTCTCAGTGGTGTTAATACTGCCCATGATACTTGGGAAGTATTGACCATGCTCATTCATACCTCGGGTGTGTGGGGAGTACTTGTCATCTAACTCTGTTCAAGATGTCCATATATTTGTTGTTTTTCATTTTACTGTTTTGGTTTTTGTGTCTGTTTTTTTTAAGAAGGGTTTTTAGGGAGACAGATGATAGATATTAATAGAGGATAGTCATAATTTGATAGGTAGATAGACAGACAGACCGACCGACATTGTCAAGTTCTTGCCATGGGAAGAAATCCCAGTTGATAAATATCTCAACTGACAGAAGTTAGATTTTGAGAATGGTACAGAAAGATCTGATCAGATCGCTGGGGAGAAGTAGGCAGGGGCCGTAGGAGGAGTTTGCGGAGGCAACGGTGAACAGCCTAGGGGGAGATTGGCTGAGGATCTGAAAGCCTCCAGAGCACTTGGAATTAGGGGCAGAAGATTTGAAATAAAAGAACAGCTCTCAGATGGGTGGGTTCGGGCTCTCTGTGGCTCTGGGGTTCTCTGTTTTCTGCAAAAATGCTTGGATGATCGTGTTGCAGCTGCCTGCCTTTCCCAACAGTTGGTATTTTGGATGGGAAGGAACTCTGGGGACAGGTTAGGATGGGGCAGGCCTGGCAGAGGGTCGCAGGTTTATCCTTTGTGTGTACTAGACGGAATAGGCTCTGAGGCAGAGACCTGCTATTCTCCCAAAATTGTGTAGCTTTCGTATCTTATGTTGTTTCGGTTTGTAAACTAACCTTATGGCAGTAAGATAATTAAAACTAACAGGGGGAAGTCCTAGGAGAACTCAGGTGTTAAAGAGTTGAACCTTAATTGATTGACCTAAGAGGCTGATTCATGTGGAAAGCTGTGATTCCAAAATTGTGAAGCTTTTGAATAAAGACTCTTTTCTTTTATTACCAAATCTTCACCTCTAGAATTTTGCCTAGAGGTGGTGGTGGGCAGCAGGACCCGAATTGCTGTTCTTTTTTTTAACTTTTTAAAAATTGTTGTTCAAATACAGTTGTCTCCACTCCCTCCCCCACCATCCCCCCCACCAATTGCTGTTCTATAACAAGAACATTTAGTTGTCATTTTTGATATTTCACCAGCACATCCTCAGAGAGCACAGGTTCTAGTGATAGCTCATGCCAAAACAGCAACCCCTGCTGTCCGTGTTTTCTGTGTTCCTATGTGAGCATAGCCAAGAATCCCTGGAGGATAAAATACCTATAAATATTAACGTCTAATTTTTAACTTAAAGCTGTAGTTACTCAAATTTTAATATCGCCATATAAACTCTAGGTATAGGAACAGTGAGTTGAGTTTCAGGAAAAATGCTTATAGAAAAAATATCATGAGATCATTTTCTTGTATCTCTTTATATTAGGAAGAAACAAGATAGAAGTTGAGAGCCTCTCTTGCCTGTAGTTGTGCTGCTGGGTCACAGTTTGATGTCAGTCTGATCACTGTCGGTGTCTGTGTGAGTTCAGTGAGGCAAGAGAGTTGTTATGAATGCGGGGAACAGTGACAAGATTTAATCTAGCAAATGCCCTTACTGAACTACCTATGGTTTACAGCCAGCTGTCAAGTACTCTCACCCAGCTCTTTTTCCCTGGCTGCTTTTAGACAGGTACAGACACCTCTCTGATGGGACTGAAATAAGGGATTAGCCACATTTACACAGTACTAAAGGGAGCTCATGGATGTTTTGTCTAAACATTAGTCTCAGTTTGCTACTTAGCCTTCCGTGTTTTTCTGCCTCACTGGAATCTTCTTTTTTCTCCAAAGCTAAGACACTTGTTGTAATAATAGATAATAGTTTTCTGTACACCCCCGATTAGATGAACTGTCATCCTGCTTTTGTGTTTATTTGTTTGTTTAGGATGTACTCAGATAATGCTGAGGCAGCATGAAAGAGTTATTGCTTAGTTGGGTTTTGTTCAGCTTTCCTGTCCTTCCTCCGTGGCTCACTGAGTCAGAGTCACTGGCTGGTGGAGCAGCAGCTTGCAACACTGGGGTCCGCCATGCCTGAGTGCCCTTAAACAGGACTCCTTCATCAGCGCTGAGGCCCTCCACTGCCTCTGATTTCCTCAAGCACCCTATTTACTTTTACCTTTAAAAAAAACGATAGCAGTTATTCTGAAAAATATTGTTTGTCAAGTTAGTAGTATATTCAGTTTTATGCATATCTCTGTGTTACTCCTCTTGCAAGTTTTAAAAGTCTTAGAAACTTTTAGTATTAACACCCACCACCACCCACCTATTGAACCCATGGATTTTTGTTATTTAACCTTTGGGTTATATACATTATTACAATCACTTAGTCTCATTTGGTAACTCTCTATTTAAATACTTTAAATTTTATTGAGAATAATATGTGTAGAGTTGTAACATCTTGACCCACACACTTGATTAATAGGCACCTATTTCACATACGCAAGAATTTAATCTAAATTCTGAAATGCAAATCATGTTAGGATCACCCTAGTTACTATGCATATACAGTCTTTTGAAAGGGTGTTACTGGGGGGGATGTGAAACTAGATTCTTTTATACGTAAATTACAAAGCAGCGAAGGCAAATAAGCACATAGCAGCACACGGAGTTCTGTGCTTTGCCATTACGTGTCATTGTGTGAACCATACCCCATTTGCCTAACTGAATCTTTCATCAGCCTCTATATCTGGAGCTTCCGTGTCCATTCGGTGACGTTCTACCCATTGCACTGAGCTGGGCATATTCTCCAGTTTTTCAGCATTGGAAATCATTGCAAGATGTTTTGTTCAGACTAAAAGATATATAGTGAAACAAGTATATTCCATAAATATGGAAGGCAGTATTCAATAAAAATTCAAGTAGGACACAAATGTATCTCACATGGCCAAGGGACAAGCTACTCCCCAAGGTCATACTTTCTCCCATATCAGGCTGTCACCTAAGGTCATGTGGTTTTAACCTGTGGCTTCATAACACCACTACTGAATCCTTTATCTAGGGTCAAGGTAAGTTAATGGAAGGCTCAAAGAAGTGAGTGGAAAATGCTCCTCAGCCCAGACCCCTATATTCCACAGGAAATTAATGCTATTCTCCAACTATTTGTCTCTTTATGTTTATCAGAGTAGTGAGAGAAACTTTATATAGAATTCATAAATATGTTCTTGGGAGGAATGGTCAAGAAAGAAAATGTAGGAGCATTAAATTATTCCTAGGTTTGAGTAATTAACATAGAGTTCCTTTTCAATAGAGGTCACTTTTTGGTTTTAATGTTAACATTAAATAAGAGAAAAAGAAGGGATAAACAAACTATAAAAGAAAATTGAGATCTTATAGGAAGGTTTTGTCCAGATGCATGGAAGTTACCTGACTGATAAACATAAAGACATGACATGGTATTTAATATTAAATTATAGGACTGTAGTGCTAAATAGTTGTACCTCCAACAAGAGTAACAAGTAATGTGCCCAAGTGCCATTGCCTTCAGCTACTAATTGCTACATTTTCTTTCTGAGAAGGAGGTCTTAACCTGAAAGAATTGTGAAATTACAGTAAGTAGCTAATTGAATTTACTACTGCTTAATTAAATGCTTAAAGTAAATTTTCAATCAGGTATGGAAACTATAATTGCTAAATTCAATTTGGAATGCTAATGTTGACTGTGGGTATGGGGTCCTGATAATCTCAGCAATTGGTAGAGGGATAGTGGCATTAAGATGCTGTTATTTTTTCCATGAGATCTACAGCGTTCAAAACGAGTCTCATTTGTACTTGCCTTTACCAAGCATTTCTTGAACATCTTAGGTACTCTGGTAGGCATAGGAGAACTCAGATATAAACATCTTACACTCTAGTGGGGAAGATTTTTTAAAAATATTGAACTTATGTAAACAGCTTCTTGAACCTACAAGCTAGCATATGTAGATATACATCCCATATAATTCTCATCCTGTTGATTTTGGCTCAACTTCCTAGCCTGTGAAGATAACATGAAATCCTAATTTTGTCTTTCTTTTTTTCTTTGTTCTCACTCAATTATTTATTTCATCTATAAAATTGATGGGTATTTTGCAAAACCAGTGTTTTGTAATATTTGTAGTCAGGCAGAATTTCTTCTTCTCAAATTATAATCAGTGAGATGTAGAAAAAAATGTACCAAACTGTATTTATATTCAGTCTCATCATATATAAAGTAGTAAATATAATATTTATCTCTGAGAGCTTATGTGACAATTGAATTGATATTCCATTATTGTATTCAAAATGCCTAGCACATCATAGGGACTAATTATCTAATCACCTAACTATGGTAGAGGGCCAGAATCATCCTTTCTAGTTACTATCAATCCATTATTTAAACATCTATTGAGCATTGACTCTATTCTAAGTATAGTACCAAAACATAAGGATCTTAGGAGCATTAAGGTGCACCTTCAAGTTTGCAATTAATTATGACAGACAAATATCAATAAGTCAAATTAAAGCAATTGTATCATCAAGCAAGATATGGCATCAATCAATTTCATCCATATTTTTCTACATCATTCACAAACATGCTAGCACATGCTTAATAATTTTCAAAAACTCGAGATCTTCCTCCGTCATCTTAAGGTGAAGTTCAAATTTCATATGATAAAGATCAAGACCCTGTAAAGTCAAACTGAAATCTGTCACACCTTATTTTAATTCCCCCCTGTGCTATATATATACCATATACCACATATCCATACACCCTGTTCTACACCAAATCAACTGCTCAGCATTTCACACACATAGGATGCCTTCTTGCTGCCATAATTTTGCACACACATACTTTTTTCTCTATGTCTGTAATTCCTTTGCCTGTCAAATACGTATTTCAAAACAAAGTTTAAATAAATCCACTTTTATGAAGTCTGATTTTCCCAGAGGGAGTGCTTGCCTCTTTGAAGTTTGCAAAACATGTCATATATGCCTCTTCTATAATTAACAGAGATATTCATCTTAATACTACTTTTTTTCTAATGACAAAACAATATTTCAGCATGTGAAATGTTTACTTAATCATTTTTATATTTTTCTATAATTGCGTTTTGCTCTTTAGAGTTTTTTCTAGATATATTTGCTAATGAAAACTTAAGATAAATGACAGAGGTTGAATTATTGGGTCAACATTTCACTATTATTTGTATTTTTTCCTGTTACATTGTTCATTTGACTAATATTTAAATAAATTGAAATATCTCAAAATTTAAAGAAGCTATCCACTTGCAAATCAACTGGTATTAATGCAACACAAAAAATCATCACATTTTTTTCATCTTAGTCTTAAGGATTTTTTTTGATATACAGTATGTTTAATTTAAGAAGATAACCATCTGTGTGACACCTTCTCAGCAGCTGTTCTATCTTGCTCGTTTTGAGAGTTTGATTTCTCTAAACCAAGAAAGGTTTTATGAAATTAATGATGCACAAGCAATATGCTTTTCTTTCTAAAGCAAATGCCTTATAATTGACATCGTTAGATGATTGCCACATGTCAAAATTTGCATCTTGAATAAGTGGTTAGAGATCCAAAGTTGCTTCCATTATTCACATAATTTTCTGATTTCTTCTTTGAACCAGTCTTTGAAGCTACACTAACAAAAATCATTATTTTACATTTAGCCCTACTTTCTTTCCTACTAAATAATTCATCACATCACTGAAAACTTACACTTTTTAGCAACTTATATTCTAATTGCCAAAGGTTAAACATACTTTCAGATTGTGAATGTTAAAAAAATGTGTCTGAATCTGAACTACTTCCAAAGTGGGATTTCTAATAATTTTCATGCATTGAGACCAGTACAATCCTCTAGAAGTACTACTTAAAAGATGACAGAACTGTTCTTTTCCATTTATTGTGCAAAATCTGCCTGATTGTCTTGGTGTGCTATATTTGTGTTGGCATTTCACAATTTTTAAAGAACTTTCACGTACGTGTTTTTCATTAGACCCCCACATCCACCTTTGTAATTGCAGACAGATAGTTATTGAACACCCTTATTTTACTGATGATTCCATGACACTCAAAGAAAGACATTGTGTCCATCCTGACACCAAAAGGACAGTAGGTGGTGAAGCTGAGACCACCTACTCAGTACTCAGGACTCTTGATTTCTTTTCTACTTTTACTTCTCATAATATCACCAGGCTATTAGGATTCCTTATCACTTGAAAATGCCTCCATAACTCTGAATTAATTAACCTGACATAGTAGGAGACTTTGTAAATCTCTGTATCTTATAAGTGTTCTCATGTCTTTAGAGAAATATAATAGCCTTCATTTTTTAGTACTTTTATATATTTTTCCACTAGGCAATATATATCTATGACAATAAACTCTTATGTTTTATGGCCTGTACCAACGACTCAGTAAACTTACTGTACTCTGGGGTTTTAAGCACCTTGAATAGTCTTCTAATTAATTATTGAGATAACTAACTGCTTGTAGTCCAAGAAAGACATATCTCTTTAAGTCTTATAATCAATTTTTTACCTAAGGATAAATACAAAAAATTAAATAGCAAATCTCTTATTTTTTCATGATTCTTAAAGTACTACAGGCACTCAGAAAAATTGTATCTACAAAATGAGTTAAGAAAATTGATTTATTACTTTTTTTCATTTTAATTTATATAACATATTGAATATCTTCATATAAGGTACTCCGGGGAAACTCCTAGTTAGGATGCTCAGGGAAGTTTGAAATCTCTAAGGCTGCTTTAGAAATTTCCATCTTACACCAGATGGTTTTCCAGAATTCTAAGCTTATTATAAGATTCCCAGGAGCTCATGAGGCAGATCAGAAAACTAAGTAGTATCTGGATCCCTTCTGCCACGCTGTGTGTACTTTTGACTTTCAGAAACTTGATTCAGTTCAAGTTAGCAAACATGTACTGCATACTTACTATACGGCAGACAACATAAAGGTGAAGGCCCCTGCCTTAAAGTATCTTATTATCAAATAGGAGAGATACACAGATAAGCAAATAAACTAAGGCTGGTAAGTAAAAGAGAGACCTGTGTAAGATACATGGGTGGCAAGAAGAGAGTGGCAGAACTGCGCCAGGAGGAGCTCCCACACTGACCCCGTTCACCTCACTTCTCTATGTGAAGCCGTCGGGTGATGGACATCATACTTATCCTACAGAGTGTTTCATCGACTTACAAAGCACCAAATATGGTAGGTTTATACTTATTTGTATGGAAAATAATACAATAATTAAAAAATAAGAATATGAGAATTAACTCTGTTTCAAGTACTCCAACCTATATACATACCAGTATGCTGAGGTTTTCCTGGGCATATCCTGGGCATATTCTCTTATCATATATCCTGGTGTTTCAGAAACTGGAGATAATCAGAGTACCCCATCTACAAACACTTGAAACACTTGGCTTTGTAAGTGGGTCCATGGATATTTTTTTCCTTAACAAAATTATTTGAAGCCAAACCATTAGAGTCTATCTTTGTATAGTTTTATCAAATATTACCTTTGAATGATAGATACAAGGTATTAAGTCATTGATATAAAAATACATTAATTGAGTATAGACACCAGAAGATTCATTAGATGTGTACCCCAAGAAGAGATTTATCTGTTGAAGTGGAATGCCCATGGTCAACAGAAGGTCCAAATTTTATCAATAAGAATCTAGCAGCCATTTGCTTACTCTGCATACGGGGAAGAACCTCACATTGAACTTTTGGGTTCCTGCACTATGCCCTGTTTGCTTATGCCCATAGGTGTAACCACTGCAGGTAAGCCCTGGTCTCATCTTTCAGTCAATGGACTGAGACCTGTCCAATCAGAACTATGGAAATTATATCTTCATTTGCATTAATACTGACCAGTCAGAATGGTACAAATTGGAAACCTCATTTACATGTAATGAGGCAGAATGAAAACTGTGCTGGGGAAAATTCTTGGTAAAAGGTGATCTCACCTTTGTCTCAGCAGAGCACAATTTAGGCTGCTACCTGGGTCTGTGCCTTTTGGGCTGCAGCTCTCTCTCTCTTCTTCCAAATTTTTTATTACAGTCTAAAATTAATTTTGGTTTACATGGCATTTAGTTATAAAGACAGACACTATGCTAAGTGTTTTGAGTAGAGAGAGAGAAATTAAAACAGGGAAGTAGAGTTTATATAATATTTGAAAGGGGATGTAGAAGCAGAGGTCAGAAAAGCTACCCCCAAGAATATTAGCTTCTTATAGCACAAAGGTGGACGATTCTCAGGTTAATCACTGGAAACCTAGGGAAACTGCAGTCGCCTTACAGATGATACCTGAATAGTGATTTTCCCCTCTCCCTTTATGCTTCCAAATCTTCCTCAAATTCGTTTCATTGACAGACTTTCCCTGGGACCCATATAGGAAATGGGATTCTAAGATAATTAGATTAAGTTTTCTCTCCTGTCGTGCAGTAGATATTGTACAGGTCTTACAATGAATTGACAACAGACCCTATCATGTGCCTGCCAAAATTACCCTGAACATAGATCTGTAAATTGGATCACTAATTTGCTTTTTATTAAGTTTATTATTGTTTCCATATTTATATTTTAATTTCACACAGAATATATGTGGAAAAATGGGCAAGAATTACTAAACAAATGACAAACCATTAAAGAACTGTCTCTTTTCATATAGGAAAGTGATAAGTTATAAAATGGTTCAGAACAGACACTAAGATAAGACTAGACCTAGGTTTCAGTTCTACCTTTCCCATATATTAGTTGCATAATTTTGAGCAAGATATTCAAAATTTAAAAAAATAAAACTTATTTTATTTTTAAAAATTTTAAAAGATTTTTATTTATTTATTTTTAGAGAGGAAGGGAGGGGGAAAGAGAAGGAAAGAAACATCAGTGTGTGGTTGCCTGTCACATGCTCCCTACTGGGGACCTGCCCTGTAACTCAGGCACGTATCCTGGCTGGGAATTGAACCGGTGACACTTTGGTTCCCAGGCTGGCACTCAATTGAGCCACCCTGGCCAGGTCAGATAGTCAAATTTTTTAGTTCTGTTTTCACATCCAAAAAAATGGGGATATTTTTGAATTGCTTGGGCAGATTAAAATAAATAATGCATAAAGAATACTCAACAGACAGCCTTGCATATAGTAAGTACTCAGTAATGATAGAGTTATAGTTATCATTATCATAGTCATCACAATTATCACATTTGTTGAGTAAAGCATAAATTATTTGATACTCAACTCAGTAGTTAGTCTGAAAAATGCTAACTTCAAAATAAAATGACAATACTTAGGGGAGATTAATGCATAAATTGAGGTTTATGTTTTCAGGAGAGTGGGAATGTGGGATGCTAAGCAGAATATTAGCCAATCAAGGAGGTGGTGTGTGTGTATGAATATTTGAAAAGCTGTCATAAACAACAACAAAAAAAGCATGTTCAAGCTCATGGATGTGTGAGAAGATATTTTGGGAAAACTGAAAGTAGTTCAATTTAGCTGAAGTTTGAAGTTTGATAAAGGGAAATGTATTATCAGTCAGGTTCTCCAGAGAAATAGATTTATGACAAGAATTGGCTCACACAGTTACAGAGGCTGAAAAGTTCAATAATCTGGCATCTGAAGCTGGAAACCCAGTAAAGCTGGTGGGTGAATTCCAGTCCCAGTCTGAAGGCCCAAGAACCTAGAGAGCTGGTGATGCAGAAAAAGAGCAACATCCCAGCTCAGAAACAATCAGGAGGAGAGAGTAAATTCTCCCTTCTTTGCCTTTTGTTCTATTCAGGCCTCCAGTGGATTGATGAGGCACACCCATACTGGGAAGGGCAATATAATTTATCGGTCCTTTGATTGACCTGTTACTCTCATCCAGAAACACCCCCACAGACACACCCAGAAAAATGTTTAACCAAGCGTTGGGCATCCCATGGCCCAGTCAAGACGACACATAGAATTAACCATCATAGGCAGAGATTGAGGAGAAACAAGGATGAAACAATACACACAATTTATCAATTGTGAATCAGGCTAAAAAGCTTGGATTTTATCTTAAGGGTGAACAGATGCTGATTAAATTTTTTGGTGGGCTAATGACAATATCAAATGTGGTTTAAGAAAAAATAATGGTCTTAGTGTGTGGAAAATGAATTATAAGGGGAGAGACTTGAATCAGTGAAATAAAAATATAGGTAATTATGATGATCTAGACAAGAAATAATGAGGCTTGAACTAAGGCAGTGGTGGAGAGCATAGAGAGAAGAGGGTAAAGAAACTAAAATTTAGAGAAGTTGAGATGGAAGCAGGAGCACTCGGAGGAGTCAAGGAGGAGTCAAGGCTGACACCTATGTTTTTATTTTGAGTTAGTTGTACCTGGGACAACTCAGACATTCAGAGAGAGGGAAGAGCAGGGTGAAAGAGAAAAGCTCAGATCAGAGCAAACTTGGCCTGATGCGTACAGGACATCAAGGTACAGGTATCTGGTAGATACCTGGACATTACAGCTCAGAAGTCAGATGTAGACTGAAAATTTAAAATAAAAAATCAGCCAGTTATAGGATGGTAATGGGAGTGGTCAAGCACTTCCTGGAAAATATGTAGAAAGAGAAATGGGATATATATGGAAAATTAGAAAGAGAGGGTAGGGGATGGAAGAGAATGACAGGCAGAATGTGAGCTCTAGTTTTAAATAATAAAAGTTTGATGTGCAACATCATAAGAGCTCTCAGTTACCATTTCAGGAAGAAATAAAAAACAGAGTTCAGAGATTCTGAAGGATATGTCTTAATAAAATTCTTCAAACTTTGCCTCTTCCTCATTTTTGTCCTTCCCAATCCATTTCACCACGATGGTGTCAATAAAATGAACGTGCCTCTGTAATCATTTTGAGAGCAGTACGTAAGAAGATGTCTGGAGACAGCACTTTCCTGCCAGTAGTTCTAGTGAAGACAGGAGCCCAGAGGATGAAGTAGGGGAGGGTAACTGGAATGGAGACAACGATGTTGAGTTCGTGCTCCGAAGAGGAAAGAACGTCGACATTGAGCCCAGCACTTTCCTAAAAAGTTGGTTTTATGTCTATGGGAAAGACTTTAAAAATCCTGTAGATTTCTTACTAATTATTGTGGTAAGAAAGGAGGCAGATGAGTGAGAAACATTAGCTATAGATATAAAGGGACCCTTTGGCAGGAACATTCCTGATGTCATGGTTTTTAGAAACCTGATTGTAATGAAGTAGGTACAGCAAGGTGAGGAACACCTAACCAGATGCTTTTTAATTTATCTGTCGCTGGTGGAAGAACAGAAGTTTCTAGGGATTGAGTTGAAGAAATAAAGATTTGGGTAATTCTTTGGCAGTTGGCTTTTGACATTTATTCCTGAAACCACCTTCCTTTCTATTTTATGATTATCTCCCCATCATATAAGAAACCATATCACTCCTGGTCGTGGAAACCAACTTTCAGCTTAACTTGATAATCTTTGTCCAGAATCAGCTGGCATTGACTTCAGTTTAGGGATTAGAGGCTGTTGCAATATCTATAACTTTCCTTCAGAACATTTAAAGTATTACGTTGACATTGTCTTGTGTGGTATTCTAAGTCCAAAATAAGCCCTTTTTCACTCACAGTACCAAGACATTTTGCTGATATTCCAACATGACCATGTTCTTCTGTCTTTTGCAGGAACTTCATTAAAATTATTTCCTAATTTGAGTAAAATGTTATTTTTTCTACCAGCGGGATTCTTAGGGTGAGTGAAATCTTTTGTTTTATCTGTTTAAATACATGATAATGAAACATTCAAGTTCGAAAAACATGCTATTCCTCCACTATTTTGACTAGGAAACAAAACATTTGTCTCTTCTACTGGGAAAACAATACTTCATTAAACATACAAACAAAAACAAAATAAAACAAAATTTAAAAAAAGGATAGCCTCTCTTTTAAATTTAAAATATTTGGATAGAACATTGGACTCTTTCTACTTTCTCCTAGTCTCTCAGTAGTGAATATTATCTCCATTCTCTAGCCTTAGAGACAGCAATCTGTTGTATTGAAATGACTTGTCTTAACTCTGAAGGGTTCAATAACTACCTGGATTCCTGCTTCCGCAATCTGACCCTTGTTCTCCAACTCTAGAATTAGGAGGGTTGCCACACTTCTGCACGGTGCTTGGACTTCTTGCAGCTCTCTCTCTCTCTCTGTCTCACTTTCTGGGTCCCATAATGACTGTCTCTCTTCTCTCTTGCCCTTATTTCCATTCCTAACCCAAGTTGGTTTTATACCAAAGTTCCATTATGACTTCTGTTCACCTAAAATCCTCTGAGTGCTTCTAAGAAGCATAACTTGGTAGAAGTAGGCTGATTTTCATGAATCTGGATGAATGAGTTTAGGGGTGGAGATTTCCACTAAATCACCACTTATCATCTATATTCATTGGAATGTGTATGAGAATACAGATATCTTCATAGACCACAATATACCACCATAAATTTGTCATAAATAAAAATGAATTTAATACTACAATATAGTCCTGGCTGGTGTGGTTCAGTGTTGGCCTGTGAACCAAAGGGTCACCAGTTTGATTCTTAGTCAAGGCATATGCCTGGGTTGCGGGCCAGGTCTCTAGTGGGCGATGCGTAAGAGGCAACCATACATTAATGTTTCTCTCCCTCTCTTTCTCCCTCCCTTCCATTGTGTCTGAAAATAAATAAATAAAATCTTTTAAAAATACTACAATATGGAATATCAGTTGTTTACCCTCATAATTGAGTGGCTAACTAGGAGCTGGGGTTCAGTGCTGCTGCCCAGCATCATGAGAGTGTTGTACCACATACCTCTAGCTGGGAAAAGATCAGAATTTGAAGTACAGTTTTTACTGGATATGTATTGCTTTTGCAACATTGTAAAACTGAAAAATTGTAAGTTTAATCATTGTAAGTCAGGGACCGTCTATATATAAAAAAGTAGTATTTCCAGAGAAGCAATATGGAGTAGATGGCTCGCACACATCCCAGCCGCAATAATAACATCGAATATCGAGAATGTGAGAGTCTATTTTAAGTTGGGTTCTAATTAAATAAAGTGGAGAGAGAGACATGCTAGACACGGATAAGTATTACCTGTTTCTGCTGATTGAGGGTATGTGTAAAAGAGAGATCATACTTGTTTTGGTACAAGACAGAGAGCGATTGCAACCTCTCGAGAGTAGAGCCCTCTGGAGAGCACAGTTACAACCAATGGGTGAAAGTCGATGAGAAGAAAGGTTATGAATCCTACACATAAGAACTGTCTGCAGATGTGGAGGGTATAAAAGTTGAACTTGTCTTGTGAACAGTTTCATCTTCATCCCTACAAATTTTAAAGAGAGACTACCAGTCAAGGATATTGTAGACAGCATTTCTTTAGTAGGTGAGTGTTTGGGCTGGATGAACTTTTTGTCAAAAAAGGGGGAGTTCTAATTTCTATGGTTTAAATAGAGTCAGTGAAGCATAATGGAAAAGAGTATTAGATTTTGAGTCAGAGAAGCTGTCAGCAGTTCCTAGCTCTGTTTCACAGGTCATGTAAGCTTAAGGAGCCCCATTTCTTTCATCTGTGAAATGGAGACAATAATATCTACCCACCAGGAAGTGAGGATGAAGTTAGAGAACGTGTGAGGCACCTAGGACATAGTAGGTACTAAATGGATTTTCCCATTAGTTCTACAGATGTTGACTCTGGGACTGGTTTTTGCCCCAACAGCAATATAGCCTAGGGGAAGAGATAATGTGGGAAATGTGAGAAGCACAGATTGCTAAGGCCCAATGGCAGTACTGCGCTACACTACCACGTGACATTTCTGTTTGTAATCCTAACTGCGCCAGGATAAAATTGTCAGAATCATGACAAGCAAATTCTTTGTACATTTAGTTCAGATGTCAGTTATTGAATTAACCCTTAGACAATACAAACGCATCAGGCATGCCTCACAACAATTTGCTGAGTGCCTACTAGGAGCCAGACACTGTATCCCATCCCTAACAAATTTAGGAATAAAGTAACTAGAGTGCAGAGTCGCATGCAGAATAATGAACTACAATCTTAAAGTCTACCTCAAAATTAGGTTGCTTTCCTTGAAATTTAAAATTAATCTTACACTTGCTTTCAACATCTTCCTGGTAGATTATTTTAGCAAGGGAACATCCTGCCTAATTACTTTAAAAATGTCTTTTCATGGGAAGTACATTAATATGTATTCAAGCACTGCTGTCTTCGAAGTAAAAATAAGAGTTTTACCTGATTTCCTTTTTTTCTCTGACTGAATTTTTATGTCTTTTCCCCCCTTAAATTCACACAAACGCTTGAGGGAGAATTTTAGCATAACAAGTTCACAAGTCCTCGGCGAATCTGTTAGGAAATACTGTAAAAAAATCTTTTCAGATTTTTTAAAAACATGGGCAAAGCACACCACTTAAAATTATTTTTGTAGCTTTTTACATTGAAGGTTACAGTATATCGATTGCAGCCCATCCGGAGAAAGAAACCACAGATTAATTTGGACAGGAAATGTCATTTAAAGGATTTTAAAGCAATTAATAGATAATTAACTTCTGAGTGCTAATGATAATACTAAAAAAAATACAGGAAAAGCAAATATAGGAAGAAGACACTAACCTTAGGGCTGATGCAGAATACTCAAGGAAGGAAAACATTTAAAAGAGGCCACCCCCACTCTCAAGACTGAGGGGTGGCTGCGACCTATGGGATGGGTGAGAGGTGGGTGGAGGCGCCACCAGTTGAGGCTAGCAAGCAGGAAACTGCCCACTGGAGTGCCCACAGAACACTCTGGGGAGCTGCCTTCTGGGGTGCTGCTGAAACTGGCTGGCACGTTGCCTACTAGTGCACCTTTAAGACTGGCTGGAAATCCTACCGAATTTCCTGGGAAATTGGCTGTGGTGCTGGTGCAATTTGCTGGGAAGGTTGCCTGCTGGAATTGTACTGAACTCCCTACAAAGCCAACTTGGGTGCTGACAGAACCCCGGGGTGTCAGTGAAAGTCACTGGGAGATAAACACCACTGGGTGCCTGCATACTATGAACCCTGGAGCAGCAAGAAAAGGGGGAACACTGGAATGGGACAGAAGGGGCCCCTCCCTCTGCAGTGTCCCTCCAGCATCCCCCATGGACCAGGACCAACACCACGCCCTCTGGCAGAAAGAAACAGATGTTTGCAGAGTCTGACTGATTTCACAAAATAGAACACTAAAGAATAGATTTGTTGCTGAGAGGCAAAACGTTTTTAAAATGGGCATTAAGGCTATTAATAGCTTTCATCTGTGGAAATCTGGGTTGGATACATTGAATTCTGCAAATTTACAGAAGCCTGAAGCCTGAGAAGTAGAATTAACTTAGTGTTAAAATGGGAATAAAGAATACAGGTAACAGTGTTGGCACTAAAGGATTAGTCTCCCCGAAAAAGGAGTTTGGCCTTTGCTCCTGGCTCCTGGGGGGTAACCTCTAAGTCCTTGCAATGTCCCTCTTGATAAGTATCTGTGTTTACCTGGGGACCCTGGGCCACACTAGACAGTCTGTGCTAACACTGTGATTTATGGTGGATTCCTTTGTTCAAGCAGTATTGGACTGATCTCTGGAGAGGCTGGAGGTTAAGATCAGCCAGGCAGGCAGTCAGCCATGTCTATGTGATCGCCCTCCTAGGAAAAATTGTAGACACCAAGGATTAGTGAGCTTCTACAGTTTGCAATACTCTGTGACTGTTGTCACACATCATTAATGGGAGAAATAAGCAC
>CM052540.1:22250179-22298918 GCA_028533065.1 Trachops cirrhosus
CTTGACAGAGGACTTACTCCTCCCTAATTAAATGTGTGTTCTGTGGGTTGGGAGGCTTATTATGCAATACTCTATCCCTACCCTATGCTTGACCAGGACTCCAGAATTAGACCATCATGGTTTGTGAAAAAGTGTATGACCACAGTATTTTTAATACTTCAGATATACAGGTGTAGAATGATTCAGTGAGATTATTGCATATGCTCACACACTGTGGAAACAGGAGCAAATATGGGCATTTAAGGAAAAAAAAACTATTGGTTAAAAATGCCTATGAAGTTGGAAAGATTATTTAGCAAAGGAAAATATTCATAATGAGTAACAGTTTTTCTGAGAAGACTAAATTCAGCATCCTGTGTGCTATTGGAACTTTGTCATTCTTAAGGCCAATTTCATTAACCCTGCTCTCTTTTGGGCATGCTCGGCCATTGTTCTCCACCGCAGGACAGGAATTTGTAACGTGCAATTGTTCATGAAGAGTCAGTCTGGTAATTGGACCTTTATGTGCATGTGGAGCTCCTTTTCCCACTGGCAGTTGTTCAAGCATAACCTTCTATGAGTTTAAGCTCTACCCAAATTGTAGAGCTTCCTTTGGTTTGTTGAATGATTACAATAATTTTAATAATGCCCTCCAGCCCTAGCTCAAATTTCATACCACTGTTTCATATAAACCAAACGGAAATTCCTGATTCTTTAAGTTATAAATGACAAGGGTCTAAACTTTGGCAAGGTTTTAATAATGTTTACAAGGAGATTCTCTACTTTTGCTACTCATGGCCCATTTTTGCCTTTTTGGACTTAGTAGTTCAAGGGTTACAGAAATGATATTTCCAGGATTGAGGGGTACATATGATGAAGTCACGGTAAACTGAATCCTACTACAACCCTTTCCACTTTTCAAGAATCCAAGTCAAATCACTCCAGTACACAAGGATACAGTTACCAAACAACAAATAAAAGTAGAAAGAAATGATTAATTTCTGTCTTGAAAAGAGTACCATTCAACATTTCCTTCATATATAAAACACTGTGCCTGCCTCCCCAAACACTGGTAGGCAGATTTGTAAATTGGCCCTTAAAATTCCCACTCCCTCCCCAATTCACCCCAGAATTGCCTGCTCCAGAGTACACACCCTGTTTAACCTTCTCCACTTGAGTGTGCACGTAGCATGTGAATATGACTGACGTCACTTCTGTGATTAGATTACATTTTATGGCAAGGGTGAAGGGATTTTAACTTACATGATTAAGGCCTTTAATCAGTTGACTTTATGATAATCAAGAGAGAGATTATCATAGTTCAAAAAGATTCTCTCTCTCTCTCTCTCTCTCTCTCTTTCGCTGGCTTTGATGAAGGAAGATGCCACGGACCCTACAGCTGCTATAAACTATGCCAACAACAACAGGAACTTGGAAGAGGGCCTGTAGCCTGAAACCTCAGATGAGACTACAGTCCCAGCTGACATTCTGATTTCAGGTTTGTGAGGTCCTAAGCAGAAGACTCAATTAAGCTATGCTTAGACACTTAATCCATAGAAACTGTGAGGTAATAAATGTGTGTTGTTTTAAGCCACTAAGGTTGTGGTAATTTGTTAGGCAGCAATAGATAACTAATACAGATTTCGATACCTGGGGGTGAGATGCTGCTGTAAAAAATACAGAATATGTGGGAGTGACTTTGGTATGGGTGAAGGCTAGAATAATTTTGAAGAGCATGACAGAGAATACATACATAAATGACCTTAAACAGATAGACTGTCAGTAGAACTATGGACCATAGGAATGCTGCTGGTGACAGTTTAAAAAAAGTGAGGAACCCATTATAAGAAACTGGAAAAAAGGGGATTCTTGTGATATAGTGGCAGAAAACTTAGCCAACTTTCCTCCTGCAATTATGACAAATAGAACTGGTAAAAAATAAAATTGGTTATGTAGCTAAAAGATTTCTAAACAAAGAGTTGGAGCTGCTGCCCGGCTTGTTCCTGCTGCTGATAGTAAATTGTGAGAGGGGAGATAAATTGAGGGGGCCACTGTGGTACAAAAGCAGCTAGGACTAGATAACAGAAAATTCTCAGCCTTTTTGGGTGACAAAAGTCAGAGATGGCAGCTGGACTTGCAGCATGAGGAAAAGGTTGAGTGCGTGTGACTGTATCACCTTTCGCTAAAACTTCTGAAAGATAGAAAGGTCAAACTATTCAGTCACACAAAGGGCCCTTGTATTGAAATTGTGTGCCTCACAGATCCCCTCAATCAAATAGGGGGACCTCTGTGAAGTTAAAAGCATTTAACCCTCAGGGATCTTAACAGGAGTGAAAAAGAGAAGGGATTATCTCCAAAAGATCTGTGGGTGTGGCTTTTGTTTAATGGAGTGAAAATCCATGCATGATCCTTAAAGTTCGAGAGAAAACTTGTTTACCAGCAGAAACACTGTCAGCTTAGACCAGAAGGGGCAGAGAGTATAAAATCAAAGGAGACTGTTGGAATTCCAGGATTCTATTGGAAGTGAGCAGTTAATAAAACTACTCAGCTGAAAACGTGTTCTTTCATATAAAAGGAATCATGACTGAATGGGCAGAACCCAGAGCCCCAGGGGTGGAACCGAAAGCCATGGAAAATAATGTGCAGGCTTTGCAAACTAATCGAGGAACTCTGGCTGGATTTCAGAACTGCCAGGGACCAGTGACTCTGTTCTACTTTTCATTTCCCCCCCTTTTAAGCTGGAATGTTTAGCTATTATCCTATGCCTGTCTGACCGTTGTACACTTACTTACCAGTGGGGGTTGATAACTTGTCTCTTCAGTTTTACAAGTGTGCAGATGGAGAGGGATGGAGCCCCAGCTACTGTACTTAAGAGATAATATCTGGGAGCCTCAAGTTCACCTGCATTTATATGATGAGATTTCTGGACTTTGAGCTGATGCTAAAATGGGAGGAGACACTTAGGGATCTTTAAAAGAGGTGAACGTATTTTATATGTATGAGAAATGTGAATCATTGGGGATGGAGTTTGGGCTGTTGTAGGCAAATTTTAAAATGGGTCCCAAGATTCCTATCCCCCTGGTATAAAAGTTTTATGTAATACCCTCTTTTAAATGTGGGCAGGACCTGTGATTCTAATGAATGTCATTCTCATTATTAGTGAAGGTCACAGGTTTTTGCAGATGAAATTAATTGATTTGAAATTAATCTGAAGGAAGGGTATCTTGGGTGGGTCTGACCTAATCAGGTTGTGACAGGACAGTAAAAAGCTAGAAAATTCCCAGGCAAGTGGAATAGAGAAACTGAGACAAGAAAATTAAACAAGGCCAAACAGTTTGAGCAGCTTACAACCAGCTAGTGAATCACAAGACCTTCTCTCCCCTAACCAAGGACATTCGAGAGCAAATGGTTCGTACCTCTCCTCCCTAACGAGAGAATACATGGCTTAAATCTCCCTGGTCTGGAAAATAGAGAACAGAGACCCAGTTAATGCCATTGTGCCAGCTAAACCCAAGGGCAGATGAAGTCAGGGGAATAAATAACAAAAACCCATGAAAAGCCAGACAGATCCAAGATAAAAGTAAAAGAATATAAGCACACCAGAGAATATTCTCAAACCTCCAAATATGCTCATTTTGATGCATCAGCTAATGAATATTCTGCTGAAATGCTCCCATAAAATTCTCACTCACAGAAAAAGATAGAATGCCCTCAGGACCAAGACTCAGTGCGGGCTCACTATAGAGCATGGCCATGCACCTTCCTGGGGATGAACCTTTGATTTCCTCCTAAACTCTAAGGGTCCTAAGGAGACTAGCACCCAGGCAAGCAGCTGGCAGCGGCAGCTTGGCTCAGGCTTACCCTGATCCAGTCTTCAGGGCGCCCTTTTTCTCTGACTTTCCGGTAAGCAACGGCAGCCCCACCTTCGCTCCCTTCTGTTTCTGTGACCTTCACTTCCCAGTGAGCTGCCAGCAGCCGCACGTTGGCTCACTCCTTTCCTATGACTTCTCTAGGGAGGCAAAGTAGAGCACCACTTAGGTTCTCTCCTGTTGCTTCTTTTATCCCAAGTCCTTCCTCTGTTTCACTGTCCCAGCCTTAATAAACAAAATCTCAAAATCTCCTGGAATCGCGTTGTGAAATCTTTCCTACACAAAGTGAAGAACCCACACACTACCGGCTGGTCTGGGGCAGATCTGTTCTGGGCCAATTCCTGTCTGATAGCAAGGTGATCCTTTTAAAAGAAGGCCTGGAGGTCAGAGAGATTTCCTGTTGGCCTTAAAGAAGTAAGATACTGTATGTGAGAGAATAAGTGAAAGAGCTATGTAGCAAGGACCTGAGGCTGGACTCAAGTTGCTGAGAGCTGCCTCAGCTAATAGCAAGAAAATGGGACTTCGGTTTTACAACGGAAAGAAACTAAATTCTGCCAACAAACAAGAATTTGAAAGAGGACTCTGAGCTCCATAAAGGAATGCAGACTGGCCAACATCTTGATGACAGCTTTGTAAGACCTTAGCAGAAGATCCATTTAGGCTGTGCCTGAACTCCTGACTCATGGAAATTGTGAGATTATATACATACAAGGTCTGTCCAGAACATATCCAGCCATGCAATATGAAAAATACAGACATTTATTGAAGAAGATACAGGATACTGGAAACATTATACATAGGACAATGATGCCTGCGTTTCCTTGAAAGTGGGCACCTTGGGACTTCACACAGTTCTCCCAGTTGCCATCAGCTGCCCCATCACATTTTCCCGAATCTCATCAATGGTCTGAAATCTCTTCCCTTTCAAAGGTGATTTTAGTTTTGGGAAAAGTCAGAAGTCACAGTGTGCCAAATCTGGCAGTAATGGGGCTGAGTCACCTGGATGATTAGATGTTATGACCAAAAACTCTGCAAGAGACATGATGCATGAGTGGGTGTGCTATTGTGATGATGCTGCCAGTCACCTGTTGCCCATAGCTGTGGCCTCCTGAATCATCCAGATAGTTTCCACAGGGCAATGTTCAAGCTTAACACCAAAATTTGATGCAGATTCATTGGTCTCCTCACTCAGTCATTTTGAATGTGACAGCCACACAATCCCATGCCCACTCAACAGTGTCTACTGCCCCCATTGACTAGTACAGTGAAGCTGTAATTGTTCACACATGCGCATTCCAGTCCACTTTCCTTGGCTACCAGGTTTCATTGATGTCACGCAAAGTATTCTCATTATATTAACAATGGTTGGACTTTTTCCAGACAGACTTCATTATGTTGTTTTAATCTCCTACATTTGTGGTAATACATTGTATAGTAGTAGACAACTCATTCTATACCAATCAGGATTCAGCCAGACAGGCAGATGCAGTAGGATATATCTTATGCAGTTGTGGGAGCTGGCAAATCTGTAATCCATAGGACAGACAGGCAGGAAGGAAAAACCAAGAGTCTTCTATCAGATATATGTCTTGAAAATGTTTTCTCCCATTCTTGGGCTTGTCTTTACTTTCTTTTTTTATTTTAATGTTTTTAATCCTCACCCAAAGGTATGTTCACTAATTTGAAAGAGAGAGAGAGAAACATGAATTGACCACAACCAGTATGCGCCCTGACTGGGGATCAAACCCGCAACCGAGGTATGTGCCTGAATGGAAATCTGTTATTTTTTTTTAAATGTGCTTTTTGTGCCCTATTTATGATATCTTTGCCTAGTTCAGTGCAATGAAGATAGACACCCAGGTTTCTTTAAAAAATGTCATTATATCACCATTCATATTTTGATATATGTTTTATTTGGTTCAGTTATGAGGTAGTGGAAATATTCATAGTTCTCCAAATAGATGTTTGATTTATCTGACACTATTAATAAGGTTTTAAAAATTATTCTGAAGTGATATGTTTGTCATAAATTATTAGTTGTATATGTGTTTATTCCTATAGTTTCTATAATGTTCCATGAGTCTATTTGTTTATCTGTGAAGTATCACCTGTCTTAATTACCAGGGTTTGGTAATGTGTCTTTTTAGTGTATATTCTCTGGCTCTGTTATTATAAAGATCACCTTGGTTATCATTGGCCCTTTGCATTTTCATGACAATTTTAAACTTAGCTTGTCAACTTCAACAGCTTTATAGTACTGCCTCCATGAAAGTGGTGTATCTACTTATTCAGCTACTTATTCAATTCTCTCAGTGTTTTGTAATTTCTAGAATTGTTGTCTTATACATCATGTCTTTAGATTTATTTTTAGGTATGTTTTTGATGTGACTATAACTGGTAGTACCATTTAAAAATTTTTGTTTTCTATTTTATTATTTACATATAGTTACAGAATATAGTTATATATCTTTACCTGTGTCAGGGCCCTTGCTAAATTCAATTATTACTTCTAATAGTTTAACTAGAGGTTCTTTGGACCTATTACAAAACTATGCATGTACTGTGTGCAGTAAGTCAACTGCATTCAAAAATACTAAAAATGAGGGAACAAATGAGCCTCCATGGTTATTTTGATTTATCTTTCTTTTGTTCGGAAGGGGAGGGCACATAAGTGCAGATAAAGTTAAAATTATTGTAAGAAAATAATACAATGCTATGCTAATAAAGTAAAATCCAGAAGAAAAAAAAACAGAAGATTTTGTAGAAAATATATGTCTTACAAATTGGCTCAATAATTTTTGGTAGCTTACCAGGTATGAGTTGTCTTAGTAGAACTGTAGGTTTGGTGGAGGATTCAAGCAAAAAGGAAAAAGGACTCATGGACATGGACAAGAGTCTGGTGATTGTGGGAGGGGTGGGGAGAGTATAAGGGTGTTAAATGGCAATGGAAAAATACAATAAACATTGTTTTAAAAAGACACATTATGCACTAAATTTCTCCATTCCTAGGAAGGCCAGTTCCCTGATCTCGAAGTTTCCTTTGTTACAGACTGACATGATATTTCTTGCTCCTACCCCTCCACTTCCCAATCTGAAGTACATAAATATATGTGTAGCATACTTAGGGGGCAGGGACTTTTTCACCACCCTGTTGGTATGGTGGAGGTAGATTGCCTATGCCTGGCTTCAGGTGTGGGCAATGTAACTATGGAGAATTACGTGCTCTCTACTGCTTCTCTACTCTAAATTTTCACCCGATAAACTAAATTTTGTATGTGTGTTACATATAGAGTTGGTAGATTTAGTAAATAAAAATACAGGGCTGCCAGTTAAATATGAATTTTCGATAAATAATTTTAGATATACTTTCAGGTAAATCACAAATATGTATATATATTTTTTTATTTTAGTTTATTCAGTACAGTTTATATCCTTTATTCCCTTTCCAGCCCACCCACCCATTCCTCCCCTCCTCCCTCCCCTTTCCAACACCCCTAGTTTTGTCCATGTGTCCTCTATATTTGTTCCTATAAACCCTTCCCTTCTCCCCTGAAATTCCCTCCCCTCTCCCCTCAATAGCTAAGTGCTGGAAACAACCTAGATGCCCATCAGTAAATGAATGGATCAAAAAACTATGGTACATTTACACAATGGAATTCTATGCAGCTGAAAGAAAGAAGGAACTCATACCCTTTGCAACAGCATGGATGGAGTTGGAAAACAAATATGTATATTTTAATATAAGTATGCCCATGCAAAATTTTAGATATAAGTCCTAAAAAATTTAGGTTTTGGCCTGAAATTTAAATTTTACTGGGAATCCTATATTTTATTTCACCTCAACTGCATAGCTTTAGTAGTGTGTCTTCAGCCCTTTTTAGGACACTATGCCATGTACCCTCTTTCTTACTTTCAATTCTGTGCATTTGTGTTTCATTTACTTTTGATTGATAGACTAGTTATCAGTTATTTTTTAAAATATATATTTTGTCATATTTTCAAACTTCTATCCCTGGATTTAATTACTTCTATTGTTTTTAGATTGTCTACTTCTTTTCTACCTGCATCATTAATTCCTTTCTTACCCCGCCCGCCCCTTGGTTCATTAGTTGTTTTGTTTCTTACATCTATATTTTCAGGCTTAATTCCTTAAAAATTTTTTTCAGTAATAAAGATATTTCCTGTTTCATCATATATCTACATATTCATTTCAGTTATGTTTAATACTTTTTGAATTCTTTTTCTCTAAAATATTTTATTTTTGCAGTTTTACTCCCCCTTTTCCCCAGTTGGATCCTGAGATTAATTTTTAAGGAAATGATTATCATATTTAATATTTATCCTATTTTAAAACACAATCTATAGAGATAACTTAATTTACTATTACTTAGATGATTATCATTATTATATCTGTGCCTTGGATTATAAAGATTATTATAAAAATTTCCTGTCTTTGGTAAATATTCTTCAGAGTAGGTGATCTTCTAGTCACCTTTTAACTATTTCCAAGGCTAGACTTCATAAACTCCTTTGGCATTTCTAAATTAATACATACCTCTTACTGCTACTATCTCTGGTACCATCTTTTGCCTTCAAGTATATCCCTCAAGTTACCAATTAGTCTTTACTTATTGCCTAAATATTAAGTGAAAAAGAAAACCTGTGAGGTTGGTTGTCCTTGTATAAGTCAATCTTTTTTCTTCTGTTTTTTTTTCTTTCGTGTTTTCATATTGCATACAACTTTACTGTTTTCATGGCTCTTTAACCTCCATTCATGATCACAGAAGGACCTGTATTTTTCAGATAACCGAACCAAGGTTAAATAAGAGTACGGAGTCTTCCCAAAGCATTCCAGTAATTAACACATTACTGGCAATGGTGGCTACGACAGCTCACGCCAATCTTTAAGGAGTTAGTTCTTTGAGCAATTTTCAATAATAACAATAGAGCTATTTCTCAGAAACAAAGGATTGGGAACAACACTTGACAAATTCATGGCTTAACTTTCTCTTTTTCCTCCACTCCCCTCTCCTTTCAGTATTCCTTTCCTTTTTTCTTTTCTTTAACTAGACTGCTGTACTTAACATTAAATCCTCTCCTGTGCTCCCAGCTAGTACTGCAAACACTGCTAATTGGGCTGACTAAAGTGTGAAACTAAATATATATGTTGTCATTTTACTCAACAGTTTCTGGAAAATGTATTGCAGGTAAATCAGTAGGCGTTAGCAAAGCTCCCGAGAAAGTACACATGAGTATATTTAGCCTCATGATGGATATGGTTCCCTGCCGGAGCAAAACAAGCATCTGACTTTTGTAGCCATTACTGAAGCAGCATAGATTAGTCATTCTGAAAACAAATGAGATTTCTCCCCTATGCACTTTTGAATGTTTTGATTGGCTTTTGGGTAATAGCCTTCTTGATTCCTTTGCAGCATTTTTCATCTTCAACACTGTGTTCCACTCTCTTTGTCCTAAGAGCAATACCAAGTATCTCCTACAAATAATTCCAAAATATAGTTTTAAATACTTTTTGTTTTATAAATTACATAGGAGGAACTTGTGAAATATGTATCTAATAGTCAATATATAGATAAGCATATTTTATTCATTTTGTGTTTCATTCTCAAGTTTCGATGAGATAGATTGGACATCAGGCAACTAGATACTAAAAAAAAAAAAAGAAAAGAAAAACACATCAGACTATGATACCTACTTATGTGACAAGATTTTCTGTTCCAAATCTTTATAACAATGCCCGATTTTCAATTAGAAAACATCACTGACTAACGTTTAGCTTAGAAAAGACCCAAGTTAATGACAGTGTAAGCTTTCTCCGTGTGACAATCTTGATTTATTTTCCATTCTTTTCTGCCCTGCTCTGTCTCCTGTGAGGACACATTTTATAAAAGGTAGCATCCAGGCTCTCTTGACGTCTGACACGCATTGACAGAAGACTGGAAGGCAAGGACAGAGAGAGACTGGGTATCTATTTCCCTTGTTCCTTCCTCACCAGGCCGCAGTTCTGTCAGTGCTCATGTGCCCTCCCAGATGGGGGTCACGGTCTCTTCCCCTGGCCCGTTCAGGCATAAAGGCATTAATGCTTCATAAAGTTGCTAATGTCTGAGCACTTTGTCATTCCTCATCGGTTCCCTTACCCCTCTCCACACATCTATAAATTATCCTTTCATTATATTTTCTTTAATTAAAATTTTGAAAGTGAAATCTGTTCTCTGAGAGAATTCTGATAGAGAAAATAATTGGTAGCTATGCTCGACACAAGAATCAAACCCTCAAAATGGGATTCTGCTTTTGTAATGTATAAACTAGTTGACTAAATGGACAATCTTGACCCTGGTAATTGATGTCATGCAGTAGCAGCAAATATTTTAATAGTCACTATTTGTGGCATTAGATAAAGAGTCAGTAAGGCCAAGCCATCAAGAGGACAGTGACAAAGTGACATTTTAGAGTTTGAGTTTCCTGTGTGCTGCATATGGTAGTTTGGTATTTTTATCTAAATAAAAGAATAACAATGGAATCTGAACAGCCAAAATGGTGGACTATACTGGCCCATCCCCACTTTTTTTACCTAAATAGATTTTATTTGACCTTTTTTCCACTGTCTTGTGCTTTAGGAAGCTGGCTTCTACAGACTGTATTGCCAGATAGTTTTGCTTTCTGTCTATTATTTGGGTTGTTTTCTCCCTCACCTATTATTCATCTCTATAAACTGTCCTTTCACTGAATTCTCTTAAATTAAACTATTTTTTAAAGATTTTATTTATTTATTTTTCCAGAGTGGGAGGAAGGGAGAAAGAGAGAGAGAGAAATATCAATCGATCCCTCTTGCACGCCCCCAACTGGGGGGACCTGGCTGGCAACCCAGGCATGTGCCTTGACCTGAAATGAACTGGTGACCTTTCGGTCCACAAAGAGATGCCCAACCCACTGAACCACACCAGTCAGGGCTAATTAAACTCTTTGATGTGCTGTTTCCTGCCATGACCCTTACTGATAAGGGAAATACCTTAAACTACAGATGGGAGCATTGGACTCTTGTTTTTGACTTTGCAATTTGTAACCTACATTATATTAAGAGACAGGGAGCCTGAAGTCATGTACGTCTACTTCATCTGTTTTTATTCCCTATGGATTAAGTATGATCAAGTGGAAGAGAGAGTCACACTGGAACCATTGAAAATACTGCCTGCAATGACCTCTGAAAGGGGCAAAGATAGCCACAGAGAACATAGGGTGTATTTAAAATAAATAGGACAGCAATGGAACCAACACTAAAAATAGGGTCTGAGTATGCAAAATGGAACACACAGATTGTGGGAAATGCAGTCAGTTTTCCTGGCTGGGCAAGTAGGAATCTAGGAACTGAGAAAGAGCCGTATGTTTCTGCTTTGCCCAGAGGGTACACCTGTTCTGCCCAGCGGGTACATAACTGACTTGAAAGTGCTAAGAAAGTAAGAACTTCATGGCTGCTGTGAAGGTTAATTTTATGTGTCGATTTGAATAGGCCGTGGTATCCAGATATCTGGCCAAACACCAGTCTTGATATCCCTGTGAAGGTATCTTTTAGATGAGATTCACATTTAAATTAGTAGAGTTTGAATAAAGCTGATTACCTTCCATAACATGGGTAGGCCACATCTAAACGTTGAAGGCCTTAATAGAAAAGCATTGTGATCTAGAAAGAGGGAATTCTGCCTTCAGACTGATTTCAGTCTCTAGCTACAATATCAGCTCTTCTCTGGGCTTCTAGCCTGCTGGCCTGTCCTGCAGTTTTTAGACTTGCTAGTCCCCAAGATAGAGTGAGCCAATTCCTTAAAATTTCTCTGTAAGTATACACAGCCTATTGGTTCTTTTTCTCTGGAAAAACCTGACTAATACAACCTCCTAACCTGTTCTCTTTTCTTCACCTCACCATGAATAGGTAGCAAAATGAATATGTAAGTTGGTTTTTAGTTAGCAAGAGGAGCTGAAGGAATGAACTCTTTAGGAATAGAGGAAAGACCACCCTCACGTTCTCAGGCTTCTCTCTAATTAACGGACCCAAGTGATGGCAAGGAGATTTACTTTAAATCAGCTTTGATTAATAATGGACATTGACATTTTCATAAACCTTCTTATTAGAGTAAAATGCAAATAAAGAAAAATGTTCCAAAATTTTTTTCCTATTGTAAATGTATACAGTTTGCTCAATTTTCACAAATGGAATACATCCATGCAATCTGCACTTAAATCAAGAAACAGAACATTAGAATACTCAGAAATAAATTTAAGAGCCAAAACAAATAAAATAAATTTGCTTTCTGAATATATCCTATAATTCCTAATTGTTTAATGAAAAGATTGTGGAGTTAATATTTCCTTTTGATTCTTCCTAATGCGAAAACAACAAAGTTTGTGTGCAAGTGTGTGTATTCAACCATAAAAGGCTAGCATTTAACTGAAGAATTTGATTTTATGCCATAGGTCTTTTCTGATAATAAATATATTGTATATATTCAAATTTATAATGTTCAAAGAAAACTCAAATATCCTTTGTCATAGTTTTACTGAACTCACAGATTCCTTTAATGAATAGCTACCATTTTTCTATCAGACAAACAAAACATTGTCATTTCAGCAAAGCAACTACAGTAAATTTAATGCATCAATTCAGTGAGTCAAAATTTATTTTTCTGATTTTTATTGAATAAGTCTAGTTGCTGGAATGTCTTGCTATCATGTAGAAACACTCTCTAAATTTATGGATCAAGCTTTCTTTTTTCTATCCTAGGTAAGATTTAATAATAGCTCATATGTTGCTTTCCTTTGGTGTAATGTAATAATTAAAGTAATGAAAGAAAAATCACTTTTCAAAGGAGAGAACACTTATAATCCATCATAAATGAGTGGTAAGGGTCTATTTTTTATTAACAAGTTCCTGTAATTAATTGTTTAATCTATGTATGGATTAAATAAATTGAATTTCGTGTCTACAAATATCTCATGCTTAGGAAAAATTTTCTAATAAATTTCTGCATATTTTTAAAAACCCTAGCCAAGTTCTGGGTTATGATTTTTCATTAAATTTAAGCCTTATAAATAGATGGCAACAAATGAATCTGTACATTGCCTATTATAGTTAGCATAGCTCCAGGCACACTAGGACGTGCATTAAATATTGTTTGGTGGTTTCAACCTGGAAATGAGGAAATGAATAATATATAACTCAGTAATTGGTGGCTTTAATATTTTTAGAGAGAGTAAATAAATTGAGTAATAAAAATAGTTAGCATTTGTATGTTATTGTGCAAATGTTTATGGGACACTTTCATATTTTCCAGTCCATTTTCTATTATTATTAATACACCATTTTACAGATGAAGAAACAGGCTCAGCAAGATATTATAATTTTAGGACCCATGCTCTGTCCACATTATTATAAATGGGAAAGTTTTATTTTAATTAGACATACCAACTGTTGTTTCCATGGTAGCAGAGCAAAGAGATAGATCCCTCAGCCATAAAGGCTTCAGGATCAGAAAAGAAAACAATTCCTAGCTTAAGGCATTGGATTAGCCCATTTCCAAATAAAATAAATATGCTATTTATACTAAATGTGATTTGAGAATTTAATGCTAGTATTAAATAAATTCTAGTTTACTTACAAATTCCAGGAAAAAGAAAATGTGCTATATAAAATTGGTCTGAGATTCGTTACTCTGATTTTTTTTGTGCCCAATTCAAATAGTCTATATTTTTAATAGGATTAACTTAGAAATGAGAATTTGTACAATTAGATCCCTAATTTACCAACATTGGTTTACTAACTTTCTTCCACTAGCTCCAATTTATGTCTGGTACTTGAAGAATACAGAACATTATGTTTCTAAACATATAATTCTTTCAACTACCAAGTATCCAGTTCTTCTAACTGTGTTACAGGATGACAAAGTACTGTGGTGTTCTGTGGAATTCTCTACATTGAAATTTTATTGTAAAGTACATCTTTTAAGGATATTAGGTGTTTTGCTAACAAGTATGCTGCACTGTCAAAAAGGAAAACAGTATAATTAGCAAAAATAATAAACACTCTTGCAAAGTGACATTTATAAAATATACAAATATCCCTATATATACACAAATAGGAATTATGAAATATAATGGAAAACTGATTGCCTCTATAAATCTGTATGAACCATGGCAGTCATAAACTGGTAAAGCATAAATTTAATTAGTAAAATCTGAGGCCTCAGTGAAGACAGTTACTAGAGTATAAGAAGCAACAACAATTAAATTTGAATAATTGTAGAACCATATCCATTTTTGGAAGGATATGGTTCTACAATTTGTTTATTTCTTGCATTAGTATGTTGGTTTATTCATTTCTTGCATTAGTATGTTGGTTTATTTCAACTTAAAAGAAACACCAGTGATTCCAAGCCACCCAGAGAAAAAATTGAGTAAGAATAACCATAACCAAGAATATTTTGTAAAATAAGCAGATTAATCGGATACTGACATAAATGATACACATTACCTTAAGTTTAATAACGGACTAGACAACTCAAAAACCGTATCTTCATCTACACATGATTCTGCATATGGCAAAGGGGGCATTTCATGAGAATGAGAAAAAGAAGAACTCAATACTAGCTCAAGCAAATATTTGAGAAAAAATCTAATTACAGAATGATTTCTTATCAATAATTCCAGATAAAGGGTTCATACATTTAAAAGGGAAACGTAACATTTCTTTATAAATATCAATATGTAACTGACCTTTCAGATAGAGATTAAATATGAGAACAAAGTAACAGATTGATATCTCTGTCTCCATACAGTTTAATGTACTTTCATTATCAAAATCCCCTGAGTCTTGGAAATTGGTTCTGAGCACATGCTTATGAATCCTTTTCTTTCTTGACTCCTGCTAAGTTGACTAGACCAACGATGGTCAATCAACAGAACAGGCAGGAATCTCTCCAGCACACCTATGTTTTCTGTTTTTTGGAAAGACCCAGCTTTCTCAGGAAACTCAGTCTTGGTGATCATGCTGTATAGACTTTTATTTGTATGAAGAAGGAGTAAACAACACTGCAAAGAAATAAGCAATGACAACAGCAAAGAACTCATCGACTGAGAAGGAGATCATACTTATCATCCAGGATAAGCGTGTTTCATTACAACAGATTTAATGGAAGAAACAAAGAAACGAGAGAGGGCTTAAGACAAATAAACAACAAAATAATATTTCTAGTGTGTAATCTCTATGGGCCTAGGAAGATAACAGGAAAGATAGGGTAACATTAGCTCCAGATCCATTCTTCATTTTTTTCCCACCCCACCTTACTTGTGCCACTTTATTTGAAAAATCAAATTTTCAAGGGTTAAAACTGAAATTTTAGGTATTCAATAATTAAAGTCCTTTCTCTCCCTGAGAACAAAATGAAACACAGAAACAACTTTCAGATAGAAAGATATTCATTTCCTTAGCAACAGTTCCTTTTATTACTGTCACACTTTACATATTACATTCAAAATTTTCTTTAGAGTTCTCCAGAGTCCTGTGAATGTAAAGCTAGAGGATGAAGCAAACACACAAAAAACTAGATTTGCAGATTTTAAATGATCCTGAAAACATCTGTTTAGTGTGTTTTCAATCAATGTAGTAGCCAAGGAATAATGTAGCACAATGTCTCTCAAACTAGACTGTACCTCAAAATCACCCAGTAAGCTGGTTAAAGCACAGATTGCCACAGTTTCTGAGTCTGCTGGTTTTGGGTTGGGTCAAGACTATGTCTTTCCAAAAATATCCTAGATGATATAGAAGATGCTGGTCCACAGACCACACTTTGTGAGCCACTGAAGGAGAGGCTGCTCTGGAGGCAACAGTGGTAAGTTAAACACCTAATTCCATTCCTTAAGGGTGCAGCAAAATAGTCTATTTGATACCAAATCTATTTGAAGCTCATTTCTCATTTGTGAAAAGGGGAAATTAAAGCCTATAACAAAGGGTTGTTATGAGATTAAGTTAGGCTAACACATATTAAAGCACTTAAAACAATATTTGAAAAGGACAATTACTCAATAATATTACTTCTCTCTGAAAATTGCAATGTTTTGCATTTTATTTTGTATTTAGGTGTGTTGACTTTCTTTTACATTCCATTTATTAATGATTTCCTCATGATATATTTTAACCATGAAACAAAGTAAATACTGTAATTAAAATACTAGCAAAATCTTTTCCAAGTGTAGGAAGCCAAACTTTTTTAAAGTTTCATTTATTTATTTTTAGAGAGGGGGGAAGGGAGGAAGAGAGGGAGGGAAACATCAATGCACGCCCCCTACCGGGGATCTGGCCCACAACTCAGGCATGTGCCCTGACTGGGAATCAAACCAGCGACCCCTTGGCTCATAGGATGGCAATCAATCTATTGAGACACACCAGCCAGGGCAACAACTTTAACTATTTTAAGGTTGTTTGTCAAGAGGAGAACAAATTTGAAGTGTCGAGTTTTATCATAGTTGTTAAATCTGGAATACATGTAGAATATCGCATCAATTCCAGAGTCTATTTCCTCCATTTTCACCACCAGCTAAAGCTTATAAATTATTATTTTTCTATTATTCTGAGTATCATTTTTATTTTTCATTTGCCATCAAATTTTAAAAATATTGAATTTATGGGGGTGACATTGGTTAATAAAACTATATAGGTTTTAAGTGTACAATTCTACAATATATCATCTGTATATTGCACTATTTGTCCATTACCCAATTAAAAAATGGGCAAAGGACCTGAAGAGACACTTCTCCAAAGAGGACATCCAGATGACCAATAGACATATGAAAAGATGCTCAATGTCACTAATCATCAGAGAAATGCAAATTAAAATCATAACAAGGTATCACCTCCCACTTATCAGAATGTCTATCATCAATACATTAACAGATGTTGGTGAGGATATAGAGA
The DNA here is from genome assembly GCA_028533065.1 of Trachops cirrhosus. Taxonomy (NCBI): domain Eukaryota; kingdom Metazoa; phylum Chordata; class Mammalia; order Chiroptera; family Phyllostomidae; genus Trachops; species Trachops cirrhosus. The sequence goes on from CM052540.1 coordinate 22,267,004, forward strand.
AAAGGAAACCCTCATTCATTGCTGGTGGGAATGCCAATTGGTGCAGCCACTGTGGAAAGCAATGTGGAGTTACCTCAAAAAATTAAAAATGGAACTGTTTTATGACCCAGCAATTCCACTTCTGGGAATATATCTGAAGAAACCCAAAACAGTAATTCAAAAGAGTATATGCACCCTTATGTTCACTGCAGCATTATTTACAATAGCCAAGATTCAGGAGCAGCCCAAGGGCCCATTGGTAGACCCGTGAATTAACAAGCTGTGGCATTTACACAATAAAAAATTACTTGGCCCCAAAAAAGAAAAGAAAAAGAATATCTGAGTAGCATTTTTAAATTGATTATGTTAATACATAAAGAAAAAATTAAAAACAATCAGGTTTTGCATAAATTAACATACCTATTATAGATATAAAAGAGGGTTTATATAGGGATTTACACAAGCTATATTTTTATTTCATTTTCTTTTATTTAATTTATTGGGGTTACCCAGGTTAATAAAATTCCATAGGTTCAGGTGTATAATTCTATAATGCATCATCTGTACATTGTATGGTGTGTTCACCACCCAAGTCATGTCTCTGTCTATCACCAACAGAGCTATGTGTTAAACTGCTATTATTTTTTATTTAATAATTAATGCATGTTTATTTAGGAAATAGAAAATGATATTCACAGAAGCATCTTTCTATGCATTATTAACATATAGTTTATGTCTTCATGGATGTTTCTCTCTCTCTGTTTTTCTTTCTCATGTGTGTACTGAGAAGATACAGAAAAGAGAGAGGCAGACTCTCGTACCTTCTCAGATTGGGGTCAGTTATAATTGGCAATTTTGAAAAAGTCACTTTATTCAGGGAATCATAAAAATATATTATTTATTTCAAATTAGGTTCAGACCTACATGTTCATTGACCTGGTCACCCTTTGATATATAAGGCCAAGGAACACTCATGACATTAAAGTGGACCAACTAAAATTTTATTCTGTTATTCCATAAGTTACACTCCTAGAATCCCAATTTTAGGTTTTAAGATAAAGTAGAAAGTAAATATTTTATAAAGTAACATGAGTGTAGAATCCTGCATTTCTATAATTTTTTCTAATCTGTCAAAGATGACTGTATAATTTACAGTATAATTTTTCATTACATTTACTTGGGACTTTGCAGAACATTCAACTTAGAACTTATAGAACCTGAAAAATTTTACATTAATATTTTATCAGATTACATAAATCTTCTTAAAAAGTGTGTCATCAAAATAACAAGTACCTGACAAAAACTGTTAGGAGCAAACACAAGCAGCTATTGGTTGCCTGACCTGGTAGGGGCAGAAAGTCACTAAATACTCCCTTCGCTACCTTAAATATGATGTTATTTTTAAAACTGATCACCAATAGGCAGAAAAATTAATATATCAAAACAATTTATGCCTACTGTCATTTATTGTACTATAATCCTTCTCTTTTACAATTTCTAATTTTGATTAATTGTCCTTATTTATGCATTGCTGAGTAACTTTCCGAATGTGTGTGGATGGCATGCTTTTCAATGTCTCATATATCTGAGAAGACTCTCTTGATGTACTTGTGCACAAAGGTTAACTTGGCTCTGTGATACCAAATAAATACCTTTATTTATTTTAAAAATATTTCCTTTTTTAGATCTACAGAAAATGAAGTGTTCTCTTTTGACTTTGGGTATTGCTATGGATATGTTTCAAGATACATATACATTTCTTTGCAGATATTCTAATCTCTCTTCCTGGATTCTTATAAATAGTTGAAATAGAGATGCATTCATATGCATAAATACATCCTTATGTTTATTTATGTATAATTTGTTTAAATCAACAAGTATGTCTAAGTGTTGCTATGTTTAATTAATCCTGCCATGTGCTGAGTTATGGATGCTCATTTTTTGAGAGATGATATACTAACCTGCTTTAGAGCACAGATTGCAGAGTTAGACAGCTTCCAGTCTTATCCTGTCTCTACCACATAGCAGCTATGATCTGAGGCCATTGATCTCTTGGTGTTTTGGTTTTCTTGTCTGTACATGGGCATGACCGAGTCTTACTCATTACATGAATATTAAATTGCCTTCTATTTAAAAAAATGTTTGCAATCATAACAGAATCTGTTAGGAACAGAATGTCACCTAAATGCCATAAACATCAATGAATTTAAATCAAAATATATGCAAATAGAACAATTAAAGAATGAGATGTGTTATAAAATGTAAAAAATAGTGAGCTTGCTTGGAAAATACTAGAGGATATCTCCAAAAGCTCCACTAAAACATGGAAGAATCAGTGACCAAAATGCTGAGGGACATTTGTATATCCCCTTTGGAGAAGTCTCTATTCAAGTCCTTTGCCCACTTTTAAATTGGGTTGTTTGTCTTCCTGGTGTTGAGTTGTGTAAGTTTTTTACACATTTTGGAAATTAACCCCTTGTCAGATGCACCTCTGGTGAATGTGTTCTCTCATTAAGCTGGTTCTCTTTTGTGTGTGCAGGGCTTTTTAGTTTGATGTAGTCCCATTTATTTATTTTTCCTTTGTTTTCCTTGCTCTGGGAGATATATCAGCAAAAAATATTGCTACGTGTGATATTTGAGATTTTATTGCCTATGTTTTCTTCTAAGATTTTTATGGTTTTGCAGCTTACATTTGCCTTTTACCCATTTTGAGTTTATTCTTTATATATTTTTTATCCTCATCCAAGGAAGTTTTTTTCATTGCTTTTAGGGGAAGGGAGAGAGAAACACTGATGCATGAGAGAGCATTGATTGGTTGCCTCCCATAGATGCCCAGACCAGGAATCCTATGCGCTATGACAGGGCGTGAAGCCAAAAACCTAGGAATGTACTCTGACTGGGAATTGAATGTGCAGCCTTTCAGTTACAGGACGATACTCCAGCCAACTGAGCCACACTGGCCAGGGCTTGAGTTTATTCTTCTGTTTGATGGAAGTTGGTGGTCTATTTTCTTCATTTTAGTTTTTTGCATGTAGTCCAATTTTCCCAACATCATTTATTAAAGAGACTGTTTTTACTCCATTGTGTGCTCTCGCCTCCTCTGTCAAATATTAATTGACCATAAAGGTGCGGGTTGCTTTCTGGGCTCTGTATGCCAGTACCAGGCTGTTTTGATTACAGTGTTTTGTAGCATAGTTTGATATCCAGTATTGTGATCTTTCTCACTTTGTTCTTTCTTAAGACTGCAATAAAAAATAACTAAAATAAAGCCCTTAACTAAAAATAAAAAGTGCTTGTGGAATATGAAAAAGTTAGTGGAAGTACCATACATAGTTCCAGATTTTATAGTATAATAAAGGGATGTCAGACTTCACTGATTATACATACAGTAACATATTACATAGTTATTATATATAATATATAGTTAATATGATATATTTTTAGTGTTTACATTTTATATTTACCACATTTAAAATAATTTAATATTTCTCTGATTTCCATATTAACTGTCAAACATCATTCTTCACTTTAAAAAATTTATTTTGTTAATCTCTTAGTGGGAATATCCTGGATTTATATCAAATGATTATTATTGTGTTTCTTTTGCATTGCTCTTAACAGACAATTTTGATCAAAGATTATTGAGTTTGGGAATAAAAGGAGATTAAATACAGAGGCAGTTTGTCTTTTTAGAACAGGAATGCAAAAATATCAATTCTGTCACGATCAGAGCACATTGTGTTATCATATATTTAGCCACTTCCCACATTGATGTTACCTGGTGAGTCTTCTAAGGGCATAGCAGTTTGCGTCTTGCTTTAGTTAATTTTCTATTGATTCTCCCTCTTTTAAAAAAAATTCCATCACTAGTTGGCTAGTCAGAAGTAGGAAAATAGGAAGAGGAAAACTAAAAATAACTCCACCTTTTAACTAGGTCTTGGGTCTTGTTTAATTCAGACAGGTCAAGAAAAGGAACCCTTTCATAGATGGCAAGATAGCAGCTGTCTATGCTCAAAAAAAGAAAAGAAAAGAAAAGAAGATAACTATTGCATGAGCCATGGAATTTCAAGACAAAATTGATCTGAGGTGTAATCATTGAGCAGTCTCTCTCAAGATACTTTTAATATTTATAGTTAACTGACTATAGTTACCATACATATGACTTACTAGTAAGTATGGGAATTGGTTTTATTTGTTGAATTATCTTACTAAGGTTGATGTATTATTTTTGGAGTTTTCTACCCATTTTCTTTGAATTCAGTCTTACTGTTTCATCAAATATCTTTCATTAATCTTACCTATAGTTTTATTTGTTCACTATCTCATTCCTCATTCCCCATTCATGGATAATCACATAAGTTTTAGCTATCTCAACTATATTTTTATATTAAATGTTTTATTTTGACTTCTTTCTTTCTGAAAATTATGTGTACCTACCTCTTGACTGACTGATGACACATTTTTCAGTGAAACTTTTACTTTTTCAAATTAAGAAATGTTAATAGGATTTAAGTACATTTTCTTCTATTATATTATTGATATAAATGAGATTTTACAGTTAGCTCTTGATGACTGATTTTTACCTGTTCGCCTCTGCATTGTATCTGGAAATTAAGGAGAAACTAGGAACATTGCCAACCGCATTCCCAAAATTTTTAACAATATATCCCTGGCTTCAACATTCCATAAGTCAGCTCAATGTGGCAGTAAGTAAAAGAAGCACTGGATACTTTTATTCATGTTATTATATTTCTTGAAGTCTCATCCAGTTTCTTCAGTCTTCCAAGTCAGCTCTATTTGTATTTTGGTTTACTTTCTAAACAGTTTATTTTGATATATTGTTTCACAAAATCATGCTTTCTTGAATTTCACTGAGAATAAATAAAAAATTCCTAAAATGTACTATTTATTTATTTATTCATTTTGTTGTACAAGTACAGTTGTCTCCATTTTCCCCCCACCCCACTCATCCCTGCTTCTCACCCTCAATCCTACCCCCTTTGGCTTTGTCCATGGGTCCTTTATACATGTTCCTTGACGACCCTTCCTCTTTTCCCCCTATTATCCCCTCCCCCTCCTCTCTGGTTACTGTCAGTTTGTTCTTGATCTCAATGTCTGTGGTTAGGTTTTGCTTGCTTGTTTGTTTTGTTGATTAGGTCCCACTAATAGGTGAGATCATATGGTATTTGTCTTTCACCATCTGACTTATTTCACCTAGCATAATGCTCTCTTCTTACTAATATGGTAATCTATACCCCCTCCCCCACACCATAGCTTAAGTCTCTACAATGGAAAATTATTTCACAGGCTCATGTTTTGTTCCAGTAATTTTTACTATATTTGTTCATAGATTACACAACAATTGAACTTCTACATCTCATTTATATCAATAAACAGAATGAATGATGTTTTTCTGGTTCCCCTAATTGCAAACATTTTGCTACTAGAACTTTGTTTCAGTTTTTAAGCAGGGAAAATTTAGGAAGGTGGTAAAGTTGAATATTCACAGCTACTAACCAACTATTTGGTACCCTTTATCTAATCTCCTCCTACTGAAACAAGGAGAGACATCCTGATACTGCTGCCTAGTTGTCTAATCATATACAGAGAAATATCTTTCTATATTATCTCAGAAGCTCTGGAGGAGAAATTTTCTTAAACAAAGGCTATCAAATACAAATGTAATGAGAGCCACAAAAAAGCCACATATGTAATCAAAAATGTTTTAGTAATCACAGTTAAAAAAGAAATAAAACAGGTTAAGTTAGTATTAATAATATATTTTACTTTACTCAATACACCTAAAATATGTACTCAATATTAAATATTGAGTAAAAATCGATGGGCTTTTTACTTTTTATAAAAATACAAGCTCCTCATTATCTGGTGTGTATTTTATACTTAAAACTCAAGTTGGACTAGCCACAATTCAAGTGCTTAAATGCACATATGGCCAGTGGCTACTGTATTGGATGGTGAAGTTTTAAAACCTTACTAGAGAGAATGTATACAGAATCCAAAGCATACTTCTCTCTCAGGTGTTCTATTTATATTCTAGGAAATAATGCATCATTACTTGCCTTCATCTGCTTTAACTGAGTTGTAACAACTGGATACAATAGACTTCCAATCCATATAGAGTGCTTTTCACAGGGAGGTGGTGTTGGAGGGTGGAGGGGGAGCTGCATTGTAAGGTAGAAAGAAAGTTAAAGCAAAACAATGCAAAACAGAATAAAACAAGAAAACTTTTGGTCAGGGATGCATGGATCTGTCCCTCTGCTATAATAGGTGTGAATAAAAATGTCTTACTATGTTTTCCCCGAAAGTGTTTGTTCTGCTTCAGGACTCCATCCTCACTTTGATTAGTGAATACTGGCAGATAATTACTCAAGGCACTCATTTCCTAATGCTGTTGCAACTGTGTGTTTCCATCTATTGTTTTTGTGAGTAGCTCCATAGGAAAATGGGAGAAGATAAACAGAAACTGCTACAGAAACACCATTGCCACCTGAAAGGGTCTGCCAGAATTCTTAAAAAATCAGAAAAATTATTTTACCGTACAAAAGATGACTTGTTGAAATATTTATTTTCATGTTCTTTCAAGTTCTGTGACAATGCAATGATGATCTTTGTCACCTCCTCCTTTATCCTGAACAAATATTTAACCCTCTGCTCAACTTGTAAGTCATATGCTAACCAGCATTATTGGGTAGGTCTATAATGCTAACTTCTATTTTTTTAATTAATTTTAACCATCTTGTTCATTTTATTTTCATTATGTTTCTCCATAGAGACATGATCTTCAGGGAATTTTTTTCTCAATAAAATGCATGAATATGCAACAAAAAAGTAATTAATTCAATGAATTAATCATACCATTATGTTTGGTAGTCTGGCATGTTATATCATTTCTTTGATGTGAACCACCACTGGGAACAATCTATCTTATCTGTCATTGCAATGAATTTTATTAAAAATTAAAAGTCTCCAATCTGTAATAAAGCTAAAAGATCAAGGACATGTCTAATAATATTTTATTCACATTGCAGCTGTTCTCTGGCCTTTAAATACCTGCTTACTAGTGTGCCATTTTGAGATAACAAATCCCACATTTGATTCAAATCTCTGCAGAGAAGCAACTCAGAAATAATACCTCATGCTTAAGCCTTTTGTTGTCAAATATTTAAAAGCAAGATATTTTCTCAATGGCTACAATGATCCATTTAACAAGATGACCATAAGTAACACTCTACAAAAATATTGAGCAGCATTTAACGGACATAAAACAAAGTGCAAAATTGTATGTATTAGGTCTCTAATAAGAGCCTGGAGAACTCTACTCCAGTTGACATCACGAGACAAGACAAGATTAACTTGAAGCCCCGACGTGAAGGAAAAATGTGCCCCAGAGAGCTTTCTCTGAGTTTCGAATGTGCCTTTTCATGGGCTGATCCCCAGAGAAAGCTAAAAAAAGTATACCACCAGTTGGCTCTGTTTCAGGTGTCTTTTTAGTATAAGTTAATTCCTTATAAATCACAATGTTTTAGGGTACAGGAGTCTTCATTAATTCAACAAAGCAATTTGCTGAGTTGTTCCCTGGAGATATATAAGTAAAGCACAATCTCTGCTTCAAAGAGTTTGCAGTCTAGTGAGGAAGGTAGACAAATGACAGAACATTTTCAATAGAATGTGTACGTACAAACAGTGTTATTTTCAAAAATTCACAATTTAATTTTCCATTAAAACTTGGCAGTCATTGAATGTTTTCCTTGGGCTAGGTACTGTAAGTGACATTCTTTACATGTTATCTCAATGAATGCTGTGTGGTTGGTACTACTGCTGCCATTTCACATATGAGAAAACAGAATTTTGAACAGTTTAAGCAAGTTGCTCAGGTAACAGAACTAGTGAAATAATAGAGCTGGGGCATAAATCAAATTTTACGATTCTGCTGCTAATGGGCCTGTTATTTTTTTTCTATACTTTCTCTCAGTGTTAGATAGACCGACTGCAGGAGAAGTACCTGCCTGGTCAAAAAGTCAGAAATGATTCCTGCAGGAGATGTAATTTGAACTGAATCTTGAAAGATGAGCAGGAGTTATTTACCTGAAACAGTGGGGATGAATGTTGTAGACAGATAGGTCTTAAAGCCTTAGATACATGGTGGAGGTAAAGTGTAAGGTATGTGAACAGGAGTAGAATGGGGGAATGAGGATGGAGTGAATCTATGAAGCAGGCCATCTACAGAAAACACATATCATCTAGGAGAATGGAAAACTTCAGATTTTTTAATAAGAGGGATTGATCTGATAATATCTAATTTTTCACTTTTTATATAATAATCTTTTTTGTACCATTCTTTTTATTTTTGTTTCTATTTTTATTAAATTATTGGGGTGACATTGGTTAATAAATTATGTAGGCATCAAGTGTATATTTCTGTGAAACATGATGTGTATATTGCATTGTGTGCCCACCACCCAAAGTCAAATCTTCCATCACCATGTATCTGGCCTCTCTTATCCCTTTACTACCCACCACCTTGCACCTCTTACCTCTCTTACCACAATATTATTACCACAATATTATTGTCTGTCTATGAGTTTTTCTTTGTTTTTCTTGCTTGTTTATTTCTTACTTGAAGTTTTATATTCCACATACGAGTGAAATCACATGGTTCTTAACTTTTTCCGACTTGCTTATTTTGCTTAGCAAGATATTCTCAAGGTCCATCTATGTTGTTGCAAATGGCAGTATTTTATTTTTCTTATGGCTAAGTAGTATTCCATAGTATGTATGTACCATTTCTTCTTTAGCCCAATTATTATCAAAGGGCATTTCAGTTGTGTCCATGTTTTGGCGACTGTGAACAATGCTGCAATGAACATAGAAGTACATATATGTGTATCTTTGCAAGTAAATGTTTTCAAATTTTTCAGGTAGATACTCAGAAGAGTTTCTGGGTCATATGGTTAACTCTTTTCTTAATTTTTTGAGGAAGCTGCATAATGTTTTCCATAGTGGCTATACCAGTTTTCATTCTGGTCAGCAGTGAGAGAGGGTTCCTTTTTCTTTGCAACCTCTCCAACATTTGTTATTACTTGTTGATAGTAGCCATTCTAACAGGGGTATTACATTGCAGTTTTGATTTGCATTTAACTAATAGCTAGTGAAGTTGAGCATGTTTTCATATATATGTTGTCATTTGTATGTCTTTTGGGGGAAGTGTCTCTTCTCTGCCCATTTTTCCATTGGCTTGTTTGATGGTTTGGTGTTGAGTTATGGGTCCTTTATAAATTTGGGATATTAACACCTTGTTGGAGCTGTTGTGTGCAAACATCTTCTCCCGTTTGGTTGATTGCCTTTTTGTTTTACTGGTTCACAGATTTAGTACCTATATCTTTTCTATGTAATTTAGTGTGTCAGATCTTATATTTAGGTCTTCGATCCATTTTGAGTTAATTTTTGTACATGGGACAAACTGTAGTCTGGCTTCATTCTTTCACATGTGGCTTTCTAGTTTTCATGCCACTATTTACAGAATTTTCATTTTTGACTCATGACACAGATTGAATTTATGGAGAGAAGTTATACAACAATTATAGGAATAGATATCTGATGTGATGAGCATTTGACTTAGGTAAGAAAAATTGAGAGGTAAGAGTTGGCCAATATTTTTCAGAAGATTGAGGAAAAAATCAGCCTATGAGCAAAACTGAATAGAAAATAAATAGGAGAGTTAGTGTTGAGGATGCTTTCAGAATTGAATGGCAAAGTGAAAATCAAATAGGCTTAGGCCTGAATTAATCATCTACTAGTTGGTAAATTAGAATGAATGCTCAGATCTTAAATGATGGGTGCACAGATAGGTAAGAAGGCAAAAGAAAAATGCAATTAGCTTAAGAATAATATAAGTGAAGGATTCATGGTGAAAGAAGAAAAACAACAGACAGGGAAGTTTCTATAAAGCTAAATTTATCTGTCCTAGAGGAATTGCTTTTATTCTCTAAGAATATACTTCCAATTACTCTATATTTTACCATTACCATATTGTTTCTTTTATGAAATTATAATGACAATAGATAGTGATTGAGACTATGTTTTCATAGTCTCAACATCCTCACCAACACTTGTTATTTGTTGATTTATTGATGATAGTCATTCTGAGAGGTGTGAGGTGATACCATATTATGGTTTTAATTTGAATTTCTGTGATGATTAATGATGTTGGACATCTTCTCATATATGTACTGCAATTGGTACATTCTCTTTGGAGCAGTGTCTGTTCAGGTCCTTTGCCCAGTTTTTAATTAAATTGTTTTCTTTTTTTTTTTTGCTATTGAGTTTTGCAAGTTCTGTTTTCAGTCTCAGTTCCTTTATCTATTCTGGAAATGTCTTATCAGTGGAATATTATAATAGGTGCTTTTGGTGTCCACTCATATATTTTGTTTGCTTTTATCTGAAATAGTATTTCATTTATTTCAAAGGGAAATTCCATGTGGATTAGAGATTATAAATTAAAAAAAAAAAAAAAAGAAGAAGCCTCTTACTAAGTGTGGCCCCAGGGCCAGAAGCCAGTCAGGACTACTCCAAAGAATCTAAGAGGAGGGAAGACTCCCAGGCTCATTTTACCAGGCTAGCATTCTCCTAATAATAAACCAGATAAAGGCACTTCAAAGAAAGAACATTATAGGCCAATTATCCCTGGTAAACATAGGTACAAAATCCTCAACAAAATACCAGCAAACTGAATCCAGCAATACATTAGAAACATACACAGTGATCATGTGGGATTTATTCTTCGTATGCAAGGATGGTACAATATCTGCAAGTCAATTAACATCATATACCACATAAAATGAAGGACAAAAATTATATGATCATATCAATAGGTGCAGAAAGAGCATTTGACAAAATCTAGCACCCATTCATGATAAAAAAAAAAACTCTCAGCAAGGTGGGAATAGAGGGAACATATGTGCACAAAATAAAGGCCTTATATGACAAACCTACAGCCAACATCATAATCAATAAGTAAAATCTCCAAGCATCTCCTGTCAGTTAGGGGAAGAGATGGGGATGTCTGCTTTTACCACTCTTATCCAACATAGTAGTAGAATTCCTAGCCACAGCAATCAGACAAGAATAGGAAATTAAAGGCATCTAAATTGGAAAGGAAAAAAGTAAAACTGTCACTATTTGCAGATGACATAATACTGTACAGAGAGAACCCTAAAGATTCTACCTAGAAACTACCGAAGCTGATAAATGGATTCAACGAAGTATCAGGATACAAAATTAATATCCATGTTTATACACCAATAATGAACTATCAGAAAGGGAAACTGAGAAAAACATCCCATTTACAACTGAAACAAAAAAATAAAATACCTAGGAATATAGTTAACCAAGGATGTAAAATACAAGTCTTGGAAAATTAAAAGACATCGAAGATAGAAATGTAAGAAAATATAAATAAGTGGATGTATATACCATGTTTAGGGATAGGAAGAATTAACACTATTGAAATGTCCATGCTACCCAAAACAATCTACAGATTCAACAATTCCTATCAAGATTTGAATGACATACTTCACAGAACTAGAACAAATATTTCAAATATTTATATGGAACCACAAAAGGTCCCCCATGGCAACAGTGATCCCGAGAGAGAACAAAGCTAGAAGAATCATGCTACTTAATATCAACTTATACTATAAGGCTGTAGTAATCAAAACATCATGGTACTGGTATAAAAACAGACACATAGATCAACAGAACAGAAAAGAGAACCCAGAAATAAACCCACACCCACAGAGTCAGTTAATTTTTGGCAGAGGAAGCCAGCACATGCAATGGGCTAATGGCAGTTTATTCAATAAATGGTGTTGGGAAAACTGGACACATGCAGAAAAATGAAACTAGACCACCTTCTTAACACCACACACAAGAATACATTCAAGTTGATTAAAGAATTAAATGTTAGCCCCCAAACCATAAAAATCCTAGAAGAAAACATAGGCAGTAAAATCTCGGACATTGCTTGTAACAATATTTTACTTGGTATATTTCCTTAGGTAAGGGAAACAAAAGCAAAAAAAAAAATAAACAAATGGGATTACATGAAACTAGAAGGTTTTTGCAAAGGAAAACATCAACATAATAAAAGACAACCCACAGAATGCAAGAACATGTTTGCCAATAAATCTGTTATGGGGTTCATATCCAAAATTTATTTTAAAAAATGTACAAAACTCAACACCGACAAAACAAACAACCCAATTAATAGATGGGCAAATAACCCGAATAGATACTTCTCCAAAGAGAACATACTGATGGTCAACAGACATATAAAAAGATGGTCAACATCACTATCATCAGAGTAATGAAAATTAAAACCATAATGAGATACCATCTCACACCTGGCAGAATGGCTATCATCAATGTATCAATATACAAGTGGTGGTAAGGTTGTGGAGAAAGTGGAACCCTTTTGCTCTGTTGGTAGGAATGCAGATTGGTGTAGTCACTGTGGAAAGAAGTATGAAGATACCTCAAAAGATCCACGAATCTTAAAGTCTGGGAATCTCGCTCTAATCTCAATTATAGAGAATTTTTTTTAAGTTGGTGGGAAAAAATCACTTTTTCCAGTCTGTATTATAGCACCAGAGAATGTCTATCCATCTCTCTCTCTCTCTCTCTCTCTCTCTCTCTCACACACACACACACACACACACACAATTTATAAAGGGTTATTTGACTGCACAAAAGAAATTCTAAAGAAGAGTATAATTATGATAGTTAGCTTATTACTATTTCTCAGCAGCAACAGTCTGAATCTCAAGCTGGTGTATGTCTCTTTTTCAGGGCTCTGCACAAATCTGACCCAAATAAGTATCATGTAAGTTGTAGGCTGTTAGTGTGGGAAGGACTCCAATTAAAGATTTATGAGCAGAAAAAAAGCAGATGTTGTCTAATTGCACCTGTTCAAGAAACAGTCTCGGAAAACCCTGCAGCCTTTCTGCTGCACCTGCTGAAAGGAGCATCTGGAGGAGCTACCTTCTTTCAGATGCGTGTTGGCCTTTATGCCAGGGTAACTTATATCTATATAATAGATAAGATCAACGGCAACATTTCATTTTGTACAAGTTCCATCTTTTAGAGGAACTTACCACATCTTTTATAGGCTATTTTCTGATCATGTTTTCAAATTAAACTTGTCATTATCTAGTAATAAATGGTTAATGAATTTAATAAGAGTCAAGATAAATGTTCTAGTGTATCGTGTTCATCTATTCAATTTGTATGCAAAAACCTGCCTAACTTGGATCCCAGAATCCTTCTGCCCCAACCTGATAATAATGACAGTGACGTCAGAGTCAAATCTATTGCTATGGATGGCTCCAAATGTACCCTTATCGTGGTCTTATTATGGTCTGTGAAACTTGAGTGCTAACCATGCCTTTAGGGGCTGAGGAGACCTGGATGTTTCTGGAGTCTCAAAGACAATGAGTATAGCTGAGAGACAAAAGCAGCAGAAAATAAACTACCCATGCATCATGGACTCTGGGGATGCGGCCTTCTTGCAAAACAAAACAAAACAAAACAAAACAAAACAAAACAGAAATCCTGAACATTAGCAGTGTGCTGTGTAGGCTTACCTAGGAGGTTGGGAGTATTATCCTTACTGAGTTATCTACACCAATGCTCCTTACTGTGTGGTTCCCAGACAGCAGCATCTGCCTCACTTATAAGCTTGTGAGAAATGCAGAATCTGAATCTGTGTTTTAACAAAATCTTCAAGTGATTCCCATAAATATTGAAGTTGGAGAATCATTTTTTATCACACCTTTTACATCTTCTGAATTCCAGCTCAAATTAGTTTCCTTAATCCTGCAAACTAGGATTATATGCTCTTTGACAGAATTCTACTCTCATCCTCTGACTCAGGGGTTTTCTCCTTAAAAGGCAGAGTGGGCAATATGTGTTAAGGAAGGTTTATCTCTGATTACACCTCATTTTTTCTTATCCTTCCCAAGCAAGCCTTAATTAGCCCATCATTATAGCTCAATTTTCATTATGGTAATGTTTACTGAGTAATATCTATCTTTACATAAGCACAGATTTACTGACTCAAGGAATTTAGTTCCATAAGCATTTATATCAAGTTCTGTCTAACATCTCTGCTAGGAGATATCTTCAGCTATGTCCGGGATCACGCTCCAAGCATTTTGTCCTTGGTGGCACACAGTGCCACATTACTAAAACTTTTCTTGGGTCTGCTTCAGGCGTGCTAATTTGCTAAGTCTCAGAAGGTAATTTGTTGATTTGTCAGTTATCTTGTTTGTGACCCCCTGCCAACTTAGCAGAACATTAGTAGAATTAGTTTCCTGTCAGGGCTGTGTATCTGCTGTGGAATCTTTTGTGGGAGGGGGGATCCTATCTATTTTAACTCTTCTGAAGCCTTAAACATAATGAATACGAATTATGACATGATTGTCAACCCTCACACTCCAGCTCTGAGTTGGGTCTGCCTTAGTGGGTTCTTCTGTCCCAGATTGTTCCTTAAAAGTAGCCCATGCTACCTCCTTCTCTTCCTTTTCTGCCAACAAGAAGAGTTGCAGTAGGGGTGATTAGGAAAATCCCTGCAGATCTCCTATGCCATATACAGTTTTTCAAGCAGAATTTTACTATTAAGAGCCCCATTATTTGCTTTAATGAAGCCTGGTTCTTCCTTCTCTGCCAAATAGCTGTTTTGTATACAGCTCTTTGCAAAAGCCTTGCACATTTTTGACACAGGAGGAAGATTTTTCTTTTATTCTGTTGGTTAAAATGAGGTGTGTGTATACTACAGGTGTTTCCAGTCTATAGATTTCTCATTTGATTGCCGTTCAGCAGCCTGTTGTACATGTACACCCTGCAGCTTTTGCGGTTCTAATACTGTAAATAGCTTCTAAGTCTTGAGTGGCTCCTTGGCAGTCTTTTTTACTGCCCTACATCATGGTCCTGTTATCATCATACATCTCTGTGGTATGGTCTAGCCGTCATTTTCTGCCACTGCAGTTGCTGAGGGTATCCCCGGTTTCAGATGGGTATCTCAGGGCTTGCTCCATTGTTTACCTACAATAGAAGTCTGTGCTGCAGGAGTTCTTTCTCAGGAGGTATGTTAAATATACATCTCTGAATAGTCCTAATATCTTGATCAAAGACTTCCAATTCTCTTCCTGTAAAAGCTTTGATTTTAAAAGAATGTTTTCATCAATTGATAACGCTTTCACACCAGCTTTAAGGGTTCTTCCTTACTTCTCATATTTAGGAGCATTTTGGAGCTAATTACTCTTAGCAACTATAAATACTGCCAGGCTTTCCATCTGGAACTTCCATCCAAGGATACCGAGGATAAAGGCTGTAAAGTTTGGCTAAGAAAAGCCTCTAAAACCTTCTTTTGATTTTTAAGATGTTATTCAGTGAACTAACACAATCGATGCTGTGCAAATGTAGACTTTCCTTCACCTTTCCTTCACCTCTCATCCAATAATTTAGCAGCCATTTATGAGGATAAAATCTTGGATCAAATCTTAGGTAGTAATTTAGTCTTAAATGCAGATGGATTTAGCATTAAAATTTAAAACAATACCGGACAAGTGCCATTTGTAACTCATATATTAACTGAATTCACCCTGCCTTTCAAGATTCCAATAAAACTGGAAAACTTCTGTTTCTACTTAGAATGTAGGTATGCATAAAGACCGAGCAGAATATTGCTCCTATTCTTTTGCTTAGATAGAGTAAGAAAATCTATAAAATCACAGTTTAAAAAAATGTATCAGAGAAGTGAGGTCACAAAGAAACCTAATAAATTAGAATTCAGAAAATGACAAATTCCTCTTAGGATAAAACGGTCTCACTGCATTTATCATTGGTGAAGAGGCAGGAGGAGGAGTATGCTGCTATAGTTGAGGAAGAAGATAAAAGCTGAACTTTTTAAAAGACTGGAGTGGTATGCCAGCATGTCTGTGGAGAATCTGCATACTCCAAACACTGTTTCTCGTGGGCCTTAAAAAAGCACACGTTAACGATGAAGGCAGGAGATCTGAAATAGTCTCAGGCATATGTGTGCCAGATGGGCTGAAGTAGGTGCAAATATAACAGAACTACACAAATACTCTGAGTATTTGAGAGACGATGCAGTGGCAGGTACCTGTTGTTGAAGAAGGGAGAGGAGAGGTGACTGAAAGAGACTCCCCGGTGAGGTCTGGGCACACAGTGTCTGTGAAGCCTGCCTGCAATGGGCAAGAACCCCAGGCATCTCGCTCTGATGCTGAGTAGGCAGTGGGGGCCAGGCCCGGCTGGACAGTGGCAGGACAGTTGAGAGAGAACTCCTGGAGTCACGGGTGCGTGGGGCTTACTAAAACCTGAGGACAGGCAAGAGAAATGAGAAAGCCCACAGGCATCTTGGCTTTTAAACTGAACATATGGCAGCCAGACTTCTGTGGCTTTGGGGGAGCCAGAAAGCCGATTGAGACATTCCTCAACTGCAGGCACAGAGGACATGTGGTCAGCAGAATAATGGTCTCCTAAAGATGTCCAAGTTCTAATATTTAGAACCTGTGAATATGTTACCTTGATAGCAAAGGGAACTTTGCAGATGTGATTAGGTTAAGGATGCTGAAATAAGATTATCCTGGATTATCCAGCTATATAAAGTCATTAGAAGGGTCCCTGTAAGTGCAAGAGGGAGGCAGGGGAGGCAGTAAACTAGATAAAAGGGTGGGGGAGGGAAATGTGATCATGGAAGTAGAGCTATGGACCCATGCAATCACTGGGTTTAAACATGAAAGGGATGCAGATGGCTCCTAGAAATTGGAAGGAACAAGGAAACAGACTCTCCCTTAGTGCTTCAAGAAAGAATAAAGATCTGTGGACACCTTCATTTTAGTCCACTGGGACATATTTCGGAATTATAACCTCCAGAACTATAACATAATAAATCTGTGTTGTTTTGAGCCCCTAAATTTCTGGTAGTTTGTTCAAGCAACAGTGGTGAAGTATTACAAGGCCTGCTAAGGTCTGAGAGCATGATAAGACAGTTTAGAGAAGTCTTCCAGGCATCCCATACCCTACACTGAGAACGAAGGCAATAGGTGCCTATTGCTGGGAGGGAGAGGATTTTCAAGGTAACAGAGATCTCCTTGAGTTGCAAGTACACAAAGTCTATAGAGGATAAGTGAAAGACAGGAGAAATGAGAACCTTCAAGGCATCCAGAACCCAAGTCCAGCTAAGAGGGAAGTTTTGAGTCTGCTGTAAAATAATTTGAAATCTATAGTAAATTAAACCACACTAAAGCTACCACAAAGCCCAATCTTAGCTCAGTACAGACCGGATTGAATCACCCCTTCCAACCATCAAATTATTGCCTTATAGAAAAACAGGCATGCTGGACTCTGAGCAAAAACCTTATTTACTTTAACCTTTAATGTTATATCACATATAATTTGGACATTAAATTAAAGAAATTAGAAATATGAAGAAGCAAGAAATATGCTTTGTCAAGAAACAAAAAATCAATATAGACAGACTCAGAGATGGCCAAATATTAGAATTATCATATAAGTACTATGATAATCTAGCTTCCATAAATATATTAAAGGATCTAGTAGAAACAATGGACAATATGCATAGAAAGAGAAGAGATAAAAATATTAGATATACAAAATATAACATCAAAAATGAAAAATTTTTAGATGGGTTTATCAATGACCTAAATAGTAGGGGAAATAATTAATGAACTTGAAGGCAGGTCAATAGAAATGATCTAAGCTGAAAACAAAGAAATAAATGAGTAACTAATAAACAGTGCATCAGACTGCAGAGAAACTGTGTAGAAGTCTAGTGTGCATGTAATTATATTTCTAGAAGGAGACAAGAGAAATAATAAAACAAAATAATTATTTTAGTGCATATTGGCTATGAATTTTTCAAAACTGATTAAAATATTAGCCATATATCCAAGATGCTTAGAAAACACCAATTGGGATAAATACAAAGACAACCATACCTAGAAACATAATAGACAAATTGCTATAAATGAAGAAGACACAATCTTACAAGCAGTCAGAATAAAAACATATAGTATAAAAAGGAACACCAGTATGAAATATGGCTGATTTCTAATCAGAAAGAAGCAGAGGCCAGAAGACAACAGAAGAGCATCTTGATGTGCTAAAAGAAAACAGCAACCCCCCATCAACCTAGAATTCCGTATAAAGCAGAACAGGCTTCAGAAATTATGGCAATATAAAGGCAGCTTTAGACCAACAAAAACTGATTCTGTCACCAGAGATGTACACTACAAAACATGCCTAAGAAACTCCTTAAGCCAAAAAGAAATTACACAGCTAGAAACCAGGAATTTTAGGTAGGAATGGAGAACCTTATGAAAGATAAATATTACAGGATATAGAGGATCTTTAAAAAAAAATCCTTTCTGTCTGTATAAATATCTCCTTAAAGATTGTTAATGGTTTAAAGTAAGAATACTATGAAATAATGTAGATTTTATAGTGTATATAAAATACATGACATAAGGTCTCAAAGGGTGGGAGGATAATACTTGAACCTTTACTATTATAAGATTCTTACATTGTTTATGAAGAGGTGAAATATTTCTTAAGACAGCAAGTGATAATTTAAAGCAGCATATTAGAATCTGTAGAGCAAACACTAAAAAATCACACAAAATAGGGTAACTACAAAGTTAAGAGGAGATAAAATGTTGTTCTAAAAGACAATTGTCTTGAAAAAGTTATGAAAAGATACAAAAATCATGACCAACAGAAATTAAACTCCAACAGGATGGACTGAAATCCAAACACAGGAACAACGACATTAAATGCAAATGGATTAAGTACCTTACCTAAGAGGTCAACTGTCCAACTTGATAAGACAAGGCCCTACTATATGCTATTCACAGGAAACATATTTTATAAATACTGATAGGTTCAAAGTTAAATATGAATATATATATATTCAAATTGGCACAATCACATGGGCCGAGTTCCTCTGAATCTACCAAGGGGTATTTCCGAGGATATGTCTTCTCTTATCCTCTCTGATTTCAAATTCCTGTATCTGTGGAGTTCGTTCAGTTTGTGGGGTTCTATCATCCACCACGTGCTGACACCTTCTAGCACTATGCTGTTCTATGCTGAATAGAAAATCCTGACTACTCATCAAAAGCAATGTTGTAGAAGGCAACAGAAAGGAGTTTTTCCAAAAAAAGAGGAGTGGTTATCAGCGTTGAACACTGTCCACAGGCAGTCAGTGAAGCGTGTGTTTTGGACAGAGTTATAGAAAACAGTCGCTAACTTGGGGGATGGTATGGGCAGAAACCGAATGCCATCAAATTTCTAACTGCACTTGAACCCTACTGGGTTTTATTATCTTTAGATCACCTTTAATTGCTCAATCTGTAAGATATCTTTTGCCTTGGCATTACTGACCATGCAAGGTTCTTCCTCACAGTAAGTCAACATTCTTTCCTAAAAAAGATTAAACTCCAGTGGCTGTCAAATCTCTAAGAGGAAGGAGAGGAGGAGCCCTCTGAGGTGACCACATGCCTACAAGGCCACGGAAGCAGTGGTGAGGTGGGTGGGGGATGGCTGTGGGAGGGGTTACAGCATGTGCCAGAGCCAAGGAAATGGTGACTGGGGTGGCAGCAGGACAGCTGTGGAGGGGTGGGGTGGGGCCAAGAGAAACAGCAGAGTGCCTGTCAAGTGAGGAGGCGTCAGCAGGGTGGGCCCACCGGAGTCTGTGTGCTGTGGATGAGGCAAACAAATTCACGTGGATTACCGAGTCCTGTGGAGAAAAAGGGACGGCACAGACACTCTGTCAAGAGGAGAGCACATCAGCCCTTGCCTGGACAGGCTTTTTATTGGTTTCTAGTCACTTTACATCAAAGAAGGTTCTCATTATTTCCAGATTTAGTTAAGTGATTACTTCTTACAGATAACAAAAAAGAAGAAAAAGTTGCAAATGCAAGGGAATGATAAAAATGATTGACTTGGCTACATTTCATCCTTGGGATGTCTTAGCACAGACTTTAGGGAGTTGCTTCAGAGATATACATTAAACATCTGTGGTCTTAGCTCAGGGTGAGGGAGTTTTAGCAAAAGCAAGTCTCATAGCAGCCCAGGTACAATGCCGGCCTGGTTCCCCACGGGAAAGCGGATCTGCATACCTGGCTCCTGTGTGCTGCCTCGCATTCGATCGGTTTTCCGGATCAGTGCTGGGCTACATTCACCATTGCCAATCTGATCAGTTCCCTATAGATAAGCAAGTACATAGATTGAGAATAATGGGGGTCAGGAAGGGGTTTATAGATATAGAAAAAATCTTGTGGTTTTTAACTGGAATTGGAGGTAGAATCATGAAAAGATGTTTTTCAGTAATAGTCATAGATAGATTTGTAAATACAGAGATGCATATATTAATTCTATCGGCCCAGAAGGCCTAGAGGCTGTGGTGCCTCAGTGACAATGAGCACACTGAGTGTAAGATCTCTGTTCAGAAATATTAGCCTGAAAGAACCAGGGTTCCTTACAAATTTGGATGATTCTAGGACAGGGTCAGAGAAAGAATAAGATGAACTTAAAGCATATTGTGCCACAAACAAGCAAATGCTGAAAGAAGATGAGAGCATGCCAAAATGTCACAGGAGCCATCTTGAAAGAGATTACACTGACCAAATCTGGGAAGTTTTGACCATCAAAGTTTGCTTTAGTATTTGCCAGCCATAATAGTGGTAATATATTCAGGAGTTGTTAGTGGAGATACTAAGGCTGGAGAATGGGTTTGATGAGGAACAGGATATTGATATAATCTTACAGTATCACCCCACAACCTACTTAATTGAATGATGAAACCAAGTTATTCTATGGTAGAGAGAGCTGACGGGTAGCAACTTTAGCAAGTGATTCAAATGTAGCCTAACCAATGATGTCATGGGTCACCATGATGTGCCACCTGAGGTGATGCTCTGAGAAAAGCATATCACTTCCCTAGTGTTCCAGCCCAGGGTACTTGCTCTGAGATGGTCATGAAGAAGCATCAGATGGACCCTAGTTGATGGTAATCTTACAGAATAAAATGCCTGAATTCTTTCAGACAGCCTGCATTATGAGAGACAGGAAGAGACTCAGGAACTGTTCGTGATTAAAGGAGACTGGGGAGACGAGACAACTTAATGCAATTCAGGATCCTGGTTTGTTTCCTAGACCAGAAAAGAATAGGAGGCATTGTTGACAGTTGGTGTTCTCCATTTGGGTTCTGGGGTCTGGGCGGAAGTGTGCAATATAAGGGGGGGACTAAGAAACCCAGAATTTATTTATTAAAAATTTTGTATTTATTCTTACATGTCTAGACATCAGTCACCTTCAGAGTACTCTCCAGTTGATGCAATATGCCTATTGAGTTTTTCTTTCCACTGCTCAACCCAGTTTTTAAACTTACTGATTTTGAGGCCTTTTAGAGCTTCTGCTGTTTTTTGTTTCACCTCTTCCACATCAGAGAATGTTTCCCTTTGATGACTTTTTCCATCAGGGGAAACAAAAAAAAGTGGCTCGGGGTGAGATTGGGTGAATAGGGAGGGTGGGGAAAACCAGTCTTGTCATTTTTAATAAAAAACTGCTGAATACTCAGCATGGTGTGGGCAGGTACGCTCTAAATCACCTATCATGAAATGGGTAAATACATTGAGAGAATCTTCAGAAATATTTTACCAAACCCAAATGCAGCCTCTCACAAAAATCCCAGCTGGTACACTGATACAGATGGGTTCCCAGAACCCTCACCTAGTCGGGGAAGCCTGTACTACAAGGGGCCCACACTCCAAAAAATAATTCTATTTTTTCTTGCCCCCCCATACACGTTGATTTTCTGATTGGGAGAACTAAAGAGATGTTATGTATGAGTGTTCTTGTTTGGAGAAAATGCATATTGGCATGTTTGGAAATAATGGGCACCATGTCAATGGCTTGATAATAGATACAGAGAGACAGGAGAGGGGAAAATATTAACAATTAGGGAAACTAAGCACATGGGAAAATTTTCACAGTTCTTGAAAGGTTTGCAATTTTCTGAAAGTTTGAAATTAAATCAAAATAGATTATAAAAATAAATATAATGACTTCCTACATGATTAAAAATAACTTCCATGAGTTTTATTTATTAGTACTAAATTTGTTGGGATAAAGTACTCAAAGTTAGGATAAATAAACCAAACAATTTTATGTATCAATCAATCGACTATGATAAAATGGATTACTAGTAAATATTGCTTTCCATAAAACAAGTTGCTAGGCAGTAAACTAAAGATAAATATATATTATATTTAAAGTATGAAGTACCTCTTTCTAGTTTTGGGCTTTTTGATCAAAATTATACCTTAGAAATAGTTGTTACTAGAATTAAGTAACTAACATTTAAAATATAGAAGGTGTGGCTTGAAGTTTACCCCAGATAACTGAAATTAAAGACAACGTGTCCCAAAGACTTAGCACTGGAATTAGTTTTTGCCTCCACATGAATTATTTTACTTGTAAATGAATCAACCAATTCAATAGAAGTGGAAGAAACAGTTGTATTCTCAATAAAAACAGATGAAAATTAATGGACTCCACCAAACCAAGTTGTTTGCCACATGATGCTAATTAATAATATGACAGACATTTCTCCCCATCAGATTGATCAAATTTAAGGACAGTTCTGAAATGTTGGCACCATCTTCATACTTATTTTTCTGCTAAACTCACGAGGAACTGGGTAAAGGAGTTCCAAAATGAACACTGTTAGATAAGACATTATTATTTCTTTAAAGAAAAATATGAAAGGTAAAATATTATAGGTCAATTGAAAAAAGGAGAAACGAGACCCAGCAGCTGTCTAGTATTTGAAATGAATGAAATTAAACTGAACCTTGGGTTTGTGTGTTAGGGAAACATGAAACTCAGTGACAATCATATTTCAAAAAAAACCCCAACAAATCAAAACCAAACAATATGAAGCCAGTATTAAAGTAATGACAAAAACAAGCACTCAATCTTCAAAGTGATTCACTAAAAGTACCAATTATGATTGTGAAAAATACATGAGGTACATTGTTCATAGGACTTTTAGATTATTTCAATTAAAGCAGAGAAAGTGGCAAGAATACAGAAATGATGAAAGTATGACAAAGACTTTTTATGTAAAAAAGAGAAAGAAAATATTTCTCTTTCTGAGACAAGGGGGAAATAATTGACAGAAAAATCCTAATACTTCCGCTAAAGATTAGGCATTAGTGCCCTGTAGCATAATTCAATATAATGTATAACATTTACTATGTGAAAATTATACAATTGATTCAAAATTATAAAGCCTGTGTACTGAGTTATTTTTGAAATAATGGTTATTCACTGGTAACTGTTCAACCACACCCTCTGCTCCCCTGGCCATTTTGAGAATCACACCTATAATTGAGCTTCAGCAGCCTGCTGCTTTAATTAATTGAACTGATTGTCACAGAACAGCTTACAGAACAGTGGTGCTAAAAATATAATCCACAGACTAGCAACATCATTGCCATTACCTGGGACCTTGTTAGGATGAAAATTCCCAGCTTCTACCTCAGATTGCCTAAATAAGAAACTCTATGAGTGGGGCCAGCAATTCGTGATTTAACAAGCCTTCTCAGTGATTCTGAGGCACTCTCAAGTTTGAGAACCACTGTCAGAAAGTGATTTGTTTCTTTTTGAACTTCTCCAAGACTGTGGAGGAAATTAGTGTGGCTGGCAATTTTTTGAAAATATATGTCATTCATGTGAATTCATAAGTAATTATTAATATTTCTATTGAAAGTCTCTATTGCTTGAAAAAAATGTGGACTTTATTTGGCATGTCCTGCTCAGCTTTCTAGGACCTCCTATTATTTTGTTGGACAAAGTTAGAGCAAGAAAAAAAATTGAATAAGGCTGACAGAGAACAAACATTAAAGTTTACAGATTATGCATCAAGGCTAAAATTCTTAAAAATTTCATTAACATTGTCTGACTCAGTAATTTCAAAAAAGGGGAAAAAAGGGCCAAGCTTTTATTCCTAGAAGCCAGAGTGTTTTTTTAATCTTGTTTTTGTTTTTGTTATTGTCTGCTATTCCTAATCTGTGCCTTGAGTATTCGTTTTTGACACCTATGGCATGCCTCATAAAATACACTGGGTTCCCCCAGCAAGCTGCGTCCCTGCTTCCTGGCACTGTCGTACTCCATCCATTGTGTTCTCACCGCTTCCTTACTTAGCTTCTTCCCCTGCAGCTTACCTAAAACTGCCTACAATGTGCCAATTATCATAGTGCGCAAAACATACTTAGCCGTCCCTCTAGTGGAAATTTAGTGAATAAATAGTTCCAGCAGTTACCCTGGTTACCCATCCCTTTGCAGAGAGCAACGATTAGGTAATGCCTATCATCTATAAGGAGTTTGTTTTATATGAGGCAATGTCCTAAAAATTTTACTTCCAATTGTAAAATTAAAAGGATGGTATAGGACTTGATAAAGAAATAAACAAGATAAGAAAGTAAAACAAGGAATTTTCTAAAAAGAGAAAGGATAGAGAAATGTGTACAGAACACATTTACGAGATCAGTAGAGCTATAATTGCTTATATCAATATCATAATTTTTACCTTGAGATATATTTGAAACCAAAATGTAGTAGGGAAAACCAAATAAGTAATATACAAAGGATTTTTCCACATATTATAGTAATATATAAACGCAATAAAGAACTATAAAATATACAACACAAAAAAGGAAAATATCAATACTATTTCACTGACTTTAAAATAAGTTAAATATCAAGTCAGTTTTCTGTATCTAAAAAATTCACTCCCAAACATTTGTATTTTCCTTTTTCCATATGTTTGCTTTACAGATACTTTGTTTAGAAAGATAATATTTCATACCAATTGCTTGGATGTCCTCCTTTTCTCTTTGAATCCCCTTACAGACCATGGTGCACCTTAGATTTATATTAAATAAACTATTCTATCCCTAGTGAATATTTAAAATATGGTGTTTCCTTTAAAAAATAATTTTTTGCCATAGTGCTCCAGAATCCATTTTTCTTTTCTGGATTAATGTCCTGGCCCTATCACTTACTAACTGTGTGATGTTAGAAAAGTTACTCGACCACTTTGTGTATGAGTTCCTTTGTCTATAATATGGGGAAAATAATAGTTCAGTTCTCACTTATTGTTAGCTATTATTATCATTATTGTATTATTATCAGAAAGGAGTATAAGTCTGTAGCCTCAACTAGTAATTGCCTTCATATTATAGTTCATTTAGTGAGCTTTATTTTTCTATTTTTGAATGAGGGCTATAAGCATCCTTACATGTCTGCAGATAAAACTGCACTCTTGGTGATGTATAGTGAAAAGTTTATTAAGTTATAGTGTACTTTAAAACAGTTAAGTAAGTTTATACTAAACAGTCAAGCCATCACTGCCCTGACCCTGGACCTGTTTCCCCAGCTCTGTATAACTAGAGTTGACTCATGTCCCTTCAAATAGGCTGCCCAATCAGCTGAGACTTGAAATTATTTTGTTCTGAGTGATGGAGTGGATGAGCCTCCTTCATCCACTTTGCCTCCATTTGCCTCCTTCCCTGCGTCATGTCTGCGTCATGCCAACCAAACCAGAACTTCAAAACAACCAAACTTGTACCCTTGTTGAAGTCTGAATAACCGGGAAGCTCCAAATTTGAAGTCCATCCCTAAGAATGTGCTTCTGCATAAATTCTTTCTCCTTAGTTCTAGCCCAGTTACTCTGTCTACAAATACACAAAAGAATCTTAAAAATGGAAGTATACATTTAAATATCACCAGAGACCCACACACTGAAAGTCATGTTGTTCTTTGTTTATGTCAGTTAAATTCCTTAGGAACAGAAACTTGCTGGAAGCCTGTGGTCTTTAGCAAAATTCCCTCCAATGGGGTATCACCCAGATGACCAGATTCCTAAAACTAACTTTTGCTTGAATTTTCTACCATCTTCCTAAGTCTTTTTAATGGAATAACTGTGTCAGTGAAGTTATGGGATTTTAGATTTAGACGACTCCCAACATCATGAATGGTCGTGATTTTTCTCCTTCTTCTTTAAGGATGTATCATTTGCTCAGTGTTTGGGCACTTGGCTTAGGACGTGTATCTGGTGTGTGGCTGGGGCATGTCCCTATCTCCACCTGTTCTACCAACTGAGCTACTGACCTCATGTTGCCAAGGGACATACCATGTTGTATACATTAAGTCAAAAATGTTGTCACAGTCAGTGCCTTAAATGCTTCTCATGCTTCATGTATCTAATGGCCCAGTGGCATTAACACACTTAATTGGTACCATTTTGTATAATGACGTGCAGCAACAGGGAAGTAGAGGGTAATATTATTCTTGCTGTACAAACCAGACTACACTAACTTCTAAAGTATGATTTTAATGTAGCTATTTCAAAACAATGTGCAAGGTTGCCAGAATTGAAAAACACCCTCATTTGCTGATGAAACACCTGGAATATAATGATAGTAAGAAAATCACCTCTGGTTCCTAGAGATTTAGCAGGAACAAGCTGAGCTGACACCCAGCAGGGACTCAGCGAAGGCTTGTTTAGTGCTGGAATGAACTGTAGTCTCAGTTTAAGTTACGGTGCTCTACGAAGAACAGGAGTCATCTGTGTCTTCTGCGCATGGTCTCAGCAAGCACGGTGGCAAATCCCTGCATATAATTACAGTTTAAGGGGTGTAGGAAAGGACAATTTCCACTTTGAATTAAAGAGTCTGAGTCCCTGTTAAGCATAATCAGAGTGTACATCAATCATTCACAGAAATTTAAATCATGGCTTATTTTAACTTAGAGGAAGAACTGAAATCTCCGCCGAAGAGAGTTAGAACAGGCAACTGCTCTGGGAAACTGTTGGCGAAGGCTAGATGAAGATGTACACTGATCAAAGCGAATTTCACGTGTATTCTTAGTCTTTTGGGAAATGTAAAAATACTTTTTTGGGGAGTCAAAATTATTAGAGTTGAAAGTATATAAAAATAAAGATAAAGTGATAATTTCTATTATTAAACTGTCACTAATAGTAACGTAACAATGTTACATGTGGAAAGCAATCTACTTAAATAATCAGATAAAGTGTTTTCTAACTATTAAATTAGTAAATTAAAAAAGATACATATATAGTATTAGAAATAGACATATAAACTTTGAAAAGAATTATAGTATTATGGGCCATAACATGTATATCATTATATGATCATTCACAACTCTTCGATTAACTTAAAGAAATAAAACATTATGTGCCTAGTTACAGTCTTTTTAGCATTTCCCATGCTTGCAAAACATAGATTATTTAGTGTCTAACCTTAAAAAATTACTTACAAGTGCATTACAGAACCACTCAATTAAATGTTATACGATGATTACATTATAATTGAATTTATTGGAGTGATATTGGTTAATAAAATCATATGTTTCAGGTGTGCCACTGTATAATACAACATCTGTATATTGTATTGGGTGTTCACCACCCCAAATCGAGTCACCTTCCACCACCATTTATCCCCCCTTTACCTCCTTCTACCTCTCATCACCCCCCTGCACTCTGGTAATCACCATACTATTATCTCTGTCTATGAGGGTTTGTTTGTTTGTTTTTTTTGCTTAATTCCTTCACCTTTATCACCCAGTCCCCCACCCACTTCCCTACTTACAGCTGTCAGTCTGTTCTCTGTATCTATGAGTCTGTTTTTATTTTGTTTAATTTATTTTGCTCATTAGATTCCACATATAAGTGAAATCATATGGAACTTGTGTTTCTCTAACTGGTTTATTTCACTTAGCATAATGCTCTCCAGATCCAACCATGCAGTCACAAAAGGTAAACTTTTCTTCTTTTTCACGGCTGAGTAATATTCCATTGTGTAAATGTACCACAGTTTTTTTATCTGCTCATCTACTGATGGGCACTTGGGCTGCTTCCAAATCTTGGCTACAATAAATAATGTTGCAATGAATGTAGCAGTGCATATATTCTTTAGAATTAGTGTTTTGGGTTTCTTTGGATATATTCCCAGAGTTGAGATCACTGGGTCATAAGGTAGTTCCATTTTTTATTATTTGAGGTAACTCCATACCGCTTTACATAGTGGTTGCACCAGTCTGCACTCCCACCAATGGTGCATGAGCATTCCCTTTTCTTCACATCCTCGTCAGCACTTGTTGTTTGCTGATTTATTGATGATGGCCACTGTGACAGATGTGAGATCATATCTCATTGTGGTTTTAATTTGCATCTCTCTGATGATTACTGATGTTGAGCATCTTTTTATATTTCTGTTGGCCATCTGTATGTCCTCTTCAGAGAAGTATCCATTCAGGTCCTTTGACCATTTTTTAATTGTGTTGTTTGTTACTTTAGGGTTCAGTTTTCATAAATTCTTTATAAATTTTATATATTAACCACTTACCTGATCTTATCTGATGTGCCATTGGCAAAAAATTTTTGCCCAGCAAAGGAAACTATAAACAAAATGAAAACAGAAACCACTGAATAGGATTATGTTGTAATTTTACAGGCTATGTAAAAACATGCACATATCCTTGTAATGATAGGTAAAAAAATACATAAAATACATACACTAATTAAAGGGATATCAATTATGTATGTGTATAGGCAAAGACTAAACAAGATTATGTAAAAATATAATTAGTACATAAACAGAACATTATTTACTTTTTGTTAGGTATCTTTTTATAATATTTTTCAGATAACATTGCTACAAGAAAATTTATATGTGTAAATAGATTGTTACTCTATTTTCAATATTGTTCATGAAATTTTCAAGTGGTTTCCAATATTTATAATTCTCTGTATCAATTCTTTCCATTTGGCCAAAGGGGAAATTGTTCTTAATTTTCAAATTTATAGTAAAGTTGGGTTCTGCATGTGAAAAAAGAACATATATGTTAATATATTTATATATGTAATATATATTTTTCTTTTTTGCCAAATATAGAAATTCAGGCTACATATTATCACTCTTCTTCTTTTTTCAGAGCAATAAGGTTTAGAAATATTTTAATTCAGAAATTTCAAGTGTTGCTTTATTGAGTCTCATGTTTGACATCCTTGCTATAATTCAAGTGTGTATTGTAGCAAGTGATTCTCTATAACATCCCTGGAGACTCAATTACTTGGTGCTTTGTATGTATCTGGGCAAGTGTTGGAGTAACTTCTAATATAACAGGGACATATTTTCCTTGAATATTTAAAAATATCATTATATATAGATAACACAGGAAATTTCTTCTGAAT
Source organism: Trachops cirrhosus (assembly GCA_028533065.1). Classification (NCBI taxonomy): domain Eukaryota; kingdom Metazoa; phylum Chordata; class Mammalia; order Chiroptera; family Phyllostomidae; genus Trachops; species Trachops cirrhosus. Next base: position 22,296,384 of record CM052540.1, read on the forward strand.
CCACCAATTCTTGATTTAAAATAATACATTTAAAATACATTAATATAAAAATAGTATTTTACACTAGAAATGTGAAAACTTGTTCATGTATCCACAGCCTTTTAGGAAAACATATAAAACCTCAATCCTCTCTTCCATCTGTTATACTCAATTATATGGTATGAAATATATTCAAATTCATGGGAATATTATGAGCCCTTGACATTTCTGGAAAACATAAGCTAGGAAACTTTGTTATTGTTTTATTTTTCTTTATTACTTCAATTTGAAAAATGTATTGGAAGCATGGTAGAGGAAAATCACAAGTAGACCAAGAACAAATGTCCAACAGAAAAAGAAATCAAGATAAAAAGAGGAGAATGAAGATAATTATCAAAAATTCTTTGCTAAAGGTAATTCAGTTGAATTATTTTTAAGCCTAATTTTGTTACAGTGAGCAGAATATAAAAGGGACTATGATGGATTTCTGAACTCTAATTTTTAAAACAAATTCATGTGGTCAAACATTTACTACTTCTCATCTTGTGAAATAATTTATTGCAGGTTTTATGCCATCTGATCCTTGCCTATTTTAGTAAATAGTAACTAGCTCCTGGATCCCTTCCTTTCTATCACAGGACAAATTCAACCCATTAGCAAATCCTTTAAGGTCTACTTTCAAAATATACCCACAATCTGACTATTCCTGACTACTTTCAAAGTTACTTTTCTGTTCCAGGACACCATCTCTTAACTGGATTATTTCCATAATATTTTAACTTGTCTTCCTGCTTTTGCACTCGGCCCTCTGCAATTTATTTTCAACACAGTCCAAGAGTGATTCTATTAAGCCCAGAGATTATCACACTCCTCAGAACCCTCTGATGCTGATATGAGTAAAGGATTATAAGGCTCTACATAATTAAGCCCCTACTACTTACTTCCTTTTATCATCCACTTTTTATTTTGATTGTATTGCTCTAATTGTACTGAAGGTTACAAAATTCCTCAAAAACCCCGGGCATTTGCACACCTCCGGAGTTTTGTTCTTCCTGTCCCCTTTGCTTGGTATGCTGTCCTCCTGAGAGGTGCATGTCCTGCTCCCTGCTAGATCTCTCCTTAAAAGCCACCACAGATAGCACTGAGCACTTTCATGACCATTAATTATAAAAATCACACTCCTCTCTGGAGTTTGTATTCTCTTTCCCAGCTCTATTTTCCTTCCTGAGCCTTTATTACTATATGCTTTATGTGCAAATGTAGTTGCTTGTTTATGTGTGATAGGCTGAGAATGAGGAGAAACAGGAGAAATAAATACAGGGATTACTCCCTATTCTGGTGCTTTGACATGCTGAGGTAGCTAAATGGGTTTCAAGTGGAAAGAGAGCCTGATCTTCCACATTTCTTACAGGTGGATACTTTAAGTCGTTTTAAATAAAATTCTCATCTCCACTCCCTTGATTATGCAGACAGGGCCTGGGAGTGGGGGTACCACTGTGTTTTACATATCAGGCAGCACCTTGACATATGGGAACCATACTCCCTGAGCACACCTGTCTTGTCTTAGGTCATTTGTAATGTTTGTGGATCTTTTAACACCTGTAGCTTTTACTCTGCAGCAGCTGAGTTTCCCAGCCCCACCTTCCCTTTCCTTTTCTTCTTTCCTTTTAAAAAATTAATAGCCCCCAAGGAGGGAAGATGGCAGTATGGTAGGAGGGAGCGCACTCTACCTCCCTCTTTACATGGGAGGAAAACCTAGCCATTCTATGGAGGACTAGAGCAAACAGCCAACATTATCACAGCATACATGAAAACAGAAGATCAAAAATTGTAGTGGACATTGAAAGACCAGACGGTAAGGAGACTACTTCAGGATAATAAAGGCCCAGGGATCAGCTCGCGGAGCAGGGAGGTTGCAGCCCCAGCCCTGGAACTCCGGGGTCTGCTGCAGGGCTGTCTGGGTGGGGGAGCTGGGTCAACTGCTCCCTCCCTGGCCAAACAAGGACTGAGCAGCGCTGATCCGGGGGACTGTGGAGCAGGTTTTGGGGGAGATCACAGCCCAGCCAGTGGGGCCAAAGATGGCCGGGCCTTGCGCGGACGCCCCAACCGGGAGAGACTGATTTTTGGTGGAAAAATCAGGCCCACAGTTGTGGGCACAGAAGAGGCGTGGGCGTTCTGCGGGATCCCCCCAGTGCCCAGGCTGTGAATTCGGGGGGGAAGTGAGAGCCCCTCTGAATCCACAGAGTGCACACCTGTGAACCTGGAAGGGGTGCGGGCACTCTGAAGTGGGCTCTGGAGGGAGTGCTTGGGAACGTGCATATCCGGTGCCCAGGGCCCTTCCAGGGGCATTGGGCCCTCGCGGCCGGACATGGGGATAGTGCGCCAGAGGATGATGGAGCTCTGAACAGGAAGGGAAAAAAGCCAGGGCATTCGCCCCTAAGTCTGCTGCAGCCAGCAGAACCAGGAAAACTGGTTTGGCCAGTTTGAAACCAACAAAAGGTAGGGTTTTTTTTTTTTTTTCCTTTTTTTGCTTGATTTTTTTTATTAAGTAACATT
>CM052540.1:22299418-22329656 GCA_028533065.1 Trachops cirrhosus
TTGTTGTTGTTTTTAAACATGGTAAACCTGATCCTCATCTGCACTCACTGGTTCCACTACCAGAAATGCTGACTCTAGATGGAGAAGACTGTCTTCTTGCAGCCAATGTAAAATCACTCACCCTTCCTCACATCTAGTCACTATACATATAGTATAACATCCTGTTTTATTTTCTTCTCACCACTCTCTTAATTGTCTTGTCTCTGGTCTGTCAGTACACTTTAAGAAATCAGTATAAGTTCAGGTACCTTGTATGTCTTATTCATCCACCTGCAGACTCTACAACAGGGCCTGGCATCAGGTAGGCACTAAATGCTTAATTTTGAGTGAATTAATGTCTGTATCTAATGGTCCTGGACCCTCACATTCTTCATGAAAGACTGAAAAGCTATTTACTCTCTTTTTATTTCTAATTGTATGACTTCGATGTGTATATAACAGGTGTCACTATTCATTGTTTCATATCAGGCATCTCCATTTTTTTTCAGTTTAGCATTTCAAAGAGTGACATTTAGATGTTTCGCCATCACCCTCATAGGCTCCAGGCTACCTGTTTGGGGGTTTGTAAGCATCATGGGCCTTGTGGTAGAGTTGTGTATGGAGACTATCTGCAGGTAGAGTGCTATTACTGATGAAACCACATTTTCGTGAGGAAGAAAAAGAAAAATCAACTGAGCGCAGGCACTGGAGATTCTCTCTCTCTCTTCTGAAAGGGGGAGGCAAGCTCATGAGAATTTAGCTTCTACATGTCTTCTGGAAACTTGAACAATTGCATCTGCCCTATTTCTTTACCAGGTTGAGACATCTAATTTTTCCATATAACCCTAGCACAGTTTACCCTGCATAAGCTCCCAGGCATCCAGGGACACTCCACTTTATTTAAAATTCCTAACCCTACCCGAGTGATCTCTTGAGTTCTCACTCACTTTATTCCTATTCCAGGTAGGAAAAAAAACCAACAACAAAACAACAGAAAAACTACTAAACAATAAATCATATAACTCCACTGTCCCCTTGTTTCTTTTATAAGCAACCTTGTTAGTGCATTAAATTCACAGCCAGGAGTCACTAAAACATAGTTCCTCTTTCCTCAAGGTCAGATGGCAGGAACAGTTCCACAGGTGAAAGGGACACCTTTGCATAGGGTCAGCAATATAAAAACAAACTAATTTTATTAAAACAGTCATTGTTATATATTTCAGACATATTAAAATAGCCTGAAAATTTATATTATTAGGTTTACTAAAATCCTTCCCCCTCAGTGTTGACGAATGAGATAGAGGTGGACAAAAGTAGCAGAGAGGAGAGAAAATTTAGTCCTGCTCCCGGAGGGAGTTGCTTAGCCAAGTGATTCCTAAAGAGTGTAAAGAAGCCCATCTTGTTCCATTGGAGAAGTTGCAGAACTGGCACTGGAATGGTGTCAGCTGGCTGGTACAAAGTGAGATTTATATGAGATTAAAAACTCTGACCCACAGGAAGCCCTGAAGCAGCACATTTAAAATGACCCTACATTCCTAATTCAGATGATGAGTGTGACCAAGGCAAAACAGACAGATCAGCAGTTCCCTACTTTCTTGGTTTCCCTGAGGGTTTCCATAAATGAGACTGACCCTTTTAGAAATGTGTTCTGACTGGGGCATGATGCCACAGCATGATATCATAGTAAACAGGCTGGCCCCGTTCCCAGGGGCTGATTTTAATGATAATGCCACACAGGAAAGGCCATACAGAACATAATGCCCTAGGAAGCTGAATCAAGGTGTGGTATTAAGACACTTTTATGCAGATTCTCACTGATTTTTAAACCTTTCCTATAATTTTTGAAGGCAAAGGAAACCTAAGAATAATTTACATTACTTGTCCTCAATCATAATCACATACAGAGATTTGGAAAGACAGTTTTGTACCAGAGCTCATCTTTGTCCCTTCTTAGAAAATCAAAGCCAAGTCCTTCAACTTTGCTGAGTTCCAGTTGTCATATCTATAATGGGGATGATAGTAATAATAATTCCATGCACACTTGGTGTGAAAATTAAACATTACATAAAATCTCTTTGCAAACTCTAAGTCATCTTACAGTTGTCACTCATTATTTTTACTTCTGTTATCACCACTAGCATCCTACAAGCAGAGGATTTAGTGCCTATATTCTCAATATGTGGTCTGTAGTGTGTACTATCATCCTGCGAACATCACAGAATTTCAGTCTCTGGGTGGAAATGGTTTTGAGCATCATCTAGTCAAAGCACTTATTCACTGTTTCAATCTTCTCAATCACCCACTTGAATCTCTTCAGTGACAAGGAACTCACAACTTCAGAATAATTTCTCAGATTGACTATTGGAAGGGCCACCTTCATCCTGAGCTGAAACTGATCTCCCCCATCTCACACGCAGTCATTTTGGTAGTACTCCTGTGGTTCATATATTGCCTGTCTGTTTTATATTGATCTTTACAATATATCCCCATTTTCAGGGTATATTAGTAGTTAATTCATAATTTATAATTTTAGAACATAATAATTACTTTAAATTCATACTTCCAGACCACATTAGCAATATTTGTCACGGAAAACTAAATAGAAGAGTGGTGACCTGCAGCGTATTTTATCCACTATGGGTGTCATCAAGGGGCGCTGGGGAGGTGTGCACATAATAGATAGTTATAAGATACACTCAAGGATTGCATAAACCTAAGGTTTAAGAAAGCATCACTTTAATGCAAAGAATTCTACTCTGGGAATGAAAATTCTGTCACACTAATAGTTGACAAGATAAGTAGGTGAAAAAAAGGGCTATGGAGATCCTAGTATTTCTTCATTTTATTTGTACAAAGATACTAGCCTGCTGATGAAATTCTGTTTGTATATTTCACTGAATAGCTAATTTTGTAACTTGAAAACAATCATCTTTGGAAATCTTAACTTCCATCTTATAAATTGGAGTGATAATGGTCAGTTGAAATGATTATTAAAACCTAAGTTACATAGGTGAACTAACTGATTTGGAGATATCATAATGTACATAGGATTATACACATGAAAACAATAAGTATAATTATAAATTTATAAGTATTTATGTACTAGGGAATTTCTTTTACATTAAAAAATAGAATCTAAATTTCCATTTTCATATGTCACAAGGTATTATTCATATCTTACAAATGAGGAAAAAGAAGCTCAAAATGGTTAAGTTGCTTAACTCACATGGGTAGTTAGTGATGGAGCTATCAATCAAACCAATGACTATGTAATGTCAAAATCATTACCTACTGCTTTCTGTGCAAGAATATGTATACATATTTGATTTTTGAAAACCTTATTTTATATGGTCTGTGCAGGGAGACTGTTTTATTTTCTTACTTCTATGGTTCAATGTACTTTTATTTGGTAGTGAAGACCTAACTATAGGATTAATTATTTCTAACACATCTTTGTTTATTAACAATATGAAGGATTCTTTTATCAAAGCTCCTGATACTCTTCTTCATGTTGGAGACAGGGAAATGATCAAAATAAACAAATTAAGTTTTATAGTCCAGGACAAAGACAAAGAGGAGCTTTTTGAAAGCACAGTGCATTCCATTTCTACTGATTTATTTGAAATATACCAAACCTAACTTTAAAAATAAAAACACCTCATATATTTCAAAGACAAATCTATTTATTCTCACCCAGAGTCAAATTTTTAAGAAAGAATGATTTATGCCTTATATGTCTTGCCCAACTCCCTGTTGTTTATTGGGTGGATGAATAAAACATTCTATTCCAAAGACATTATCGAGGTGTCATTTAGTGGCTCTTCTTTTCAACAATCAATGAATGTATAGTACCAAAAATTATAAATATATTAAAATCGAATTCTACGTCTTACCTTGAGGCTGAGTTAGTATGTAAAACCCAAAGCAGAAGATACTTCAAAGTAAACTTGAAATAAATAGCTTTGTATGAATCATACACTACATATATGGTGTATCATTTTTCTTTTCATTTTACTCACCTATGTGCAAGAGTACACTATTTGGAAGTGCAAGCAACAGAAATAAATTAATAGAAGAATTGAATACTACAACATTTTATCACTAACTATTATAAATACAGTCCATCTGTTCTTTTCTGTGTTAAATATACCCTTATTTTGAATGCAGGCAGGCAGAGGAAAATAAATTGTATGTTCCCATCACCATTTTACTTCTGGGCTTTTTCTGTTTGTTTCAAAAGAGTCTCAGATATGTGACTTCTGACTCCATTCTTTCTACAATAAAGTGCTAAATCTGGTTTAGTGTGATATTATGAATCTGGAAATACAACCACATTTTCTCAAGAACCTATTAAATTCAGCCAACAGCAACTTATCATTAAATGCTTCAAAGTAAGAATGAAGTCAGACTCAAAATGCATAAGCATCTTGTGTGTATAGCAAGTCTTAAATATAATATAAATATTGATAAGAGAATAATACAAACCAAGCTGTTTCTAGTCAGGCAACCTTTAGTAAACACCCCATTTTCCATCTCTCAAACCATTAATTTTGAATATTTGCATGGAGAGTATTCCTTCAGTATTATGAAATTTAACTAATTCAATTTATATGGAGGAATTTGATGATATGTGTATTCCAAGCTGTATGATTTACTTAAATTCAATTTAAAAATCCAATCTGTCATTAAATACAAACTAGTAAACATACAAAGTATTTAACCAATGAATAAATAGAGAAACATAATTAGATCCAAATATGTTACAAATTATACTGTAAGTCTAACCATATATTGAAATTCCAATTTGAAATATATATCATTATTCATAAAATTGTGTTCTCAGGAAAAAACCTAATTTTTGACACAATAAAAGTTATTTTATTTTAATAAAAGTTATTTTAAAATAATTTTGGAAACATGTATTTTCCTATACAAATTAGAAAATAGGAAGAATTCATAAGGGGGTTTAAAAGATACATATATGTATATATAAACTGTATGTTTTGAATGGCTTGTTGAACGCCAGATCCTTTATTTTAAAAGTTAACCTTATGTGTTCTGATTATAAAGACAATTTATGCTGATTGTAAAACACAGATATTATGAAAGAGTTAAGAAGAAAGAAAAAAATCAACCTGTATTCAATCACAATTAACTTTTCAAGCTTCCAGTCTGTTTCCTAGTTTGAGATTGAGATAACAAATTTTTTTCATTTAAAATTTAAATTTATGTCATATGTTCTGCTCTCCTTAATGAAAACATAAGCTTATTCTCAAGTCACTGAAACACATTTCATAAGCATAATTTAATGTTTGGTTATGTTCCATCAACTGAAATATTTCTCAAAGTGTTGTCCATGGACAATGTGCAACAAATTTGTCTGAAAGTATCTGAAATGGAAATCATGGAATAGGGCTTCAACAATGTGCATTTCAAACACTTTGTCCTTATAAGTTCCATATAAAATATGTTTATATCACCTTATATTTTATATGATTTTATGAAGCCATAATTAATTAAATGCATGAACATTTGTTTAACTGTTTATTCAATTCTTTAGAGACAGGCTGTTTCCAATAATTTTTATCAATATATATCACATGCCATAAAATTCACCCACTTGAAATGTATTTTGTTATATTTACAGTGTTGTGCCATCACCACTACTTAATCTTGGAATATTTTCAGAACCCTCTAAGGAACTCTTTATGCATTAGAAGGAAACCACCTATTTACTTTGCATCTCTGTGGGTTTGCTTTTTCTGGATGTCTCATAGAAATAGAATCAAACAGTATGTGGTATATTATGACTTGCTTCTTTTACTTAGCATGTTTTCAAGGTTAATAAAAATTCTATTGAGTCTCATGCTTTTTCCTTTTTTATTACGAAATGTTATTCTATTTCATTGTTATATGACCTTTTGTTTATTGATTCATCAGTTGATGGATATTTGGCTTATTTCCATTTGTTGGGTATTATCAATAATACATGAACATATTTGTGCATGCTTTTCTGTGGGCATATATTTAAAGTTCTGTTAGATTATATACCTAGAAATAGTAGTGTTTAATCATATAGTATTTCTACATTTAACATATTGATGAAATATCAAATTGTTTTCCCAAGTGGCTGTACCATTTTATGCTTCTATCATTAAAGTAGGGAGGTTTTCATTTCTTCCCATCATCTCCATCATTGCTCTGTCCGTATTTTTTTAGTTTAGCCACCCCAAGAAGTATGAAGTGGTATCTCATTTTGGTTTTGACTTACATTTTCCTACTAATTGATTATGTAAGAATATTTTCATGTGCTTATTAGTTATTTATATATTTTCTTTAGAGAAAAGCAATTCAAGTTTTTTGCCTATTTAAAAATTTTGGCTTATTTTCATTTTTGAGTTGTAAGTCTCCTTTTTATGTTCTGGGAACTAAGTCCCTCATCAGATATGTTTCTCAATATTTTCTTCCATTCTGTATGTTGTCTCTTAACTTTTTGATGGTTTCCTTTGTATCTCAAAGGTTTTTATTTTGATGTAGTCTAATACAGAGTCCAGCAGAAGTAACACCTGCTTGAGTGTGGTGGGTAGGGTAATAATATGGGTGTAATAATTTATAGCTTTAACTTGAATATTTCACCTAAAATGTCATATGGTGTGCTTGAGTGTGATATTGTTATGTTACAGAATTCTATGCTTATGATTTTGTAATAAAAAATTTTGTAATAAAAAGTGCATTATTTGTGCTGAACCCTGTATATCTAATTTTTCTTGTCATTTGTGCTTTTGGTGTCATGATGTGTATACAAGATGATGTCATTTGAAAATAGAGATAGCTTTATATCTTCCCTTTCAATCTGTATGTCTTTTATTTCTTTTACTTATCTAATTTCCCTAAGGACAACTTATAGTAAAGCTTTAAACAGAGGTGGTGAGGAGATATGTTTTGCTCTGAGTTTTTCACACGTGTCCTTTATCAGATTAGGAAATTCCCTACTGTTTCTACTTAAAGTGTTTTTATCTGGAGACACTGTAGACAAATGCTCTATCTGCATCATATGAAATGAATATGTAGATTTATGCTTCATTTTACACATATAGTGTATTATGCTGATTGATTTTCATATGTTAAACCTGTCCTGCATTCTTGTGATAAATCCTACTTGATTATTGTGTATAATTCATTTTATAAGTTGCTGAATTTGACTCGCTAGCATTCTGTTGAGGATTCTTGTAGCTATGTTCCTATTGAATTGGCTTCTAGTTTTCTTCTTTTCCTTTTTTATTTATTTGATGTGTCTGGTTTTGTTATCAAAGTAATACCACTTCATATGATGGCTTGACAAATTTTTTTTTTCTCTCTCTCTCTCTCAATTAAGAGGAGTCTGAAGAATTGGGATTAATTCTTCTTTAAAAGTTTGTGGAATTTACCAAGAATCCATCAGGCCAGTGCTTTTCTTCATGGAAAGTTTTTAGTTACTAATTTGAAGTAAATACTTATTACAGTTTTATTTCTTTTTGAGTGAGTTTCAGTAGTTTTGCCTTTCTGGGAGTTTGTTCATTTCATCTAAGTTGCTTTGTTGGCATACCATTATTTATAGAATTCTCTTGTAATCCTTTTAATTTCTGTAAGGTCAGTAGTGCTGCCAACTCTTCCATTCTTGGTTTTACTGATTTGACCCTTAATTTTTCTTAGTCATTTTAGCTAAGGTTTTATCAGTTGATCTTTTCAAATAAGTGACTCTTAATTTCATTGATTTTTTCTGTTCCTTCTCTATACTCTATTAATTTCTGCTCTAATCTTTATCATTTTCTCCCTTTAGCTTGTTTTGATTTAGTTTCCTCTTCTTTCTTTTCTCATTTCCTAAGTAGAAAAGTAGGTAATCTATTTGAGCTTTCTTCTGTTTAATATCAGCACTTACAGCTATAAATTACCTTCTAAGCCCTTGCTTTGGCTACAAGCTTTAAATTCTTTTATGTTGTGTTGTGCTTTTCATTAATACCAAAGTCTTCTTTATTTTTTCTTGTGATTTCTTCCTTGGCTTTTTACTTATTTAGCAGTGTATTGTTTAATTGTCACATATTTGTGACTTTCCCAAATTTTCTTCTGTCATTGACTTCTAATTCTATTCCATTGTGATCAAAGGAAATACTTTGTATGTTTTCAATCCTTTCACTTTTACTGAGGCTTGTTTTATGGCTTCACATATGGTCTATACTAGAAAAAATTTCCATGTGCACTTGAATGTGTATTCTGCTGTTGTTAGATGTAATACCTTGTATGTCTATTTAGTTGGTTTATAGTGTTATTCAAGTCACCTATTCATCAGCCCTCTGGCTATTCTATTCAATATTAAAAGTCTATGTTATACATTCCAGCTGTTGTTGAATTGTCTATTTTTCCCTTCAATTATGTCAGTTTTTGCTTCACATATTTTGATTCTGTTGTTAGGTATATGCATGTTTACAACCCTTATAAATTTCTCATGGATTACCCACTTATTATTAAAACCCCCCTCTTTCTTTCAAGCAACAGTTTTTGTACTACAGTATATATATTTTTCCAATATTAGTATAGTTATGCCAGGCTACTGTTTGCAATATACCTTTTTTTAATAAAGATTTTATTTATTTATTTTTAGAGAGAGGGGAAGGAAGGGAGAAAAAGAGGGAGGGAAGCATCAATGTGTGGTTGCCTCTTGCACACCCTCCACTGGGGACCTGGCCTGCAACCCAGGCACGTGCCCTGACTGAGAATTGAACCAGCGACCCTTTGGTTCACAGGCAGGCCCTCAATCCACTGAGCCACACCAGCTGGGGGCATGATATACTTAAAAAAAATCTTTTCCTTTTTAAACTACTTCTATGTATGAATCCAAACTGTTTTTTATAGACAGTACATAATTTGGTTCATGTTTTTTATCAGTCAAGCTTAACCATTTTATTGAAGTATTTAATTCTTTTGCATTTAATTTAATCACTGATAAAATAGGACTGGCACCTGCTATTCTGCTATTTCTTTTCTATGCGTCTTTTGTCTTTATTCATTCTTGCTGCACTACTGCCTTTATTAATGTTAAATTGATATTTTATAGTATGTTATTTCTATTCTCTTATTGTTTCTTTCACTATATTTTTAATTATTTTCTAATGGTCATTGTGAGGGTTACAATTAATTTAAGATAAAACAATATAGCTCAGATTAACATTGATTTAATTTCATTAGTACATATAGTATTTGATTTACTATAGCATTCTCTCATCTTTCTTTGTGCTATTACAGTCATTCAAATTATATAATTACACAATATAAATCCTTCAACACAGTTTTATAATTGTTTTCTGTAACTACCACTTAAATGAGATAGAATAAGAAATCAAATTTATCAGTATTTTATTTTATATTTACCTTTCTAGTTACTTTTGCCAGTGCTCTATATTTTTGCATGTGGATTCAAGTTACATCTACTCTTATCTTTTTTTAGCCTGAATTACTCCTTTTAGTGTATTATGTTAAGTCTTCCAGCAATAAACTGTCTCAGGTTTTGTTTAAATGGAAATGTCAAATTTATTTATTTATTTGTTTAACTTATTTACTTTTTTTTGTTCAGTTACAGTGGTCTCAACTTTTTCCCCATTGCTCGCCCCTACCCCATCTCCCCCTACTCCCACAGTCAATCCCCGCATTGTCCGTGCCCGTGAGTCCTCTATTCGTGTTCCTTTCTTTGCCCCTTCCCTTTCTTTTCCCAGTTATCCCCCAACTCCTCTCCTCTTGTCTCTGTCAGTTTGTTCTTTATTTCCAAGTCTCTGGTTCTATTTTGATTATTTGTTTGTTTTATTGATTAGGTTCTACTTACATTACCTCATTAACAACCACAATAATGAGCACTTATAGGAACCACCCAATTCCTACTTTTATTTGCTTAACAACATACCCTTTCTTTTTAAAACTACTTCTCACTCCTTCCTATCAGTGATTCTTTTGGATGTTGCCAACGGCACTCCTGGTTCCCCTTGAGTGCAGGGGGTGAGTCTGACTAGGTCTTATATTGCTGCCCGAGGAATATTTATATGGGTAAAATTTTAAACCAAGGTAGTTTTAAACATGACTAGCATCTCAGAAAGAGAGAAAGGATATATGCCAGTTATATGAAATATTGAGTAGAATGCTCTGCACATACATATTAACAAGAGAAAAATAATTCAAAAACTGATTTGAATCAGTTTTCCCAGAAAAAGCCTTAGACAGAGCTGAAGGACTGTGGTTTGTATAAAAGCTAAATAGGAATGCTGAAGAGGTAAGTTGGTCCAGAATAATTAGATTTATACATGTATCATCCATATGTCTGTTAGGGATGTGAGAGCAGCACTGTTAGTAAAAATAAGGGGTAAGTATGTGTCCAAAGGAAGCCTGGTAACACGGAGAGTAGGAGTGTGATAGAGGTGCATTCCTTTTATTCCAAGGCTATGTCAGCTATGGGAAAAACCAAATGCCTGAACTCGGACCGGAGAGGTAAATGTTTTCTGAGCCACACTACTGTCTTCCTCCTTTATTATGAGGATTCTACGACACAGCATGAGTTTTTGTGCCCCCAATGCCGTCGAGTGTTTCCAACCCTACTGATGTCTCTGATACTTAAAGCCTGCTGCTCCGACTGCCCTCATTAAAGATCACGGTTCTTCCTGCCTGTGGTGTCAAGAAGCTATTCTTCTGTGGCTGATCTCTCTTTAATAAAAATGTTGGTGGCTTGTTTTTAAAGTCATTTAAAGTCTTTAGGGTTTCTTGAAATCAGCTTTGAAGTTTGAGCTTCATAAACCATGTTTAAGGTTGTTATTTCCCAGAGGCTGAACCTTAACTTGCTGTGTTGTTCTTTGTATTACACTCTGTTTTGAAATTATGACACTATTAATTTCTCTCTTAAATGAACACTTAATGTTCTATTAGATGCTAGTGATATGCACCAATATTTCCTGTTCATTATTTTTCAGGGCATATGACAGGCCTGCACTTCGGCATGTCTTTCAGGTTGTGATCATGTCATTTTTTGGCCAATGAAATGTAAGCAGTAGTATAATTTGCATCTTTTTTAGGTGAAAGTACTTCAGGATTGAGGCACAATTCTCTGCTTCCTTCTTTTGCATGTAGTGGCCATGAAACAGTTACAGATAATGCAACCTGAGTCGCTGTTCAGAAATAGTCACATAAAATAAAAAAAATTGACCTCTGTTGTTTTAAGCCACTGAGATTTTTGCATAGCTTTTACTGCAGCAAAATCTAGCATAACCTAATTACAGAGACAAATCTTCAAAATTATATATACATATATATTTATTGACTAAAACATATAACGAGTATCCACAATACAAGACACTGAGCACAGACTGATTAAACAGTAGTCATGTAAGCTGCCCAGCCAAGGGACTATTCAGTGGTGTACATACGAGGTGTCAGAGTGCTCTACCTTGCGGCAATTCATTTTCATCACAGGCTCCAACAATTCTTATCACAACACCCTGCCTATTGTGTCAGCAGAGGGTTTCAGAATGCTGGCTGCAGCACAGACAACTTGGCTGCCAGTGACATAAAGCACAGACTGCATAAACTAGAGATACAGACTGGAAACGTCATGCACACATTTGGCATTTTGAAGGAATCAAAACTTCGTGAAGAAGATACAGAGGTAGACTTCAACAAGGTGACTTGGCAAAGAACAAGGCCTTGGTAATAGGCACCCTGAAGCAAATAAATTGCCTTTCAGTGAAGACAAAAGGAGATAAGACAAATGCAGGCTTCATACCAGTAACCATACAAACTGATAGAACAATCTCAATTATACTCAAATTTACCCTTTTGTCTGATTTGTTAAGGCTTTTCACAAATTCTTTAGTGATAAAGTGGATGTAAGATGAGATCAATACCAAACATCTTTTTTTGTTGTTGTTTTTATTGTGGTAAGACCATGAGATGCCCCCTCATGAAAAATTTTAAGTACACGATACAGTACTGTTAACTATAGGCGCATAGATGTATAACAGATCTCTAGAAATTATTTATCTTTTATAAGTGAAACTCTATACTCTGAATAGCACATCCCCATTTTCCCTCCCTCTTAACCCTTGGCAATGTAGGCTATTCTACTCTGTTTCTGTGTGTCTGACTATTTTACATGCCTCATATCATACAGTGGTATCATATAGTATTTATTCTCCTGTGACTGCCTTGTTTCACTTAGCAAAATGTCCTCAAGGTTCATCCATGTTGTCATTCATATGTGTCAAGATTTTCTTCTTTTAAAATTCTGGATAATATCCTAGTGTGTGTATATATCACTGGGATGTATTTCTTCTTCTATTTATCCAACAATGGACATTTAGATTGTTTCCACATTTTGGCTATTGTGATGATGCAATAAACAGAGAGTTCAAACACCTGTCCAAGATCCTGATTTAAATTCTTTTGGATATACATGCACAAGTGAGATGACTAAATCATATGGTATTTCTATTTTTTTATTTTCTGAGGAACCTACATAACTGTTTTTCTTAGTGGTTGTACTATTTCATGTTCCCACCAACATTATACAAGGGTTCAATTTCTCCACATTTTCACCAAATTTATCTTTTTTGTGAAGACCATCTGTACAGGTGTGAGGTAATGTCTTATAGTTTTGACTTGCATTTCCCTGATGATTAGTGATTTTAAGCATCTTTTCATATATCATGTAGTGTTTGTAACAATCATTGTTCTGCAGGCTTATGATATAGTTAACACAAGATTTTTCTAACAGTAAGTTGAGAGTTGTTATTATGTGTGAACTGGAGTGGAGTCCTGGTAATTCACTAGGGTTTTTTTACCTGTAAATATGAGAATGATATGTTATTACAAAAAAGTTACTATACATGTTATACTGTGTATTCAGATTGAAAGCACACACTGTACTTTTTAGTACCACCAGTCTTAATCAAAGACTTCTTTTGTGAAATGTGGAGAATTAAGTTCAGAATGCCTAATTGATCTGTCTTTATTGATTTCTTGGCACCAGATGCTAAACATTTCTTTCTATATTTTTCTAGGCTCTTTATGTTTTTTTACTACCTAGATATTTTAAATATGCTTTTACTTCACATAGAGTTATGATTTTGTTCTGTAGCACAGTATCAGCCTACTTCTGAAATTATTGTTAAGTGATTTGGAGTCTGCTGAAATACAAAACTTGGCAGAATTTTTTCAATCTCATCGTTGAAAGATAGTTTCCTAAGTACATTGAATCATCTGATTAAAAAAATTATGCAAATTACCTTTCCTTTTGGTTTTAAAGATGTGTTTCTACAATTAAGTCTCAAAAGATAACTTAATGAACAGCCTTTTTCAAACAATTCACTCATATTCTACAACTCAATTACAATTAAAACTGTGTATCTTAAAAAGGTGTAAATTATTTTATGCAAATATTATATTTTTATTCAGTGTACTGTGTTCCACAGAACATTTAATTAAAGTAAATCTTAACGAAATACAAATTAGTAGTAAATTGAAGCATATTTGAAAAATCCAGATTTGCAACTAGAGTTAAAAACAATTTTATAATATTTCATTTTACCTGCTAAGATTAATATTCTTTAACTTTCAAACTTATTTGAAACTTGATTTGATAGCTCTAAGGATCTGTTTCAGATGTAACTTGCACATGCTTTAAAATATGGGAAGCAAGCATGTTGAGGCTGAACACTTCTTAATTAAATGCTGAGGTTGTTTAGAAATTGGGCTTGCGTTAGCCATGCTGCTCCATTTACCCTACCACTCCTGAAATAGTTTCTGCTTTTAAGACTACCCTTCACTCCTTAAGCTTTCAATTCTCAATCAGATACTATTTATATTTATTTGATTGATCTAGAATCTATCCTTTCCACATAATCTTATTTTATTCCTTTCTTTTGTACTTTCAACTTTTTTTTAAACTGCAAAAATGCCCAGGTGCACATTTTATTAAAATCTCTTTATCAAGTTTCTTATTCTTTCTCCTGCATCTCCAATTAAACCACCTGAAAGTAGGTACAAATAGTCAATAAAAATAGTCATTAATATTTTTACTCCAATTTATGAAATAGTTTCATTGTACTATCATAATTTTAAAAATCCAAATTCATACAAAATCATGTAATTGAAAAATCCAAAGACTTCTTCATTTCAGATTCTTTCTAATCCTTTCTAAGTCATCCAAACCACTTAATAATTCCTTCTTGAAAGCATGCACCTTTGGCTTAAACTTCACCATTCTATTTCCTTTCTGAAATACTTTCTACTTGATTGGTTCCTCTTCAATTTTCACCCTAAAATTGGAGATAATAAAAGGAGCATCCTCAGCCCTATTTAGTTTCTCTGTCCATTTTTGTATTCTATGGATCTTCTGTCACATTATTATGGCCTCAACACCTTCTTCATAGAATTGATATAAACAATTAGGTGGATATATGAGTGTGTGTGTATATATATATTCTCATACATATATATATGTATGACCATGTAATATGAAAAGTATAGACATTTACTGAAGAAGATGCAAGATAAAAGAAACACTGTACAGAGGACAATGACACCTCAGTCACCTTCAAAGTAGGCACCTTGGGACCTCACACAGTTCTCCAAGCATTTCTTCCATTGTTTAAAACGCTCTGCAAAATACTTTGTTGGAATTGCCATCAACTGCCCCGTCATATTTTCCTGAATATCATCAATGGTCTGAAATCTCTTCCTTTCGAATGTGATTTTAGTTTTGGGAAAAACTAAACTAGAAGTTGCGGGACACCAAATCTGGGCTGTAAGGAGGTCAAGTCACCTGGGTGATTTGATATTTTGCCAAAAATTTCCTCACACAATGTGATTCATGAGTGGGAACATTGTCATGATGAAGCTACCAATCACCAGTTGCCCATAGCTGTGGCCGTTTTTGTTGTATTGCATCTCTCAACCGACAAAGAACATTGAGGAGGTACTCCTTATTAATTATTTGGCCTGGAGTGGCGCACTGATGATGGACAACACCTTCCCAGTCAAAAAACACGTTAGCATGGTGTTGGTCTTGCTGTGACTCAGCCATGCCTTCTTCGGGTGTGGAGAATCAGGCAACTTCCATTGGAATGACTGGGCCTTCATTTCCAGATCATAGCCATAGACCCCCGATTCATCTCTGGTTATGTTCTTCTTCAGGAAATCTGGTTCATTGGTAGCAGTTTGAATCAAGTCATTAGCATCTGCAGCACATGTTCCTTCTGCTCTGGTAGCAGAAGCTGCAGAACAAATTGTGGCACAACACATTTCATGCCAAGATCCTGTGTCAAAATCTTGGACATAATAATTTTTGGAATCCCCAGATCAATTTCTAGTTCTCCCACTCTCAGTCATTGATCTTTGTTGATTGCAACCTGTACATGTTCAACATTCTCTGGTGTTCTGCTTGTTGCAGGCCTTCCAGAATATGGATCACTATCAACAGATTCTCCACTATCTGTGAAGAGTTTGTGCCACACTCTTATTTGCATGGCACTCATTGCATCCTCCCCATAAGCTTTCTGAATCATCTGTACAGATTCTGCTGAGGAATGTTCAAGCTTGATGCAAAATCTGATGCAGATTTGTTGATCTCCTCCCTTAGTCATTTTGAATGTGATAGCCACACAGGACACATGCTCACTCAACAGTGTCTACTGCGCCAGTGACTAGTACAGTGAAATCATCATTGTCATGCATGTGCATTGCAGTCCACTCTCCTTGGCTGCCAGGTTACACCAATGTCACTCAAACCATTCTCATTACACTAACAATGGCTGGATTTTTCCAGACAGATTACCATCTTTGTCTCTCTCTGTCTCTATCTCTCTCACTCTCTCCAGTATACATCTTCTTTCTGATGATCAGACCTGTATTTCAGACTGCCTATTTGATATTTTCCATGTGTCTGCCCCTATAATGTATTTTATTAAGTCCAAAACTTATCTACCGTATTTTGCTGTGTATAATGTGCACCCATCTTTTTGGACCAAACCTCAGAAAAAGAATCTTTTGTTTTTATTTTTTAATTCAATTTCCTATTTATTTATGTTTAGATATTTGTTTTTTGTATTATAAAGGAATTTTAGCATTTATTTTTGAATATATTATGGTAGAAGAAATTTTATGTAACAAATAATTGCAAAACACAAAAACAGATACAGGGTATTTCAGGTACTACCCATGTATAACGCACATTGTTATTTTTCCCTCAAAAATTTGGGCCAAATGAGTAAGCATAATACATGGCAAAATATGGTAATTATCACAAGCCTTCCCTGTCTGCATCATCCACTGCCCTTTTGGTGTCTGCTAATTGTAGAAATGGAACCACTGGCCAAATTAAACATATCTTGTACAAGTCAGAAACCTGAACGTCATGTCCTTGCTTTCTTTCCCCAGACCCATATTCAGTGAATCCAGTAATGTGAAACACCAAGTTAAAACAAAATCTCTTAAGTCCATTCTTCTTGCTCTCAATTTCTACTTCTGTTCCTGCATTTCAATCCTGTAATCTCTCCTATGGGCTGTTTCAAGTATCTATCCTTTGGCTCCCTACCTTCAGCTCTTTCAACTTACTCACTTTTGGTATTCACCCTCCACCACCACATGCATGCAATGCCTATGACCACTTGCTGAAGATTCTGTTGCAGCTCCCCATGGTGTGCCAAGCCAAAAAAGCTTTCAGTGATTTGGCTCCAGATTACTTCTCTTGTCTCTCACCTGCCACTCCCACAGATGCACCTTTGGCTCTGGTCATAATATATTATCCACATAACCTCAGAGATCTTTTTTGTGGTTTACATATAGCTACACTGTAACCCATTTAGTGCCCTCTGCTAAGAATGCGTTTTCCCAAAGTTTCTTTATTCTTTCTTTTTTTAAGTTTTTTTCAATTTATTTTTTAATCATTATTCAAGTACAGTTTCTATCCTTTACTCCCATTCCAGCCCACCCACCCATTCTTCCCCTCCTCCCTCCCATTTCCAACCCCCCTAGTTTTTGTCCATATGTCCTTTATATTTGTTCCTATAAACCCTTCACATTCTCCCCTGAAGTTATCCTGAAATCCCCTCCCCTCTCTCCTCTAGTCACTGTCAGCTTGTTCTCTATTTCAGTGTCTTTGGCTATATTTTGCTTGTTTCTTTGTTTTGTTGTTTAGGTTCCTGTTAAAGGTGAGATCATATGGTGTTTGTCTTTCACTGCCTGGCTTATTTCGCTTAGCATAATGCTTTCCAGCTCCATCCATGCTGTTGCAAAGGGTAGGAGTTCCTTCTTTCTTTCTGCTGCATAGAATTCCATTGTGTAAATGTACCATAGTTATTCTTTCTGAAATCTTCTTTGCCCAAATCACTGCTTAAGAATCTTTAGCATGAGATAAGCAAGGGGGAAGTATCAGACTGCAGACACATGCACACAAGCACATTGCCAGCCTATGCTTTCAAACGTCGTTTACGATGTTTCTGGGTGGATGTATTTTAAAAATTAAATGTGGTTAATTTATAATTTTTTTTCATTATGGCTTTTGCTTTTCTTTCTTATTTAATAAAGGCTTCCTAATCCCAGGTATAGATAGACATCCCTATATATAATTTTTACTAATAATTTTATAGACTAAAATTATTTAAAAAGAGGCCTTAAATCTATATATTTTTCTTTAAATGACATTAATAGATAGATTCATTAGGTCCCTCCAGTTATAACAACAAAAGTTATCATATCCCAATTCACTGAGCAACTTGAGTTATTTGATCTGAAATACATAATATTGCACGACATGTGAGTCAGTATTTTTCTAGATGTTTCATTTTGTTGCACTGATTTTATCCTTCATACCAACATCAATCTTATTTAAATATTATAGTTTTATATAGTTACATTTTGAAGAAAATTTATCATTTTCATGTTGCTGTATTTTCTTGAGTATTACATATTTTAATTTCATGAAGATTTTTAGAATTACCTTTGTTAACATTCACAGACACTGTATGCATATTTTTATTTGAAATACATTAAAGTTATAAACCAGTTAGATATTTTATTCACACACAGAGATGGGTATACATGTACATATGTATATATATACATTTATATGCTTTGCTTTTCAGTTTTCATTATACTCAATATTTAATTAACAATAAGCTTTAAAAGTTGTTATGTGGATATCTACTGTTAATTAAGATAAACCTACCTTTGTATATAATATACTAGAGACAATGACATAGTATATTTAACAGACATAATTATGTATTCTTATAATCTGTATTGTTAATATAAAAGCTGCTTTATAACATCAAGTTGAATTTGTAAAAACAAAGCATTTCTGAATTTTCAGTTTGATTATTCATAATACTGAATATTATAATACACAAATAATATATAATTATATCAACCATACTATATTCCAAAATTATATTTGATTTTATTTTGCCTTTATTATAACTTTTGAAACATTACACAATTGTAATTATGATTCAGTTGCAAAGTGACACTAAAACTTCTAACTAAATATATACTTAGAACTCTTTATATTGCAAATAACAGAATATGTGGCCCTATCATAAACAATACAGAAAATTTAGTGAGTCATAGTTACTTCTAGATCTAGAATAATGTTTGATTTTATATGAAATCAGATCTAGTGTTCAATAAAGCCATTATAGGTCAGATTTCATCCTTCTTTCCCTTACTTTGTTCTTCCCTGTTCTCTTTCTTTTTATTCACTTTTTAATTGACATCTAACTTATTTATGGTGAGGTACACAAATCTTAAGTGCATTATGACTAATTTTTACATATGTATGTAGCAGTATAACAACCTAAATTAAGATGTAGAACATTTCTGGCATCCTCAGACGTTTTCCTTATATTACCTCTCAGGCAGTATTTCCCTCAAGAATAATACTGTAATCTTTACTGTAATACATTAGTTTTCCATGTTCTTGAACTTCATATAAATAGAATCATATCATATGCATTTTTTGGTGTCTGGCTTTTTTGATTTACTTCATTTTTAATGATCTCTTAATTTTACAGATAAATGACATCCTAATCCTCATTTTCTTGCATCTTTATAAAATGCATCATTATTAATCATACTTCTTTTATTCCTCATGCCATCAACTTTATGTTCTTTCTACAGTACATTGTTTCTTCTCTGTCTCAGTTGCCTTGTTCTCCTTCTATCTCCTGGAATAAAAACACTTTCAAAGTATAATCTCATCTACATTCTAAGATTAAACCTAACTCATCTCAAACTATTCAAATGCAGATACTTCTAAGAAGTTCCATTCTCCTCCTCCATGTTCATTCCAAGTGACATTAAAAATAGCACCACTAAATCAATAAAAATCAACCTAAAACTTCTATATGTTTAGCTCTGATTTTTTACTCATAGCTGTGAATCCAATTTCCTAAGTGGTAGCTGCACATTATCATCAGTATATCCTCATCATTTCTCAAAAGATAGACATTAGAGCATTACCTTGTCTTTCAAACCATCACACATTGCTTTCCTTTCACCTTTGCAGATCATGGCATGATCCTTTTCCAACACAGAAGGATTAGACCCTTGAAACTTGACCTTTACTCACACATTTAAACAGTTGCTAAAACCTACCAATTCTTTGTTTTAATGTATTTCACACATTTTCTCTGTTTTCATTCCTACATCTATCATCCTAATTTACTTCTTTGTGACATTATACCCGAGCTACTTGCAGTTGCTTTGATTCCATTTGTTATAGCATGTACTGTTACCTATCAGAGTGCCTATTCTATCGCTCACAAATTCTCAAAGTATTAAATAAAAACAGAATTAAAAATCTTAATCTGCATTCAATATTCTTTCTTACTGACTTTATGTATAGACATTGCAGCCCCACTTACTCAGTTACTTGTATTTTTATAGGTCTGTTATTTTTCATCACAACAAAGTAAACTTCAGAGGTGAGATTTCTGTCTATTTTGTTCACTGTTAGTTCCTTGTTTCTAAAAGAGTGCCTAACACGTGGTGAACATTCACTAAATATCAGTGAAAGAATGAACGGCTTGTCCTGTAGTCAAATGGGAAAACTTATTTCCCCAAACATAATGAATGCTTTTCATTTTCGTATCTTTGTTTAAGCTATATACCCGTAGTGTAATGACCTTTCTTTCTATCTATCTTCACATCATAAAGACACCTAATTAAAGATAGATCTCAACTGTAGCCATTCTTTAAGGCTCTTTGTAATCTTCCCTACTCAATGTATGTTCTTTCTCCTTTAAATTCTCATAGCACATTATATCACTTTTATAGGATCTATAACACTAGGGACTTAAGATTAACTTAAAAACTGTCTTATTTTCCCTAAAAGATATTATATTCTTTGAGGACAGAAGATGTGTTTTAGATTTCTTTGGAACTGTATATTTAAGTAGAATAACATATTAATGGCAACTATTCAATGTATATGTATTGAATTGGACTGGGTATTATTCTCTATTTAACATAAATTTGGCAGCATAAACCAGCATTTATCATGCATAAAAACGTCAAAGGATATTGTGCGTATTTTTCTTCCAACAGATTAATTTGCTTGTGTCTGCCAATAAACAATTTAGCTACTATCCCTGGGAACGAAGCACATACTAATTTTATGAACAGATACCAGTGTAAACAACCTCTGTTACTTCATGTTTTTATATTGTGTTCATTATTTTTAGATAGAACTCATTCAGAAAGGATTGTCCTATTTCAGGAAAAAATGTAATTCATGCTCTGGAAATATAATTGAAGTAGGGTTCATACTTGTAGCTAGTCTGAATTTCAGTTGGATACTTAGCATGTTAATTTATACAAATGTATTCCAAATTAATGTGTCACAGATCCAGCAGGTTTTGAGAATGTGTTCTTTGCTAGATTTATGAAGTGAATATGTAAATATCAATATATAACCACAGAGAAGAAATAAGTCATGGCATGATGGGACCCTCATAAAATGGGGCCAGCATTCGTTGAACTAGAAAACTGCTTAAAACCTCTAGTCTCTCAGGAGCACATACAGATGAGACAAATGCTAAAATGGCCCAGATACTACTGTGCAGATCAGTTTGAGAAGCAAAGGCTTTAGAATAAAATAAAATTGTATTCATATCCATGACCTGTGGATAAATAGTGCCTAACTCCCAAGATGATTCAATTCATTAGTAAGATGGTTATCGAAAATTAAGCACACAGGTAACATGAGTGTCTTCAATTTGAGGTGTGAATGGAGCTCTTAGGAGGAATACATTAGATAATGTAGTGCTTGTCAACATTTTAAAGTTATAGGTGCATCCACTGTGGAAAAAAGTATGGAATTTCCTCAGTAAACTAAAAATGGTACTGCCTTTTGACCCAGCAATTCTGCTACTGGGATTATACCCTAAGAGCCCTGAAATATCAATCCAAAAGAACCTGTGCACCCCAGTGTTCATAGCAGCACAATTTACAATAGCCAAGTGCTGGAAGCAACCTAAGTGCCCATCAGCAAATGAGTGGATCAAAAAACTGGTACATTTACACAATGGAATTCTATACAGCAGAGAGAGAGAAGGAGTATATACCCTTTGCAACAGCATGTATGGAACTGGAGAGCATTATGCTAAGTGAAATAAGCCAGGTGGTGAGGAACAAATACCATATGATCTCACCTTTAACTGGAACATAATCAACAAAAGAAAAAAGCAAACAAAATATAACCAGAGTCATTGAAATTAAGAACAATATAACAATAGCCAGAGAGGAGGGGGGAGGGGATTGTGGGGAGAAAGGTTTTCAGGAAATACTATAAAGGACACATGGACAAAACCAAGGGGGAGGGTGGAAGCAAGGGAGAGAAGTGGATTTGTAGGGGGTGGGGAGAAAATACAGACAACTGTACTTGAACAACAATAAAATAATTTAAATTAAAAAAAAGAATTAAGTGAGCAAAAATATAATATAACATATAAGATGATATAGTAAATATGATATGATATGTAGTCAGAAAAAGAAGCACAGGAAGACCCAATGTAAATAAAGATGGTCCCTCATAAAAATAAATAAATAAATAAAAACTAAAAAATCAAAAGCAGTAGTGAATCCTTGATCCTTATATTTCTTTCTTGTTTGATTTAAAATGAAAAAAATTAATAAAAGGTGACTGTAATTTTTAAAAACTCTTAAAATAAATTCTATTTAATCATTACAGTACGTACATGACTTTGAAAAAGCAATAATATGTACATTTTGTTAATAAGGTGTTATTTTTCCTTCCAGTGGGTTTATCACTAATAAAAGAAACATCCTACCCTATGAAGAATTTCAATAATGCTAAAGTGTTACTTGAGAAGAAGCTGCAACCCTTTTTTAATTTTATTTTAATTGTTGTTCAAGTACAATTTTCTGTCTTTTACTCCTATTCAGCCCACCCACCCAGCCCTTCCCACCTCCCTCCCATTTCCACCCGCCCCTAGTTTTTGTCCATGTGTCCTTTATACTTGTTCCTGCAACATTTACTAAGGTTGTTTCTCTTTCCAGAGAGATCGAGTAGTTGATAATACCTGAATGAATAGTGGCGTTGTTGACAATGTTGGTAATGTTAATGCTTTCAGTGAACCCTCCAAAAATTTACCTCACACACACACACACACACACAAACAATGCAATTTCTTGTTAAAGAGAAACATTTATGTTTCACAAGCAATGGACTTCCAGAGTGGCATACTAAATATATTCAATGCCACTGATAACTTAAGAGTTTGATTTTTAATTTCCACATGTAATTCTTTAAGCCAGATGCAGATGAATTTGGCTGGATGCTCATAAAGTGAGAGAAAAAAGGAAAATCACAGTTTTAAAATACTTCCTTTACAATGACATTTTGTCAGCTGATTAATGTTTTCTGTTACACAGCTAAATAACACCATATGTTAGCTGTGAGTTTATTGCTATAAGATACCAGAGAGATCTACCTCATGATGAATGATTTGGATATTTTCTGGCTGAAAGTAAAAGAGGAAAAAAATGCTATTGGAATCTTTTTCCAAAATCATTTATGTTGGTTGATTATATGATATATATCATAGAAATGAGTGTATCTTCAGAGATTAGAACAACACTTTAAAAGTTAGCCCTTTTGAGTTAAGCCAGTATGGGAAAACACAACTTTCTTTAAATCTGTATGGATTATATTTTGGCAGAATTAGACATTGTTTCCAACACTAGCAGCTTGAATTTTAATTAGGTGCTTATGATGTTTAAATAACAAAAAAAAAGGATACATTTTTGTTTGATTGTGTTTTAAATTCAAAATGGAGCTTCAGAATTAATGTCACTATTTTATTTTCCAGATATGTTGCATTTAAAATGCAATGCAAATGGCAACAACAATAATTTAAGAACAAAGAAAATGATAGTAGATTAGAAATTATTTTTTGTGTATTATTTTATTTGATTCCATAAAATCATTCAAAGTTATTTAAAGCACCTACTGTGTCCTTATTACTTTAAAGGCTTTCTGAATATGACAATGGTTAAAACATGTAAGACCTTGTTCAAATAGCAATTATATTCTTGCAAGGGAAGACATACTATGAATGAATGAATGAATGAATGAACCACCCTACATATCAATACATAATATAACATGATACAATATTACCCAATAACTGCTAATGACTTCACAATAGATTAGTGTGAAGGATTCTAAATAATTGTAAAGAATGGAATTTACATAACTGATACAAAAATTCAAAATAAGGATAAAAAGTAAAATTAAAGTTAAATAGCGCAGGAAATTCTTTCTTCCATTCCACCTGATAGACAGACAAGACATAAGAACTTATCTTTTCTCAGATTCTAATTCAAGAAACATGCTGTGCTGAATGTATTTCTGTTACGTACATAGGTACATTTCATATCCTGTAAAGAAGTAAGCTCTATCAATGTTAGTTGATATATTTGTTCTTTCACTACTTCATTTTTAAATTCAGTTGGCATGTATTTAGCAGGCTCAACATAATGCAATATAATGCAAAAATTAGGACTTTGGAATAGCACTGCCTGGCTTGAAACTTGGCTTGACATTTTATTAGCTGGTGCCCTTAGTTTCTTTAACTTCAGAAAAACATATGCCTTATAAAATTGTAAGGATTCAATGAGTTAATACTTGGTAGGACTTCTGGGCAAGATGGAAGCATAGGTGAACATGGCTTGCCTCCTTGCACAACTGCAGCAAAAATTACAACTAGACACAGAATTGTCAGAATATTGAACTGTATGGAAGTCCAACAAACAAGGAATTAACAAAACCACATTCATTCAATCAGGTAGGAGAGGTGGAGATACAGAGAGGTGTGGAGAGGCAGAATGGGCTGTCCCATACCCGCATGTGGTAGATAAAAATTGGGAGGGATACTGCAGGAGTGAGAGATCTCAGGCCCACACCAGACCACCCAGCCCGGGGTTCCAACATCAGGAAGATAAACCCTGATAACTTCTGGTTATAAAAAACAGTGCAAGTGGGGCAATGGAAGAAACTGGGATTCTCAGGAGTCTTCTCTTAAAGGGTCCACAGTGGAATTAGGACTCATGCAGACTCACTCCCTCTGGAAATTAACACCGGGGCAATAGCTGGAGGAGCAACAGTGGCATATGGGGAGAAAGTGAAGAGACTGTCAACAGGGCAAGTGCCAGGAAACAGCTTCCTCCTGGACAAAACTCCAGAGGCTAAGCAGCAGCATTGTCCCCTCTTTGCATCCTCCCCTACATAGAGCCACAGCATGGCAATGTGGGTTGTCTCGCCCTGGTGATTACCTAAGGCTCCTCCCCATCCAACTTACTGGTGTTCTTTCCTACAATAAACCACATTACTAAGATAGGGGGTCAAAGCTGCTCTATTTAATACATAGGAACAAACACAGGGAGGCTGCCTAAATGAGGAGACAAAGAAATATGGCCCACAAGAACTAAACAAAATGGAGATAAGCAATCTAGCAGATGCAGAATTCAAAACACTGGTTATCAGGATGCTCAAGGAATTCATTGGGTATTTTAACAGCATAAGAAAGACCCAGGCAGAAATGAAGCTTACATTAAGTGAAATAAAGAAAAATTTACAGGGAACCAAAAGTGGAGGGGAGGAAGCTGGGATTCAAATTAATGATTTGGAACATAAGAAAGAAAAAACATTCAAACAGAACAGCAAGAAGAAAAAAGAATTAAAAAAATGAGGATAAGCTAAGGACCCTCTGAGAGATCTTCAAATGTACCAACACCTGACTCATAGAGGTTCCAGAGGAAGAGCAAGAATTTTAAAATGTATTTGAAAAAAAATTAAAGAAAACTTCCCTAATCTGGTGAAGGAAATAGACATACAAGTCCAGGAAGCACAGAGAATCCCAAACAAGATGGACCCAGAGGACCATACCAAGACACGTCATAATTAAAATGTCAAAGGCTAAAGATTAAGAGAGAATCTTAAAAGCAGCAAGAGAAAAGCAGATAGTTACCTGCAAAGGAGTCCCCATAAAACTGTCAGCTGATTTCTCAAAGAAACTTTGCAGGCTAGAAAGGACTGGCAAGAAGAATTC
This sequence comes from Trachops cirrhosus, assembly GCA_028533065.1. NCBI lineage: Eukaryota > Metazoa > Chordata > Mammalia > Chiroptera > Phyllostomidae > Trachops > Trachops cirrhosus. The sequence continues at coordinate 22,325,038 of CM052540.1, forward strand.
AAAGTGACAAAGAGCAAGGACCTACAACCTAGATTATTCTATCCAGCAAACTATCACTTAGAATTGAAGGACAGATAAAGTGCTTCTGAAACAAGGGAAAGCTAAAGGAGTTAATTATCACCAAGCCATTATTATATGAAATGTAAAAAAGACTTATTTAAGAAAAAATATCAAAACTATGGCCACTAAAATGGCAATAAATTCCCAACTATCAATAATTGAATCTAAAAAAACAAACTAAGCAAACAAGCAGAACAGAAGCAGAGTCATAAATATGGAGCTCATTTGGAGGGTTATCAGTTGGGAGAGGGAAGGTGAAAATGAGGGAAAAAGGTACAGGATTATGAAGTACAAACTGGTAGGTATAAAATAGACAGGAGAGTGTTAAGAACAGTATAGGAAATAGAGTAGCCAAAGAACTTATATGCATGAATGGTATTCTAAAGCAGCCTGCCAATGAATCAAGCCCTTGTGAAATCACCTCCCCTTGAGTATGGGTGGAATCTTTAACATGTTTCTAAGCAGAGGATTATGGCAAAGATGATGAAAACACCCCCATGGTTACATTTCCTCAAATAAACCTCTGTCCTGTCAGACTAATGGTGCGAACAGCAATATGGTAAACTGCATAAGAAATCACAGGGTAGGAACCTGTGGATGCCCTGTAGGAAATGAGAGCAGCGTCTACCCCATGGCCATTAAGAAGCAGGGTCCCTAATCATACAGGTACAAGGAAATAATGCCAGCAATATTAGTGAGCTTGAAACTAATTCTTTCCCAATAAAGTCTCCAAATAAAAATGCAACCTTGCTGATACCTTCATAGCTGCTTTTTGACACCCTCAACAGAGGACCCCAGTTAAACTGTGCCCTGACTTCTGATCTGCAGAAGTGGAGGTAATAAATGAGTGTATACAAGCCACTAAGTTTGTGGTAATTTGTTGCAGAACAAAGGGAAATGGATTTTATATGAAAAGGGTTTAGAATAACACTCTAAATTTATAAAAGACTCAAAAATTGCATCTGTATCATATATACTATGAACCAGGAATGGGGTTACTCTCTTTGAAAAAAAGACGAATGAAATATGGTACTTACTTTTTTGGAGTCTACTGTCAGAGACAAACAGAGATGTTGATAATAATGTGGAGCTGCTGTTCTAACGGAGGAATCATGGAATCCTGTGGGAGTATCTAGAAATGAAACAGAACACAGGCTGGGGTGATCAAGGAAAGTTTTCCAGAGATGCTTGAACTAAATTCCAAATGACGATCCTCTCTTTCTATCAAATATTTAATTAATTAATTTTACTATATTTCCTCCACTAGAATGTAAACTTCCTGAGGCAGGATTTTTTGCCTGAATTCCTAGTGGCTAGATGAATGCTTACTACATAGTGAGTGCTTAACACATATTTGGTGAGTGAATATATTAAGAATTCCAAGTCAATCAAGTGGGTGAATTTGGGGAATCTCACAAGGAAATAGGGCTAGAAGAATATATTAGGAAGAGGGAGTGGCATCTACAAGAGTTAGGTAGTCAAAAAGGCACTGTCATCGTAGCCATCAAATCCTTTTTTCTCAAAACTGTCTCTCTGGCAGGACATAATACTTCACTGTAGTCAACACGTGGGTGTCCATTCACATCTGGGAAAAAAATGTACAGCAAGTTTCAGTATATTTCTGTGCTCTCTCATGACATGTCATATATTACCGAATGATAGGAATTGACCAGGACGCTTGTTATAAACTGTGGGAGAGCAATAAAAACTGCATTCATATTCCCTGGGAAGACTAAAATCTCTGCATTTTGGGGTCCTCATAGAATTTAGGGCAGTTATAGAGCTTCTTAAAGATAAATTCTTGACATTGTATGATCTTCAGCATAGAAAATAAACAGCGAAAGATCTGGATATATTTTTCTTAGCTATCTCTTCCTTTCTCCCTCCTATGTATTATACAGCATTGAGTCCATGGGACAATACAACTGTTGCATGTAACCTGTATTGTCAATAAGAGCAAAAGTTAAAAGCTTAGAGAAAATTTCCTGGACCTGTTTACCAGATAAAGAAATAATGGGGTATAATATTGCTGTGTTAATATAGCATGAGGTTAAAACATCTGGCATTTAAGCCCAGAATATTTCTCCAATTCAATTAAGCAATCAGTGTGCATTGTTTTAAATGTTATCTAACTCTGAAATTCAGGATGTGTTTAGACTATACCTTATAGTAGAATATTGAAATTCTCCTACATTAGAGATATGCTATGTTTAACAAACATTTTTTTGGTCAATAATTTACTATAGTGGAGAAAAGTTACCCTGAATCTCTTACTCCAAATGTTTCCAGGTAACAGGAGGGTTAAAACATAATTGCAGACCCACTACCTAACTATAACATCCAGATATCTAAAACTGCTTGATGAGATCAGTAAATACTCTTCATATAAGTATATTTTGATGGAAATTATGTTTTTTGTAATAGGGGTCTGGAACTTCTTATATAACACTCAAGGAATATGCCTTTAATTCTAATAACTGAAAGAATTACCAGTCATGCTTTATTCCTATTCACTATAGGTTTGATCAACAATGTATGAAGTATGAGTATCATTTTGAATACTATATTGTGTAAATATAGTATGAGGTACAAATAGTAGGCCTTACTACTATTTGAGGTACAAATAAAAATTATATATCTTATTTAGGAATATTCAATAAGGGCTATATTGTAGTTAAACTTTGATACAACAGCAAAATAATTTATACTGAAATATATATATATTAATCCAAATGCAAAGTTTTTTAATTATTTTCATTACCATTATAGCTGTTTTTTTTTAAGTCTATGGCATCAAGTTTTAACTTTTCCCATCTCGGGAAGAAAAACTTGACTAGGCATTTTTACACATTAAGAAAAATTAGCCTTGCATCCCCATCTCGGCCATCCATTTTTACTTTCACTCTTTAGGTCTCCAAGTGGAAGGGCATAGAGATCCAAAATCCTTTAGGATATTGACGTCTGAAGTACACAAGCTGTGTCCAGTGCTGGTCATCTGCCTATCTGAGGGGGCAGGAGCCCTGATTTGTTTTTTATTGCTGGTTTCCATAGTGTACACCCCTACCATGTCTAATTTCAAGATGCCAAATTATGTAACAATTATTGGCAACATTTCTGAATATTTAATGGTCAGCTCTTCTGAGACAGTAGGAGCCTGTAGGAGCTGAAGGGAACACACACAGTCCGCATTCAAATGCTATGTGGAGGGAGTTTGGAATTTTTAAATAGTAAAGTATGGGAAGACAGTAATAGGCCATGAGAAAAAAGGAGTTTGGGTAAACTCACTGAGGAGGCTATCTGTCATATCAACACACTAGCATTTGTTTGTAAAAATAAGAGCCATCAAAGGTTATAAAAAGATATGACAAGGTCAGATTTGCTAATTCGAAACATCATTTTGACAGTTATATGGAATTCAGATTAGAAAAGATAATTCTAGAAGCAGAAAGACAATTTTAGTGCCTTCAAACTTGGTTTAAAAAAACTAATTTAAAAATCCTATTAGTGAAGGGCAATGGAGAAATTGAGCAGAATTACTGTTCAACATTGAAGGCCTCATAAATTCACTGCTTCTTGGCACTTTGCTATTTCCTCTTTCCCTTCGCCCTCTTTGTTAGCTATCTACTATTTCTGCTTCTAAAATAGTTTGATAACAGGGAACAAATCAACATAAATAGATTGGTGAAGACGCAGTGACAAGGAATTTTAATACTCAGCAAAAATGTAACTGACGGGGCAGGAAATGCGATCTGAAAGGCCTCAGCAAAGGACTAGGAAAAGGTATCAAAGTCTAGAGGAAATCTAGTCTACAAACACTGACATTTTCAGTGTCGATCACAGGGAGACATGGCAATCTGGGCCTTGGACTAGATCTGAGGTTGAATTCCAAATCCCAGAATTTGTATTGAGAACAAATCATCACCCTATTCCAAAGGGAATGAAGTCAGTATATAAATTAGAGGAAGTGCTATTCAGTGGAAGAAGTGGTCCCTCCCTTCCCCACCAAAAAAAAGAACAAAACACCAAAGCAATTAGGAGCCCCAGTCCAGATGATGGCAGAACCAGCAACACAACTGACTTAACGCAGGTATGTTCAGTACGTGCACTCAGGGTATTGGCTGTGGTGCTGCGTTATGCAAGACTGTCCGAGTGAAACCAGATTCAGAAATTTTTGGACACAAGGACAGAGTGCTGGTCTGATTAGTCCAACATCATCTTTGAAAAAAGGAAGATTTTTAGGTTAACAATATACACCCTTTACCAAACTTACTCTATGATGGAATCAAAGTACTTGCAATGACATCAGGGGTATAGATCTGTAGAATTACAATAAAAGACAAAATTTTGGTGATTATTTGTGTTTTTTTTTTAAATATTTTATTTATTTATTTTTAGAGAGGGGAAGAGCAGGAGAAGGAGAGAGAGAAACATCAATGTGTGGTTGCCTCTCATGTGGTCCCCACTGGGGACCTGGCCTGCAACCCAGGCATGTGCCCTGACTGGGAATCGAACCTGCGATGCTTTGGTTCGCAGCCCGCGCTCAATCCACTGAGCTACGC
>CM052540.1:22329756-22348482 GCA_028533065.1 Trachops cirrhosus
ATTATTTGTGTTTTGAAAAGAATTCATCACTAGAAATTAGTTTACATTGGTAGAGAAGTGTAACTCACTAGAAATTTTAGGATGTGTATTTTTTATACTTACAAAGAGAATTTTTTAAAGAAATATACTTTACCATGATATACAGAGTTTTTAATGATTAGAGAAATCTAATATTCATGAGCACCAATGGATATATCAACACTATGTAGTGTGTGCTAAAAATGGAAGTTTCAAATGATTTCAAATCTATGTTATATAGTAAAAGTATCAGTGAATACTTATAATAATTTAAAAATTAATAAATTCTATAGTAGTTTTAGGGAAGTGCTAAATGAAAAGCTACCAATCACAGACAATATTTTCTGATTAATATAAATGATAAGTTTAAAAGTGGTATTCATATACACTCTACAAAATGTAGCAGAGGATCTGGTGGCTGAATCTCTCTGTCTTTTCATTTAATATTTGTGACTGACAACTTATAATAAAATCATCATAATTAGAAATGATAAATAATTGGTAAAAGTTCTTATGTTCTGGTTAGATGAGTATCATTTTGAGTACAAAAGTGTCAAGTAATTCTGTGTGGTCATCACTATGTAGCTGATCACTATAATTTTGGATTATGGAAAATGCTTCATAAGTCATAATAATGAATAGTTACAGTAGAGTATGTCAGTTAAAAATAGCTAAGTGATAGTAAATGACATAATAAGTAGATTTTTACTACTTATCATGCATCATGTATAAAGTTCTAGCACTTGCAGATGAATAAGAAAACAATGTGGTTGCTGATGTTGTGAATCTCACATTAAAAGAAGCAGATATGAAATAAATGTAATATAATGTGAAAGGGCTGACTATAATACATTAGTACATGGGGCTTTATTTTAGACTTGAGTGAAAGAGTGGTTTGGTATGATTTTGCACAGAGGTGGGGGAAAAGAGATTCTAGAAAATGAGATCTTAATACTTATTCTAGATTTATGGATTTTTTCTCATTTACAGTGTGCAATTTACTTTCCCATAACCAATACATGAAAGTAACTTCATTTCAGTTCTAAGACAGTATTTTTCAGAGAAGCCTTCCTTAGCCTAACAAGACTTGCTTAACTCTATTACAGAGTTTCATAGAACCTTTTACTTTTCTTTTCTTTGTAATGGATATCACAATTTAAATTAACTGTAGTGAGGGAAATATTGAGATGTTGATTGTTCTAGTGATTAAAAATTAATTCCCTAATTCAAAAATGGGACCAAGAGCTGGATGTTTCTCTATGGGTTGGCCCTTACCTAGTGAACAAAGAAACATTTCTAAAAACAAGAAAACCTCAAAGTTTTAGTGCCAACTCTTGCATGTGCCTCCTCACACTTAGATCTAGTCGGGCAGGAGAATGGGTCCTGTGCCTACAGGAGAGAAAGAGCTACTAGCACTCCTCACCACTCTAGACCTTACGTGGCATGGGCTGATGGTAGAGAGGTGAGCAGATGTCATCTAAGTGGCTAGGGTTCAGAGGAGTATCGGGCTTCCTCATCTGGTCAGGGAAGTTGCCAGCTAATATGAAAGGAAAAGGACATTTGACAGTGCATATGATCTCAGGGCCCCAGAGAGGGACAAGAGGGCTCTCTGTTTTATGTCTCTTATGTGAACCTTTATGTGATAATAATGCTATGTAGTAACAATTTTTTTTAATTATATGACTTAAAAGCAAATACAGTCTCTTAATTCAAACAGTGCTTATGTAAAAAAGTCAAATACCACATTAAAATAATAGCATAAAATTACTCCTGATTTGATGTCTATAATCTTCAACTAATTATAGGGACAACTGTATGTCCATAATAAGAAAAGATATTATAAGATGGCTTTTGCTTAGAGGGCCAAAGCCCGCCAAGCATGGAGTATGTATTTCCCAGGATTCCCTAACAACATATATATATTTTGTCTCCTTTTATATACTCTTTAATCCCAACACTCCATTCATTCAAAATTCCCCCTTCTCCATTTAAACAGATTGTGGCTTTGACTTCAGTGCCTTTGGAGACATGGAAATTGTGAGTAGCTAGCAATTTCTCAATTCCTCATTATTACAAATTTCTAGAAGTACAGATTAAAGACAATTTAAAAAATTGAATGACAACTGATAAACAAAATATGGGGGGCTAAAGGATAAAGAAAACATGAGTATTAATCAAGAATGTAGAAGTAACTGGTAAAAACATGAGAAGATTTTTGCTAGACTAGAAAGGGATACACATACGCATATCTTGTTTTTCCTATCCTAAATATATTTCTCACAGGTATGAGTTTGTCCACAGATCCATACATGCTACATAATAATAGACATTGTTTTTATTCAATACCTTGGTTGTAATGTGTAATTTAAAATATAGACTATATTCCATAAAAAGATATTTTTATAACTCCAATGTCTATCATATTGTTCAGCTCACAATATGTGTTCAACAGTGTCAGCTGAGTGAATAAATTGTTTTCTTGTTTTTTAAAATCAGTAATAAATATAATCTTAAAAATTAAATATTTTATTCTGGAGCTCGTCCACCTACATGACAAAAGTTGGGATTCATCAAGTCTTGACATTACTTTCATGGGTCTTTTGCCCCCACTTCTAGAATGCATCTGGGTGTATACCCCCCAAAAATGAATTGACAGGGTATTAAAGAGATTTGCACTCCTGAGTTCATTGAACCATTATATACATAGCTAAGATATATCTATATCTATAAATATAAATATAGATATTATCTATCTTATATATATAAAACAAAGTATCAACAGATGAATGGATAAAAAAATGTGGTGAATATACATGCAATGGAATATTATTCAGGTATAAGAAAGAAGGAAATCCTGTCATTTGCGATAACGTGCATGAACACAGAGGGCATTGTATTAAGTAAAATAAGTCAGAGAAAGACAAATGCTGCATAACTTCACTTATATTCGGAATCTAAAATAGTTGACTCGATAGAAGCAGAGAGTAGAATGGTGGTTTCCGGAAGCTAAGTGGTGGGGTGAATGGGAAGATTGTCAATGGATACAACTCTCAGTCACAAGATGAATAACTTTTGGGGATCAGAGAGCTCATACAAGTGCGCTACACACAGCATGGCTACTATAGTTAATAACACTGTGATGTGCACTTGGAGTTTGCTTACAGATTAGACTAAATATTCTCACCACACACCCCCAAATGGTAACTATGTCAGGTGATGAATGTATTAACTTGACTGAGGTAATCATTTCATGATACACATTAATAACAATAATCATGTTGCACATCTTAAATATATACAATTTTATTTGTCAATTATATCTCAATAAAGCTGGAGGGAAAAAAGGAAAATGACAATAGCATGTGTTTTAGAGTGTATGTAATAAAGCTCTTGCTGTATAAATCAGCCATTTTTTAAAAAATTAGAACTAATACTTAGTTATCTCAAGTAAGTGGGTCATACTGCTTGCTTGGAGGAAAAAATCAAACAAAATCAAGGAATTCATGCTACAAGTAAAATGTAAAAAAAAATTATTTGTCCTTACTGTCAATTAGTCATCTGGGAAAAGTGGAAATATAGACAAAGAGCAGGTTGTGAATATCTTATATGCATGGTGAAGAGGGAACCAAGGAAAACAATGTAACACTTTTGTTAAGCACTGTGATGCACACTTTATATATTTTAAGTAATTTAATTTCCATTTCAATTAACTGTAAATCTTCATTGTTAGGGAGACTCCTTAAGCATAACTCTAAGATATGTATTAGTTAAAAAAGAAAGCAAGTAAGATAATACATAGTGTACATGTAGTATAAACGCTTTCTTGTAAGAATTTCTAAATTATGTGTATCTTCATATAGACAGAGATCCTGAATGTGAATTCAAAATTAACAGTGGAAGATGGAGTGAGAGTTAAAGAACATCTTAACTTTCTGTATATCAGTTGAAGTATAATGTGGATATGAAACCAGGCAAAATTTTTTGGAATGAAAGTACAGAAACATATTTGAGGGGCATTTCAAAGGCAGAGACAATAAATCCAGAATAAAATGTCAGTGAGACATAAGGGAGAGGAATTGATCAATGTTGATTCCAAAGTTGTTTTTTTTCTCTCTTAGAAGGGAATGATATTGATTACAATGACAGATAAATTTTGAAGTGGGACATATTTTTCTTTTTAAAAATGTTTTATCGCCTAATAATATCTGGATGTCCAGGAAGTGATGTGAACTTAAATCAGATACAGTAGGAAGACCAGAGATGGATTATGGATTTAGAGTCCATCTGAAAAGAGATGCTTAATGAAACAATGGGTTGGGATGAGATTGCCCAGGGAAAGTATACAAATTGAGAAGAAGAAAAGAAGGCAATATCAGATTATGGCTTCAATCAGTGGGAAATAAAAGCATCAAGAAAATGACTATAAAAAGCAGTCCAAGAGATGTATTATTTAAAGTAGTGTATTGTCACTATTCTAAGGGGGAAAAACTATTCCAAGGGGGAAAATATTGATTAATGGTAGTATATTCTGAAAGGAGGTTTAAGATTAGACAATTTAATGAAATGTTTATGATTTTTTTGGCTTTGAATGAATAGTCACCAGCAAGTCATGCAATGTTCTGCAATCACTTATACTCAGTGATGAGCTGCATGTTACATGTGGAGATAGAAATGTAAATAAAACAGTTCTTATTTTAGGAGCTCTTTAACCAGGAAAAGAGAAACTTATCAATAATTACCATAATACTATAGAAAGTATATGTAGTTGAAATGTTTCTATGTGAGCTTAGAAATTTTGCACTCTGCTGGGGAATGTCAGTAAGTATTCCATAACGGACTTGATATTAACTGGTCTTTATGGGGCATTAGACAGAAGAAACATCATGGTTAGAGGCACAGATTTGGATTTGGGTCATATGGCGAGAGAAAGGATTCTAGAGCAGGTTGTGAGTATATGGTAGAAATAGGAGAGAAGGAATCATCAATAATTAGATAGTTAGGTCAGCAGTAGTTAGGTATTAACAGCCTTCAATTAATTGTTCATGAAGTTTAACTTAATGCTCCCTGAGCAAGGGTGAAAAAACCTTTAGGATAAATTTTGGAGCAACCAAATCTACAATTTAGGAAGTGTGCCTACAATTCAGACTGGAGTGTGGATGCCAAATGAAGACACTAGAGCTAGAGGAAGGCTATCAGGAGATACAGCGGAAACCACCATAAAGGAAATGAAGGTCTACTCTAAGGGAACTATAAAGAAATTAAAATAGCTACAGAAATTGGGAAGTATAGGGAAGACATGCAGATGCAATTTCAGAAATAAGGTTAATAGGACGTAGTAACTGATTGCTGTTATGTGAAGTAAAAGGTGATAACGAAAATTTCTACATTGTAACCTTCCAGGGAGCAGAATATGATAAATACTTAACATTTGAATACATTCTATATAAACTATTCTTACAAAACTAAAATTATTTCTTTCTTGTAAAAAATTCTGAATAGTGGACTTTTATAGAACTTAGTGTAGTGTCCTGATTAAAACATGGTGTTGTTCATTTATTTAAGGTTGTTATTTTAGACAGTTTTCCAAAATATATTATTTTTAAAATGTCATTGGCAAATACACACATATTCATACACATATAATTTTTTTCTAGAATATATATGTAAGTTAGTATTTAATCAAATCAAAAAATGATGAATGCATTTCAATATTTTTCTCATCACTATGTAATGTTAGCTTTAAGAAACAGTGTGACATATCTAAGAACTCCAGGGAGCTGTAGGAAAGATTATCTGATGTGTGAATGTATAAAGTTGTGTTTGTGTTTTGATGAGCAGGCATTACCAGTATTTGCCAACTGAGACACACGGGTACATATTATGCATATAATTGTGATGTTCTATATATTTCATATTATTTGATATTTATAATAAATTCAATTTGTATACCCCCAAACCCATTCACAGTAAATCTGTTCCTTACAGAAGGAATTCATTTGTGGAACTATTATTATTATTATTATCATTATCATCATCATCATCATTATTTTACCCATTTCAATGTAAATATATGCCTTTGATATTCCATCAACATAACACTGTACTCAGAGTTAAATGAATTTGGTAAATCTCAGTCTATCAGATAGTATATTTAGGATAATGTGTAGCTGATTGAAAAGAGTGTTAGTGTTAATGGATCAGTTTTAACCAATAGAATTGTACCTGCAATTATTTGTTAACTAACTTATTCATTCATTTGTTTATTCATTAAAATAACTACTATGGGTCAGGTAATTTTTTAGAAATGAAAAGTTGGATAAAATGTAGTTCATAATGTTCAGTTATCAACTTTAGCTGGAAAAAGAGAACTATTCAAATAATTATAGAGAAGTGCTAAAAAAGAAAATAGAAATAAGTAAATTGCAATGAGAAAACAAAAAGAAGTACTATTTGGTTATTCTTTGAGAAATGCTTGTGGCTTTAAAGGACAAGATGTTATATTTATCCAGCTGGTAAAAGTCAATTTGATATTAAGGTAAACTAAAAGGGTTATAATACATTATCTTAGTGTATTCTCTAATTAAATTGCTTAATCAAAACTTCTGAGTGACAAATTCTGTGTAAGTAACTAAAGGAGCCAGAACAAAAACAAAATTCACATGGTTTAAATGAAAGGACTTCAGGGATACTGCATCACCCAAGCCTACCAAGAATGGAAAACTGTTACTACTGTAAAAAGTAATTATAAACTATTTACTATTTTCCAACATTCCTCTGAGCTTAATATTAAACTCTTCCAGTCTTCCACTGATGCTATAAAGTCATTAATATTTTAATCTTTAGGTAAGAAAATTGAGAGACAGAGAAATTAATCAATGTATCCAAATTCATGTAGTCTTCTTAGCTAGTGAGTTCTTGCAAATGCTCCTCCTCTAGAAAGACAAATTTTATTTGAATAGTCTAAGAGAAATTAGTAGAAAAGAGAATACTGAGTATGTGAATGACAGAATCATGGGGATGGGTGTGGGTGGGGCAAGGGAAAATGATGGTGGGAAAATGGATACAACTGTACTTGAACAACAATAAAAAATGTGAAAAAGAAAAAAATGACAACAGTCAACACACACAAGAACCTTAATGCAATCTCCTTATTTTAAAGATGTGACAACTAAACTGCAACTATAGAAACTTTTTTTCTAATGTAATTTTGTAAAAGACAAATCCAGGGCCAGATTGCACTTCTTTTAACTTCCAAATATATAGATTATATTTGTAAGTTAAGTAGCTATAAGAATGCCTATGTCTTGACTACAAGGATACCGGATTTAGCATTATACAGAATAGCAATGTTAAATTTTTTTAATTGCTTTGATTTTTATTTCAGGAAGCTGCTATTTCACACCTCAGTTAATACCTTAAAACTGCACTACCCATAAAAATAACACAGACATATCTCAGATGTGTGATGGTACTTAGCTAGGTTTCATTCATTTAACATGATAGCAGATGGTGGTGAATTTTTGGTATTGAAATATATTATTACTGCCAGGAAAAAAAACATGGTTTGTTAATAAAATGACAGCTATTCCTATTCAATTCTTTGTCTTATTTTCCCATGTTTTATTTATTTTTTAAAGCTTTTCATTTATTTATTTTTAGAGCGAGGGGAAGGGAGGGAGAAAGAGAGGGAGAGAAACATCAATGCGCACCCCCTACAGGGGACCTGGCCCAAAACCCAGGCATGTACCCTGACTGGGAATTGAACTGGTGACCCTTTGGTTCGCCGGCTGGTGCTCAATCCACTGAGCCACACCAACCTGGGCTATTTTTTTAATATTTTTAATTATTGGTGTCCTCAAGTTACTTAAAAGCTATATTTTAACTTCTGATAAAACCTGATTTATAATGAAATGCTTATGCATTTATTCTTATTTTAAATATTGGGTTGGCAAAAAAATTTTTTGCCAACTAAGAGCCTACAGCTCTCAGATGTCTTTAACTTCATCCAAAACAATTTTGTTAGACTGTATTGTGACAGCTGTCATATCAGTGTGCATTTAAAAAATTATCAAAATTGGTGAATTTTTGTGCAGCCAATTTAATATTCAAGATGGAAGAAAATAAGCAATATTTGGGGCATATTATGCTTTATTTTTTCAAGAGAGATAAAAAGGCAACTGAAATGCCAAAAAGGATTTGTGCAGTGTATGGAGAAGGTGTTGACTGATCAAAGATGTCAAAAGTGGTTTGCAAAGTTTTGCACTGGAGATTTCTTGCTAGATGATACTCCATGGTCAGGTAGACCGTTGAAATTGATCATAATCAAATCAAGACATTAATTGAGAACAATCAACATTATACTATATGGGAGATAGTCGACATACTCAAATACCCAAATCAATAGAGTTATTGGTGAAAATGAAATATGTGTCTTATATTTTTACAGAAAAGACTAAATGGATGTTTTGATCAATCCAATATTTTATTCATTCCTGGACCTTAAAAGAGGGACAAGTTCACTGCATTAAATTTTTCAGCTAGAGACAAAATATAAAAACAATTTTAAAATGATGACCTCATAAAAATATCTACTCAAAATGGTAATTTAGTGGAGTAGATTGATTGCATCGATGGTTGTAATTGTTTGCCTTCCAATTTCCATGCCTTTTGTCCAGTAACATTTTAGGTCCCTTTATTCTCTGTTTATTCTTTCTTTGAGATGGTTTTATGACTTGCTTTGGCCAATAGAATACACTGGAGGAGACAGTGTTCCAGTTCTGAGTCTCCACCTCAAATGGTCCTGTGGACTTCTTTCCTCTCTCTTAAACCTCTGCCTCTGCCATACCAAGCACAGCCTTGTCCACTGGAGGGTGAGACTGCATGTGAATCAGAGCTGCCTCAGCCCGGTTATACCAGCCCAAGCCACAGACATGTGAGAGAGCTCAATAAACACAATCACCATGACTTACCAAGTAAGCACTGAGGCATAAATAAGCCCAACTAAGAACTGAAGACTCACCAGCTGACCCTCTAACTCAAGAGTGTAATATTATTTTAAGACACTGTTTTTTGTCATTGTTATGCAGCATTATGGATGCACATCTATCTGCAGCAACATCAACATTTATGCATGCATTCACTATATCCATTCACTGTATCTACTTCTATATGTATATTATATTTATATCTTTAATAGTGAAGATATTAATAATCATTGCAACTACTATTTCACTTAGTGCCTCCTATTGTTCTACAGTTTTGTAGTTGCTTTACATATAATTTTTAATTACAGTAAACTAACAAAGTACTTATTATTTTGATTTCACAGATGAGAAAACAGAGATCCTGGGAAGTAAAGAGACTTTACTGGTTAGTTATCAATTGCAGGTCCATTTTTGCTGGAGACTCCCTGAGAGTTCGCTCCTGACCTGCCAATAGCAATGCTCATTGTCCTGGTCTGTGTTAACACCGCCTTCCCATTCTCCCACCTGTACTGGAGAATCATCTCATTTTGTTGTGAGGTGAGCTAGAGATGTTTTTCCACTCCCACTGTCACTGCTAACCAAGCTCTTGGCATCCCTGCCCTACAGTTCTAATAAAGGTCCATTTCACCAAATATAGCAATGCCCTGGCCCCACTCTGTCTGAGCTGGAAATACCATGGCTTCCCTAGAATCGGACCTCTGCCACAAAAAGACGTGCTATTGCCCTTACTAATCCAGCTCCTTTGGGCCATAAACCCTGGAGACACACAACTTTATTTCTTCTAATTCACTAAAGTGAAAAGAGATATCCCTCTGACTGAGTCACTTTCAGCCTCGTATACATATGTACAGTAGAAAAGCTTTGATCCAAAATTATTATAGAGGTAACTGCAGTGCTGTCTTTTGAACGTAAGTCAGGTATTTTTGCCTCCTGGTTCAACTGTTTACTATCAACCTGTTTTGGAACCATGTTTTAAGAATGAAGCATGTAATACATTCAATCAATATTTGGTAGGGCTAACCTTTTAAACACTCAAACCTCAGGTTAGAAAACTCTAACCATACAAAAAACTCGAACTTTAGGTTGGGAAACTACAAACATGCTTCAGTGCCCCAAACCATTCCACATGTCTATATATGCCAAAATTTTATTGTATTTTTAAAATGTTTTTCTCATATGCCTTTCAGTCCTTTTGTGTAGCTATAGTTAAAAATAACTACCTTGAAGAAAAAAAATCCCACCTCATTCCAAGAATGAAGCTTAATACAAGAATCCAAAGATTATGAAAATCATGTAGAAGTCCATACCCAAATACAAATCTGTTATTATCTGTCTCTCTTTTAAAATCTATCTACTTCTAAGCAAATACATTTTAACAATATAAATCTATCAAAAAATGTGATCCCTCACAAGTTGGGAACTAGCAATGGAAATGTGCCAGCGAATGAGACAGATTCCCTTGACCCAAGGAACTCCCACCATAGTAAGGGAGGGCAGCAATATGCTTGTTAACATATTAGCAAATGTGATAATATCGGATGCTGAAATGTTCTGTGTTGAAGTAAATGGTCTGTGTAGAAGTAAATGGCATGATGTTTTACCTGGTTCAAGAAGGTATTAGAGAGAATGTGTTATTTTGTATAATAATGAGTTTCATAATAATCTTATGTTAGAACACAAGATTGTTTTTAAGATTTTAAATTATGTTAATCTTGATAAATAAACAGTATACATATAGCATTTTGATGTTTAGAAGTATTAAAAGTGAACCCTTATGAACCCTCACCTTATTTAAGAAAGGAATCAAAATCATTACTTTTGGTTTCTATTTCAGGACACTGGTATATTCTCACCTAAAATATATGTATTATCTATAAATTGAACACAATCTTACAGGTATAAAGGTGATGTGCTGAGACTCATTTATCTCACACTTGTGAATTTCTGGATTCCTTCCTTATCTGCTCACAACCCTTGACTAAGTATTCTAATCACTCTGTGACATATAATCTCAATTCCCTTCCTCCATTTTAAAATTGTGTAAGAAAACATTACTCTTGGTTAAATTGAATTCTCTGCCATTAAAAAATTATTCCTGTGGTTGGGTCAAAACAAATAACCTTGCACAATGGTCTAACTTTGAAGTCATGATAGTAACTTGATAGTGTTTGAAATGCAGCCTATTATGGTATATTTCTCTAGTTCTTTCCTATTCTTCCTCATTCTTTCTCAATAAGTTCACATCTTTTCTTCTTTCCTCATACATTCCTTACCACATCTCTGATACTCTTTCTTGATGACATTATTTCCAATTTCATTGGGAGAACAGAAGCAAACAGAAGATATCCCACAAAGGACCTGGCTCTACATCAACAGCCATGAGCATTGGTGTCCATATCCTTTGTCTTCCCTCTTATTACTGTGAATAAACTCTGCTTTGGGGCCAAGGTCAATCCTTCCACCCATACAATACAGATCCTATCTCCTCTCATGTTCTGGAAATCATCATTCTCTTTTCAGTTCATGACTTTTTTATTTTTCTTGTCACCTGAGAGTCCAGCAACAACACAAAAACATTTTTGTAGGATACGAGTGAAAAGACTTTTCTGGTCTCAAAGCCCCGGTGTATCTGGTCTGTCATTCTCCTAGAAGTATAGTCTCAATGTAAGCATTTTCAATATTTTTTTAAATGCCCAAAACCATGGCTTGTAAAAGCTGCCTATTTCACAAGATATGCATAATATAAAATATCTCATCCATTTAATTGTTGAAGGTTTAGATTATTTTTCAGTTTTCACTTTCTTATAAAGAATTGTTAAATCTAGATTCTTATAGATATTCTATATTTCCTAGTGGTGAAAAACTGAATCAGTGGTTATCATATTTTTATGGCTTTTGATATATTTTGCCAAACCAACTTATAGAAAAGTTGCACTCATTTAAAGGTCACTAACAGTCTATAATTATGCCTGATTCCTATATTCAATAATAAGCATTTTCATATCTTTGCTAATGACAAGTAACATTTATCTGATTGCTAGAGCAATTTTTGTTTTTATTTTATTTTTGAGACTGTGTTCATCCACACAGAAATGATATTTTCAGTTTTTTCTTATTCATTTTAAGTGCTTCATATATATAAATGGTATTGACTCATATATGTGCATATATTATATACATATATGTGTAGAAATATACATATATAGCTTTCTTGATTATTACTTTTTATGATGTGGTATTTTAAAGTATGGGCATTTAATGGTAAAAATCTAATATATTTCCATATTTAGACAACATGACCTCCAATCACATAGACCTGAGTTTGAATTCTTGCTGTGCTGTTTACCATTACACTGGGAATTAAACATAGTTTCTGTCTCAGAAGATTGTTGTGAGAATTAACTATAATAATTCATGATCGTTGCTTAAGCAAACAGGAATAAGAGCTATCAACGAATTGGCACATAAAACAATACAGGCACTTTGCTAAATGTTTTAAAATCTGATGCCATTTAATTCTATAAACTCTTGGATCTAGGTAAGGTAGTTATAGTTTCCATTTGGTAACTCTCTGAAAATTACCATGTAAAGAAATATCAGAAAATGCTAGATTTAACTATATCATTGCAAAGTGAAAATGATTTCTTAGAGACAGTGGTTTCTGAGGCAAAAGTTTCCCATAAGATTCCTTATGATGAGCCTCCTTGTAGGGCTTGTTACAAATAAATATTCTTGGGCTCTACCCAAATCTCCAGGGTAAGTTTAATAAATATCAAGATGCTTCTTATAATTAGGTAACTTTGGGAAACACTTTATTATGTCAAATCCTTGCAGTCATCACTCTTCACAGTGTCATTTGTTGTTTTGTTATTGCCCAGACAGTCAGTGGGATTCTACTACATGCATAATCACTCACCTCCCAGACCACCTTTTGTTCTCTTTTCCACTGATCATAAGCTGGTCAGTTCTTCAGTCATTCTGGTTCTATATCTATTATACTGTATAATAATTCTTAAAATTTTCTGAGTATAAATAACACTTGAATATTTTATTTTGAAATTCAATTTTAATCATTATTATTTTATTGTTATAATGGCAATGGAGAACTTAAGAGAGTAGAATCAGATCAAAATCCTGAAGGAATAATCCTTTTGCCTTCATTAATTTTGTCCTATAGATTTGCATGAACTTCCTTTTAATTGTTCTTACAATTTTTGAGTTATTTCATCTTAATGCTTGTCTTTCTATGTCAAAACTCAAAGAACTTTTAGCTGTGAATTTCCCTAATATTTCAGATTTTGGTATATTATTTTTCTTTTTACATCTATAATCAGAACTTACTTTCAGTGTTCTGTTTATGTAAAGAATTACTTTGAACTATTTTTAACTTTATTTTTATTGTTTACACTAGTATAGTTGTCCTCATTTTTTCCTCCTTTGCCCACTGCCATGCAGCCCTTACCCCCCTTCCCTCGGGCCATCACCACACTCTTGTCTGTGTCTATGAGTTATGCATATATGTTCTTTGGCTAATCCCTTCACATTCTTTTATCTGGTCCCCCTTCCTATACCCTTCTGACATCTGTTAGTCTGTTCCATGTATTTATGCTTTTGTTCTGTTTTGTTTCTTAGTTTATTTTGTTTGTTAGATTCCACATATAAATGAGATAATATGGTATTTGTCTTTCAATGACTGGCTTATTTCACTTAGTGTAATAATATTCAGGTCCATCCATGCTGTTGTAAAAGGTCTAAAAGTTCCTTTTTCACTGCTGCATAGTATTCCATTGTGTAAATGTACCACAGCTTTTTTATCCACTGGTGGACATTTGGGCTGTTTCTAGATCTCAGCTATTGTAAATAATGTTGCTATGAACATAGGGGTGAATATATTCTTTCAAATTGGTGTTTTATGTTTTGTAGAACATATTCCCAGAAATGGAATCACTGGGTCAAAAGGCAGTTCCATTATTAATTTTTTATAAGGAAACTCCAGACTGTTCCCACAGTGGCTGTACCAATCTGCATTCTCATCAACTGTACACTAGGGTTTCCTTTACTCTGCATCCTCCCCAGCACTTGTTTGTTGATTTATTGCTGATAGCCAATTTAGTAAGTGTGAGATAATAGTCATTATTGTGATAGTGAAGTTGAACATTTTTTCCATATGCCTATTGGCCATCTGTATGTCCTCTTTGGAAAAGTGTCTTCTGAGGCCCTTTGCCAACTTTCTAATTGGATTGTCTTCCTGGTGTTTAACTATCTTTTCAAAATATATTTTTCTTGTGCCTGTTTGTGATAGCTTTTAAAAGTATATTTTCAGTGTTTTGGGGGGAGAGTCAGAGATATGGCTTATCTAATTTCTGCTTCATAAAATTTATGGGACCATTATATTTACAATATTTTAATTATTTCAGTGGTGATGATAAAAAGTATATAAACTGTGACATATATTTCAACATGTTCATTAATCATAACATTTGAGTACTCTCTACCTGAATTTATGTTTGTGGTCATGTGAGCTATTGTGAACTGAGAGGTATATTATTTTCTCCCATCTTTACTCTGTTTCTACCAACTTCTCTATAAATTAAGAGTTTTCCTCTGTATATTCAAGTGCTTTATTGCTCAACATATGCATTTTTATCTCCTATCTTTCTGTATTGGATTATAAACTTTACAAATACAAAATGGTTTTCTTTCATGCTTTTCACTTCAAATTTTATATTGACAAACTCTAATGTGAACTGTGCTTTGTTTGTATATTTATTTATGTGAAATTATTTTCTGAGGTTTTTGTCCATTTTCTTTTTAAAAGATTTTATTTTATTTATTTTTAGTCAGAGCGGAAGGGAGGGAGAAAGAGAGGGAGAGAATATATCATGTGTGGTTGCCTCTCATGTGCCCCCATCTGGGGACCTGGTTGGCAACTCAGGCATGTGCCCTGACTGGGAATCCAACCAGCGACCCTTTGGTTCACAGGCTGGTGCTCAATTCACTGAGCCACACCAGCCAGGGCTGTTCATGTTGTTTTTAATGTGCTTTTCAAAAAATGTTTTTGGCCATCACCAGTGTGGTTCAGTCGGCTGGGCATCATCCACAGAGTGAAAGGTCATCAGTTCAATTCCTAGTCATGGCCCATGCCTGGGTTGCAGGCCTGTCCCTGGTGGGGGCAACAGATTGATGTTTTCTGTATCATATCATGTTTCTCTCCCTTTATTTCTCTCTCCCTTCCCCTCTCTCTAAAAATATATTAAAAAATGTTTTAATGTAGAATTGTACACCTGAAATCTATATAATTTTATTAACCACTATCACACCAAAAATAACCAGTTGAGAAAAAAGAAAAATAAATAAAAAAATTTTATATGCATCTATTCCCAAAATTGGGTATATCACTTCAGTTTAAATACCAAGGATGAAAATTCAGTCAGATGGCTACATGTGCCTGCAAGCGAGGCTAAGCAATGATGTCCCTTAACTAGGTGTTCGTGTGGCCCTCGGAAATCTTGGCAGGGGAGGAGAACTGTGCGAATGGATACTGGGGCTCAATGAACACAGCTGACAACTGTGCTCATTACATGCAACAAATAATTACTCTGCCACAGATAATACTCTGCTTTCTCCATGATCTCGCCTTTTCCCCTCAAATTTCCATTATTATTTAAAACTTATTCTTATTTTTGAACAAATGTGAATATATTCAAATATGGTTTTAGACTAAAGAAATGGAGTAGAGCTTGTTCTTGGCCTAGAAATCAGTTATTCTAAGTGGCTAGAATCTAGAATTCAGATATACAGGAGTAGTCTTGATTTAACTTCTAAGTTTTAAAGAACACCTGATCATCTCTCCTCTTTTAAGGCAGTATATTTTTTGGCTACCAAGAATTACCTTTCTGATTTTGACTCAGTTGAATCCATGAAAATATTTACAGCATCTACGGTTAAACAATTCTCTTAGTAATTGTTACCTATAAAACTACTACCATCTAAGGTGCAACATTCCTTAGGGATTTGGAGAAATGGTGGTAAGAAAAACCATTTTCTCATCATCTCAAGTATCAGTCTTTCAGTTTTCTGTTTCATTCTCTGAGATAGGAGGCAGGTAGTGAGGGAAGCAGGAAACAAAAGACATGTCATATGGCAATTTACACTTCTAATTGCTACCACTGGACAAGTTATTTCATCTCTTTCAGTTTGAAGTTCTTCGTGTGGAGGTATAAGCTGTTACTTAAGTAAATCTCCAGTATTATTATTTATGTGTTATTTGATGAATCAGAAACACTAAAACAACTGTGTCACAAAGGAAAGTTCTAAGTTAGTAGGCAGGAAAGCTAATAGAGGGTATAAATTATCACAAAGAGAAATAATTTATATAATGAAAACCATAGAAAAGATTTGATGAAAACCTATTCTGTGTCAGGTGCTAAATTTGGTACCTTGCAATATATAAGTGTGAATAATATAGAGTCTCTGCTAAAGTGTGGATAATGGGAAGGACATATATTAAATGAAAATAAAATTTAATGAAGAGGTTCTTTAATGTCTTCTGAGACTGTTATATATTTCTGAATTACCTCTCCATTCTGAAATCAAACTTATTAAATGTTGTATTCCAGTCAAATGAACAACTTGTAGTTCCTTAAACATTACATGTTCATGAGGACTTTATCCTAGAAGACTCTTCAATATCCTTTCCACTGCTCCTAGTACCTCCCTCATAAATATTTATAAAAATAGTTACCATAATATTTTGAAACTGCATAATTATTTCTCTAGATTCTCCATGACATTATGAGCTCTTGGAATGTAAACCTGATATTCATTATATTTCCATTGTTCACTATAATATCTCCAATATCTGCTTTGGTATAGGACCTGACATACAGCAGCTTCTCAATATGCATTTACATTGACTATAAAGGTAATAAGATACAAATATTAGCAAAAGGTATTCGTTGACTTCCCCTTTTTCTTTCTTGCCAGGGAAAATGTTTTGTCTGCCAAAATTCCAGTTTCTAGAGAAAAGAAAGGATAAATAATATGCATAATTAAAAGAGAAAAGATAAGAGTATGGAGAAAATTAGAGAAACAGACATGGTAGAAGTTTAAAAGAATATGTAACTAGGAGATGAAAGAACACACACACACATTAGTTGTGAAACATGCATTTGGATTTGTTTCATATCCTTTGAGAAAACTAAGACATCAAAATTGTTAAGAAATGCTGTTTAGAACACAGGCTTTTAAAATATTGTAGTACTTCAAGATTGATCTTAATAGATTTTTTAAAGAATGCTAATACATAACCATGAAGTAGTTGATTTTATGAAGCAGTGACTATTTCTAGTTGTGGGATTCAGCAGAATGTTCCTGAAAAGTGAGCAGAAGGGGCTACCTGGACTAGCATTGATTTTGAAGACCCAGTAACCAATGTTTTCCATTACAGATGTAAATATATTTACAAATTAGTTATCTTGCCTTGACCACCTGATTAGGTTTAATCAAGGCCTTTTTCTTTTCCTTTTAGTTTCTAATTATTTTTTATAATTAGATGAACAATCTAAATTGCTAAAGCAATCTTTATTCAAACTGCAGATTTAAATCAGACTCTGAGACTAGAGTTACCACAAAGTTGTTAAGCTTATATGCACAGTAGTGCATTAATCAACACAAAACTGGTGATTTCACTTCCAACTTAAAGGAGCAATTTCATTACCCAGTAGAGATAGATTTTATGGTGGTTTAACTAAACAAATACACTTGATAAAACAAGCATTTTACACAATTTTTGTAGCTATCATTAACTTTAGAGTAGATGGTTTCATTCTTGGGAGATTAACTAAAGCATTGTAGAATTTATGATAAGTAAAAACAGCATATTTAACTTTAAAATTTCAAAAGTGCATTACCCTAACTGGGTAGCTTCTGTAGTGACTTTGTCCATTACATTCCTACAATTAAAGAATTATATGTGGTCTCCAAACTTTTGCATTCTATCTGATTAAGACAGTTAATAAATGACCAAAGATTTGAAGCCACAAAATAATTGTTCTTCAAAATTACCAACTAAAGTAATTTTTAAAGTATGTTTTATTAATTATGTTATTACACTTGTCTCATTTTTTTCCTCTCCTTTATTCCCCTCTGCCCTACACCCCTCTCCCACCAGCATCCCCCATTTCCTATACTATTCTTAATGTCCCCTGTCTATTTTGTACCTATGAATTATACTTCTTATTCCCTGTACCTTTTCCCCCATTCTCCTCCCACCCGTTCCCCACTAATAACACTCCATGTGATCTCCATTTCTGTGATTCTGTTCCCATTCTAGTTGTTTGCTTAGATTTTTTTTTTGTTCAGTTGTTGATAGTTGTGAGTTTGTTGTCATTTTACTGTTCATATTTTTTATCTTCTTTTTCTTAGATAAGTCCCTTTAACATGTCATATAATAAGGGCTTGGTGATGATGAACTCCTTTAACTTGACCTTATCTGGGAAGCACTTTATCTTCCCTTCCATTCTAAATGATAGCTTTACTGGATAGAGCAATCTTGGATGTAGGTCCTTGCCCTTTATGATTTTGAATACTTCTTTCCAGCACCTTATTGCCTGCAAATTTTCTTTTGAGAAATCAGCTGACATTCTTAATGGAACTCCTTTGCAGGTAATTCTCTCCTTTTTCTCTTGGTGCTTTTAAGATTCTCTCCTTATCTTTAATCTTG
>CM052540.1:22348982-22447948 GCA_028533065.1 Trachops cirrhosus
TCATTATTTTTTCAAATAAGTTTTCAATTTCTTGCTCATCCTCTTTTTCTTTTGGCACCCCTATGATTTGGATGTTGGAATGTTTACAATTGTCCTGGAGGTTCCTAAACCTTTCATTTTTTTTGAATTCTTGTTTCTTCATTCTGTCCTGGTTGAATGTTTATTTCTTCCTTATCCAAATTGTTGATTTGAGTCCTAGTTTCCTTCCCTTCACTGTTGGTTCCCTGTATATTTTTCTTTATTTTATTTTGCATAGCCTTCACTTTTTCCTTTATTTTGTGTCCATACTTAACCATTTCTGTGAGCATCCTGATTACCAGTGTTTTGAACTCTGCACCTTAAATGTTGGCGATCTCTTTCTTCATCGCTTAGTTCTACTTTTGGAGTTTTGATCTCTTCTTTCATTTGGGACATATTTCTTTGTCTCCATGCAGCTATTACATTGTAAGGTGTGGAGCCTTAGTTATTTGCCAGGGTGGGGCAACCCAGGTCACTGCACTGTGGTGCTGTATGTGTGGGGTGGGTCCAAGAGGGAACAATGCCATTTGCTGGGCTCTCGGTTGGCTTTCAGTCTTTCTGCCACTACCCACAAGCAAATTGGGCCCTTCTGGTGCTGCATTCCCAGGTGGCTGGGTTTGTGTACATTCTAGGACTCTGTGGGTTTCTCCAACAAACTCTCCTATGAGGCTGGGAGTTTCTCCTGCAGATACAACCCCCACAGATTTTTAACAGCCAGAGGTTTTGAGGCTTTCTTTTTCAATGCTGGAACCCTGGATTGCATGGTCTGTCTCGCTCCGCAGTTGTTCTTCCAGTTTATCTGCACACCACTGTGGGACCAGCCAGTCCTCCAGCTGCCACCTTGCTGTGCATCCTCTCTGCCTGGCTGCCCATCTCTGCTCCTCCTACCAGTCTGGATGGATGTTTCTTTTTTAAATCCTTGGTTGTTGGACTTCCATAGAGGTCAATTTTCTGAAATTTCTGATTATTTTTTGTTTTTAAATTTGTTGTTGTCCTTCTTTTGATTGTTTGATGAGGCAAAGTGTATTTACCTATGCCTCTATCTTGGCCAAAAGTCCCCAACTAAAGTAATTGATTTACTAAATAATTAGAAAGATAGGAGGGAAGAAAGAAAAAGAAGGAAAGGAAGAAAGGGAGAAGGGAGAGAGAGAGGGCAGGGAGAGGGAGGGAGACAAAGAGAGAAAGAAAGAAAACCCCACTATTTGGTTCGTAGAAATCCTCCATGGAAAATATCACTCAAGCTTATAATCATTTGTTTTTAACTAAACCTAAATTTAAAAGTTTTAGCCTCTAGGTTTTGCTAGATGTGCTATGTTTTACACAATGTGAACAAAATCATATTACTTTGACTTTCTCAGAAAAAGCTGAATCATAATGAGGTCTTCCTTTAATTCAATAATACTATATAACTACACTCTTTGTGCACCACCATAATGGAAAGTCAATTATTTTTAGCAGGAAACAGAACCTCTTGAGTATTATCTTATTTGGCCACCAAATTTACTGAGAACAAGATAAGACATGGACTATATACTTTTTACATGAACACTCATTTATAATAAAAATATAAATAAGTTTTTCTGAACTCTGTTTTGTGTTAAACTATAACAAGTCCCCAGGCTCATAACAAACAGAAAATTGGCTGAAAATACAGCACTGACCTTTGCTGAAGCAACCGATGACTAGATCTTAAACACTCTTTAGGGACACTAAAATGTGCAGTATTTTCCTTGTAAAATGTGTTCATTATAGGTGTAAAATTGTTTTGCCTGTGTATAGGGCATCTGTATCTGCTAGTCAAATTTGGTCTTCGGGGTACATTAAAAAAAGCCATCCTAACAAATGGATGTATGAACTGGTTGCAGTGTTGTGAAATGGTTTCACAGTGTCAGCCTTTATGATGAATTTATGGGAACTGTGTAGAGGTGAGGAAGAAGAACAAACTTTCTGTTGTGAAGAGCGATGATAAGTTGTTTTGCTATGTTTTCTGTGTTCCAGTTTTTTGGAAAACTGCAGTGGCATAATTCTTTGTTGTCTCATTTCTGATAGATCATTATTGGTGTGTAAAAATGCAGCCAATTTCTGCATATTTATGTTGTATCTTGCTGCTTTATTACATTTATTTATCAGTTCTAGATTTTTGGTGCAATCTTTAGGGTACTCTATATACATTATCATGTCATCTGCAAATAATGATAACTTTCTTTTTCTTTTCCAATTTAGATGTCTTTTCTTTCTCCTTGTCTGATGCTATGGCTAACTATGTTGAATAAGATTGGTGGAAGTAGACATCCTGTCTTGTTCCTGATTTAAGGGAAATGTTTTCACTTTTTGCCACTTGAGTATGATGTGGGCTATGGGTTTATCACTTTTGGCTGTTACTATGTCGAGATATGTTGCCTCTATTCCCGCTTTCAGAAGAGTTTTTATCACAAATGGGTACGGATTTCTGTCAAATACTTTTCTGCATGTATTGATTGATATGATCTTATGATTTTTATCCTTTCTTTTGTTTAAGTGGTGTATCACTTTAATTAATCTGCAAATATTTTACCAACCTTACGTTCCATAAATAAATTCCATTTATCATAATGTATGGACTTTTAATGTATTACTGGATTCAATTTTCTAATGCTTTTTGAGGGAATTCCTGCACCTGTGTTCATCAGGGATATTGGCCTACAATTTTCTTTCTTTGTAGTGTCTTTATCTCATTTTGGAATTAGGATAAAACTAGTCTTGTAAAGTGAGCTTGGGAGTCTTTCCTCCTCTTGAATGTTTTGGGATAGTTATAAAAGAATAGATGTTAGTTCTTTGAATGTTTGGTAAAATTTACCTGTGAGGCCACAGGGATCAGCACTTTTTTTTTTCTTTTTAGAAGTTTTGTCATTACTGCTTTGATTTCATTAGTTGACACTGGTCTGTTCAGACTTTTTGTTTCTTGTTGATTCAGTTTTGAAAGATTCTATGTTTCTAGAAATTTATTGGTTTCCTCCAGACTGTTATATTGTTGGCATATAGTTATTCATAATATTTTCCTACAACCCATTGTATTTTTGTGGTGTCAATTGTTATGTTTCCTCTTTCACTTCTAATATTATTTATTTGGGTCCTCTCTTCTTCTTGATGAGTCTAGTTAAAGGGTTATCAATCTTTTTGCCTTTCCAAAGAAGCAGCACTTCGTTTCATTGGTCTTTTGTATTGCTCTTTCAGAGTCTATATTTCTGCTCTGCTCTTTATTATTTCCTTTTTCCAACACAGTTTGGGCTTTGCTTTTATTTTTCTGGTTCCCTTAAGTATAAGGTTAGATTAAGATTTTTCATTTTTCTCCAGGTCAGCCTGTAATGCTTTAAATTTACCTTTCAGAACCGCTTTTGTTTTGTCCCATACATTTTGACTTGTCTTGTTCTCATTTTCATTTTGCTTCAAGATATCTTTTAAATTCTTTCTTGATCTCAATGTTAACTCACTTTTTATTTAGTAACATGTTATTAGCCTTCATGTGTTTGTGTATTTTTCATTTTTTTCTTATAATTGATTTTTGGTTTCACATCATTGTGGTCAGAGAAGATGCTTGAGATGCTTTCAATCTTCATAAATTTATTGAGACTTACTGTGTGTCCTAACATGTGGTCTAACCTAGAAAATGTTCCATGTACCCTTACAAAGAATGTATATTCTACCACTTGGAGGTGAAATGCTCTGAAGATATCAATAAAATCCATCTTTTCTAGTGTAAAGTTTAAGGTCACTGTTTCCTTGTTGATTTTCTGTCTGGAAGACCTAGTCATTGATATCAATGGGTTGATTGTATTATTGTTAATCTCCTATTTATGTCCATCAAGATCAGCTTTATATATTTAGGTGCTCCTATCTTGGGTGCATAAATGTTTAGAAGGGTTATATCCTCCGGTTGAATTAATCCCTTTATCATTACATTGCCTGCTTTATATTTTATTATAGGCTTTGTTTTAAAGTCTACTTTGTCTTATATAAGAATTGCTACCCCAGCTTCTTTTTTGTTTTTATTCAAATAAAATGTCTTTTTCTGTTCCTTTACTTTTAGTCTGTGTGTCTTTCATTCTAAGGTGGATCTCTTTTGGTCACGGTATACATGGTTCTTGTTTTCTTATCCATTCAGCTACCCTCTATGTCTTTTGATTAGAGTATTTAATCTACTTGCATTTCTTTTTTCTTTTTTCTGATTGGGTGTTTTCTGCTACCTTGTCTTCCTAAGTATTGATTTGATCCACTGCTTCATCCAACAAACTTCTTATTCCTTCTAGTGTAAACTTAATTTCAGACTGGTTCTTTTTTATGGTTTCTGTGTCATTTTTATGTTTGCTATCTCTTGATTGAAGTTCTCACCAAGTTCTTTAAGCATCATTATAACATTTTTAAAAACTCTATCTGGTTAATTACCTCTATTTCATTTAGATCTTTTTCTAGAGATTTTGCCTCTTCTTTCATTTGGGGTATATTTTTTTGTCTCCCCATTTTGGCTGCCTCTTTGTGCTTGTTTATATGTATAAAGTAGATCTACTATGACTCCCAGTCTTGGTAGAGTGGCCTACCTAGAAGAAAGCATGGGTAAAAATCTTCCTGACATTGGTCTAGGCACTGAATTCTTAGATATGACACTACAAGCACAAGTAGCAGAAACAAAAATGGATTAAGTGGGGCTACATCAAACTAAAAAGCTTCTATACAACAAAGGAAAAAATCCACAGAGAAAATGTACCTATGGAATTTTATTTTTTATACAATCTTTATTACATATTTTCCATTACCATTTAGTCCCCTTATACCCTTTCCCCCCATCAATCACCAAAAAAGGAAAAAGGACTCATGGACATAGACACAGTGTAGTGATTGCTGGAAGGGGGTATAAGGGGACTAAATAGCACTCTTATTTCAGCTGAAATAGTCTGAAAACTGTCAATACCTACTCCACAAACAGTAATTACTAGTATATAAAAGCAGTTTAAGGGAAAATTAAACTTAGGGGCAAATTTAAACGGTATATTGATGCTCAAGATCCAATCATATAAATACCTGGTATCGTATTTGCAACCCCGGATTGGAAGACAAGGACATACATAGCCTCTATGAATGAATGGCCAGCTACATTTTCTGTATGACCCACATTCTCCTTGCTAACTTTTTGAGAATTCTGTTATTTGGGGCATATTCTCAGCTGTGTATCTCCTTCCCTTCATTAACTCAGTCAATGTTTTTCTCAGAAAATCTCTCAAAGAGTGTCCATAATGATATCAAATTATGTCCCCTTTCTCCATTCCTTACCATCCTCCTTAAAGTCAGTATGTCAGATAACTCGGGTACATATTTATGTTTTCTCTTCCTCTGAGATATAGGTCACTTAATATCTGTCACGGACTCCTGCTTGTGGGGTCCACAGCATTGTAGCTGAAACAAAAGAAATTCACACGGACTACCGAATCCTGTGGGAAAAAAATGGTGAGTGGCTTCTCTCTCAAAGGGAGAAAAAGCCTAACCCCTTGCTTCAATGAGCCTTTATTGTCTTACTGGGCACATTACAGGAAAGTTCTCATTAACTATGCACAGGTTTGCTTCAGTTGGTTACCATTTACAGAAAACAAAAGAGAGGATGCCGGTAATCACATCACAGAAGAGGGATGTTTGCAAATGAAAAGGCAAAAGTGGTTGAACTGGTTACACTCATCCTTAGAAGGTTAAGCAAGGATTTTAGGAAGTTATTTTGCAGTAACTGTTTGCCACTGGGGGCTGGGTGCATGCCACACAGAATGGTTTCCTACAAATATCCTCAATTACCAATAAACAAGATTGAGTGAATGTGTTTATGTGACTAATTCCTATTCTTCCCTGTAAAAAATGTTACTTTGTATAAATTTTAAGTAAATTCTCAGGAAAAAAATGATCCATACCATATAAAGCAATTCTATCATCATGGTAAAATTAGTAGAGTGACAAATTTGAATGTATAAGCAAATTCCAAATTTTGCTTATAAAAGAAGGTTAAGTGATCCCATATAATTATCTTCACAGGAAAATAAGTTGCTTTTTTAGTGTCATGAATAAACTAAAATGTTCTTTGAGGAGTTTTTGACACAAAATAGTATCTTAAGAAAAAAAATCAGAGGTGATTGTCTGTGACCGACTTGAAATACATGAAGTATTTTTGCTGGCAAATTTTCATGAGTTGAAGGTTATAATGGCTACAGTAGCAAAACTGAGATCCCTGATGTACTCTCAAGATGTTCAGCACTATAGTTCACTCTTTATACCTGGAAAGTTCACATAAGTTAAAACATTTTTTTTGTTTTGAAGGCACTTTCCCTGAAGTTGCATTGATTTAAATTACTTGTATTGTTCTTCATTTTTTAGAGGTTCAAGAGTCATTTGATTTCTAAAATAAAAGCAATTTTGAAAACCTCAGATCCAAGAAAGCAGGAAAGACAAATGTAGCTGTTCTATTATATAACCACATTATCATTTTTTGCTACTCTCAAATCCTATAAAAATGTTCTCACTGTAGTCATTCTAAATCACATTATTTTTAAAGACACTTCCAAAATTTATTCCTTATCATCTCTGACTTCTAAACAGTGTTGTATCACTTCTTTAAAAAAAACTTTTAGTGTTTAGGTTTGAGGACTCCACTCTCATTAAAGCTCATTTGTGACTTCTAGTCAAGATGACAGTGTAGGCAGACACAGCTCACCTTCCCACACAATCACATCAAAATTACAACTAAAATATAGAACAACCATCACTTAGAACTGTCGGAAATTGGGTTAAGTGCAAGTATGACACATAAGGCATTAAAGAAACCAGATCCATCCAGACTAGTAGGAGGGACAGAGACATGGAAGGGGCTGTTCCCACATCCATGTGTGGTGGATGAAAATTTGGGAGGGAAATCTTGGGAGTGAGGAGTCTAAGCCCCACACCAGGCCCCCCAGCCAGGGATCCAGTGCTAGGAAGATAAATCCCCATAACTTCTGGCTGCAAATCTAGTAAGGACTGAGTGTCTAGAAGAAACTTCTGGCATCCAAAGCAGTTCCTCTTAAATAACCCACACAAAGACTGACTCAGACTCACTCCCTCTGAGCTCTAGCAGTGGGGTAGCAGCTTGAAAGGCACCAGTGGCATACAGAGAGAAAGTGAAGTGTCTGGCATCAAAACAAGAGCAGGGGGACAGCCTTATCCCAGACAGAAAGGTGGGCCATTGTACCTTTTCTGAACGCCTGTCTCCAGAGCCACAGAGCCACAGAGCCAGCAGGCTGGTGCCATACATATCTAAGGCTCCGTTAACCTGTCTAACACTGTTTGCCCAGCCTGGAAATCCACAGAGACTCTAGCCCACCTGAGCTGCTTTTCCATATGAATGACTGGTCTTGGCTCATGTGTCACAACTTTCTAAATCCTCTCAAGTGAGCAAGAGCCGGCCTCAGTGAGCTGCCGGTCCACATCTCTTGCTAAGGGGCCTGAAGCCCAGCACTAGAAGCCATATTAGATCACTTTACAGCTCAGGCGGGGTGGCCCAAGGCAAAACACAGGTAGGGGCTGACCTTGGCCTGCACTACTCTGAAAACCCCAGGGCCAAGTACACCCACTAAACAACTACAGATCACATGGGGGCATCGTCACCCTGCCTCTGCACAGCTGATCCTCCATGAAAGGTGGAGGTTGGTGGTCAGTGTTCAGAGCTACTCCTTGCAGCTGACTGGCCTGGTTAAATCCCTCCTGTTGATCTGGAAGTAGTAATCAAGGCTCAACTATAAGAGAAGAGTGTACTCAGCCCACACAAAGGGTACACCTCGAGTCAGCATAAGTGATAGGGGAGACTGTGCTACTGGACCCTAGAGGATACCTACTACATTAGGCCATGCTACCAAGGCAGGGAGTTATAGCAGCTCTACCTAATATATGGAAATAAATACAGGGAAGCTGCCAAAATGAGGAGATAAAGAAACATGGTCTAAATGAAAGAACAAATCAAAACTCCAGAAAAAGAACTAAACAAAAATGGAGATAAGCAATCTATCAGATGCAGAGCTCGAAACACTGGTTATAAGGATGCTCAAGGAACTAAGTGAGGACCTCAGCAGCATAAAAATGATGAAGTCAGAAATAAAGAATGATTTATAGGTAACCAACAGTGGAGAGGATGAAGGCGAGGATCAAATCAATGTCTTGGAACATAAAGTAGCAAAACAAATCCAATCAGAACAAGAAGAAAAGAGAATCCAAAAGAATGAGGAGAGTGTAAGCAGCCTCTGGGAAAATGTCAAGTGAGTCAACATTCACATGATATGAGTGCAAGAAGGAGAAGAGAAAGAACAAGAAATTGGAAATGTATTTGAAAAAATAATGGAAGAAAATTTCCCTAATTTGGTGAAGGAAATAGACATGTAAGTCCAGGAAGCACAGAGAGTCCCAAACAAGATGGATGTAAAGAGGCCCACTCTGAGACACATCATAATTAAAATGCTGAAGGGTAAAGAGAATCTTAAAAGCAGCAAGAGAAAAGCAGTTAGTTTCTTACAGGGGAGTCCCCATAAGACTGTCAGCTGATTTCTCAGAGGAAGCTTTGCAGGTAAGAAGGGGCTGGCAAGAAATAGTCAGAGTCATGAAAGCAGGGAGCTATAGCCAAGATTGCTCTACCCAGCAAAACTGTCATTTAGAATCAAAGGGCAGATAGAGTTTGCCAGAAAAGAAAAAAAGTAAAGTTAATCATCACCAAACCATTATTATATGAAATATTAAAGGGAATTACTTTAAAAAAATCAAAACTATGGACAATAAAATGGCAACAAATATATATCCATCAATAATTGAATCTAAAAAACAAACTAAGCAAACAAGCAGAACAGAAACAGAATCATGGATACAGAGAACATTTTAATGGTTGCCAGATGGGTGGGGGTATAGGGGAGTGGGTGAAGAGCTCAGGGAATTAAGAAGTACAAATAAGTAGTTACAGAATGGCCATGGGGATGTAAAATACAGTATAGGAAATGGAATAGCAAAAGATCCTATGCATGACCCACAGACTTGGACAATGGTGTGGGGATTGCCTGAGGGAGTGGGGGGTGCTGGGTGGAAGGGAACTAAGGGGGAAAAATTGGTACAAGTGTAATTGCATAATCAATAAAATACAATTTAAAAAAGGGGGGGAAAGCTTATTTGTTATTATGCCTATGGGTGTCCATCTCTCCTGCCCTATTAAAATTTGCATCCCCCCAGTGACTGTACTTGACCCTTCCATCCTTTCTATAATCTCTGCCTATGAAATATTCCTCATTAGTATTGCTTGACTACAATAATCTATAGTCTTAATTCTTCTTATTAATTCTGTATCTCTAAAGTCTTAGTACTTCTTACAAACTTATTAGACATGTAAAATCCTGCTTGCTTAAAATACAGTTTATGTCTTCTAACCAAATTTGTTCTTTCTTCCATGTTCTGTATCCATGATAATGGTTATATTGACTACTGTGGTTCCCACAAACATTCACATCAATTTATACATCATGCTGATGCTATTTTCAAAACATATACAGACTATATTTTGTTACATTGTCATGACTAGCTAAAAAAGACTAGACTAAGTTACCCATAAGTCTAGGCTGTTATCATCTCTTAGATACCTGCAAAGGCATTCTACCTTTTTCCTTTCTCTTCCTTCTACTTACTTTCCATACTTTCTCCAAAGGGATACCTCTAAAATATGAATCTGATATATTAATTCCATGTCACCAATGCCTGGTACACACTAGTGGCTCAACAAATATATGTTGAATTAATTCAGACTACTGGCCTTCTCTTCTAGAACTCTCTGATCTAAGACACAGGACCTTGTATGGCACATATGATAATAATAATGTTGGTTATACATTGCAAGGAGCTTTTGTATTTTAGAAAAGATAGAAGTCACCTTGAAGCAGGACTGTATGTGTTTTGCAAATGTCCACTTGAATGATCCCCCTTAATTATGTAAATGTTCGGTGAGTCAGCATCCATTGACCTATAGAAAATAATGTAGAAGAAACTTTGGTGACTTCATGAAGGGCATTATTTAGATGCAAAAATATTCCCTGATATTCAAAGCTGGGGCCTGGGCCAAAGTGTAATACCTACAATACCTTTCACAGACACTGTCTTTTTGAAAGTTAACAAACAAAGCTCCAGAAATTGCCCTCCAAATTTGAAGGTAGGGGAGGCCGATAATGGTACACAAAGTGTCCCTGACAGAGTGCAGAGGCAGAGAAGAGCTATAAGTTGCCTAAAAAACTGAGTCTGGACGCCTGAATGAAGCTTGACATTGCTGTGTTAAAATTGATAAGGTCATCCACACTCATTGTTTGCAGTAGGGTGTTTTATAAATGTTTATTTGTTTGAGTATTTTATTGTATTCAGGTTTACTATTTGTGATGCTTTTCTGTCTACATTTGCTATGGAGAAGCGTTGAAATCTCCAAATAATTACGGAATTGCTATATCTAGTTTTGGTCCCACTGGTTTTGTTTTATGTATTTTGAAGCTCTTTTGTTAGGTGTGTTCCTACTTGTCATTTTTATGTCTGATATTAATGTAGCTACTCCAGATTTCTTTTGAGTGATGTTTATGTACTATATCTGTCTATTCTCTTACTTTTAGCCTATATATGTCTTTATATTGAGAGTGGACAGCATATAGTTGGGTTTGATTTTTTAAGTCAGCTCTCACTATCATTGTCTTTATTTCATGCATTTTGACCACTGCCATATATTGATTACTATGGATGATGGGTCCATATTTATATAGATGGATTAATATCTATGGTGTTGCTTATTATTTCTTATTTCATATTTTCTTTTTGACTGCCCTTTGATTATTTTGGACTTTGTGATTCCATGTTACATGCAATTTTGGTTTGCATGTATACCTATGTTTATTATTATTTTCCTATGACATGCTCATCACAATAATCTTTATTTGTTTTTCAATTAAATTTATTGGGGTGACATTGGCTAAGAGGATCATTTAGGCATCAAGTGTACGTTTCTATGATACATGACCTGTATATTGCACTGTGTGCCCACCACCCAAAGTCAAACCATCTTCCATCATCATATATTTGGCCCCCTTTACTCCTCTCACCCCCCATTCCCTTCCCTCTGGTAACCACCTTAATGTTGTTCTGTATCTTTGTTTCAGTTTTTTACCCCACATATGAGTGAAATCATATGCCTCTGAGCTTTTTCTGAATGAATTATGTATCATAGCAGAATATTCTAAAGGTCCCTCCATCTTGTCAAAGATGGCAGTATTTCACATTTTCTTATGGCTGAGTAGTGC
Source organism: Trachops cirrhosus (assembly GCA_028533065.1). Taxonomy (NCBI): domain Eukaryota; kingdom Metazoa; phylum Chordata; class Mammalia; order Chiroptera; family Phyllostomidae; genus Trachops; species Trachops cirrhosus. The sequence goes on from CM052540.1 coordinate 22,360,346, forward strand.
TGCATTGTACACATGTACCACATCTTCTTTAGCCAATCCTCTATCAGAGGATGCTTTGGTTGTCTCCATGTCTTGGATATCATGAATAATGCTGCAATGAACATAGGTGCACTATATCTTTGCAAATAAATGCTTTCCAAAATTTTGGGTAGATACTCAGGAGAGGGATTTCTAGGTTATGTGGTAACTCCTTTCTTGATTTTTTGAGGAACTGCTATCTGTTTTCCATAGTGGCTGTACTAATTTACATTCCATCCAGCAGTGATGAGGGTTCCTTTTTCTCCACAACCCCTCCAACACTTGTTATTACCTATTTAATTGTGATGCTTGCTTTACTATGGTGGTCTGGAACTACACCCACAATATTTCTGAGGCATGCCCATGCTTACTCTATTGCAGTGGTCTGGAAGTGAGCCCACACTATCTCCAAAGGATACCTGTACACATATTTCTTTCATGCTCATGGGTTCTATATTGGTGCACCAGGCCAGATTCAGCTTTTAGTAATTCATTAATTTTTTCCTCTATTTTTCTCATTTGTATAGTGCCCAGCATATCTTCCATACTCTGCAAGAGATGACCCAAGTGTTTCCATCTTGTTTTCCTCTGGATTTCAACTATTGATTTTCTCTGTTACTTCAGTTATCTCTTGCGTTCGTGAAGGGTTATGATTTTGTATTATCTAGGTCTTTCTGTTGTTTTGAAGTGATGCTCTTTCCAGGTTTCCACATTGTAGGCAGAAACAGAATCTCTTACATTTTGATGAAACCATTTATTTGTATGTGTCCTTTCATTTCTAAAAATATCATAGAATATCTTTGACAGCCTGGCCAGTTATGATCAAGCCACAATATATATTACTGCCATCAAATGTTTATCATTTTGTGCAATTTTGGAGAATGATGCACCTCAAAACATTATGTGCTCTATGGAACTGCTAGTTATGTATATTTAGTCCCCTACGATGTCCTTATCTGAGTGTGATACAAGGTATCATATAAATGTCCCTTACATATATCCAGAGAGGTATCATTGTCCATACTAGATACCAAATCACATCCAAACTGGCCTCACTTGAGGCTCTTCACATTCCATTTCCAACTCCTTTAAATGCATAACATTAACATTGACATTCCATATACTCCAAGTAACAAATAAACTTCTGACATGCTAGGAAGGCAGCAGCAATCAGCTTTTAGTCACACCCACGCAGCTAATTTAGCAATGCATCGCCTTGCTTAATAGCCACACACAGTGACCGAAGCTCTGCCAGTCAGCATTCTCACCTTTTATGATTCATTGATAGTATTTTTCTCAGGTAGTCAGAAAAATAACTGGAATAGTAAATAGAGACTATAAACAGTGAATCAAAAGGTAGTAGGTGGCTACTGATAAGTTGAGTTATAAGGGGTGTTTTGCCACACTTTTTCAACAAATTATCTAGGTGGAGTTTTGGGGGAGAGTGCATAAATCATCAAGAGTTAGATTTCTCTTTTTTGGAGAAAACAGATCCAGAGACTTTTCCCATCATCTTCCACAACCAAATGCTAGATTTGACAGAGATAGCTAACAGGATTGTTCTCTTGCTCCAAGACTTTTGTTGAAATAATTTGAGCATATTCATACCTGATATCATGGCTCAGTTATGAACATCTTCTGTTTGTCACAATTTCCCCTGTTTCTACTTCTTATTTCAATCCATGTCTTTTTCACCATGGTGCAGTTTTTCCAGCTCAGATACGTGGCTCAAACAGGGTTGAACTATAACTATGTACTTGCTAATGCTTCTTTTTGTTCCTAGTCCAGGAGGATTTCAAAGTTTTCACAGGTAACAAATAGGGAGATAAGTTTGTAATAGGAACATTTCATAGAAAAGGTCATTCCTTCTAGTATGCCCTGTGTGTTTTCCAAACTTTCTGTAATAAGCATGTTTAAGGCTTTACAGCTCACCCTTCTCTCTTTCTTAGGTGTCCCAAATAAAGGAGAAATAAGTTGCAGGCCTAATACTAACCCTTTCCTTTTGGGTGATAAATATTTATGAGCATAAACCAAGAATGAATGGTAGATAAAGAATTATTTGAATGAATTTGTACTATTCGTATGATTGGGTTTATATCTATTGTGTACCTGTTATCAGTGGAAAAAAAGAACCTGGGCCATATGCGTGAAATGCACATGCCTTTCTACAGACCAATATAATATTCCAACAACCAATGTAGAGGAGCATTGATAACTGATTTTAACACAGCTAAATGTGACTGCTTAATCAAGATTTATAGAGCACATATTTATGCAGTAAATAATGTTATTTACCCTGTTGACTTATGTATAAAATATATATTATATGCATTGTATGTACATAATATAAATATTATGTGTGTGTACCAGTGGCTATAAATGTTTTGTATATTTCTGTGGCTGATATTGACTGGGAAATAGATGCAATATACACTGCTATCTCGAAAAATCTATTTGGAGAGATGGCAAGCTTCTTAAATAAGTAACATGTTGATCAGTTGGAGAGATATGAAAAATAGGAATTATAAATGGTAGAGTATTAGAGGAAATTACTCAGTCTCACATTGCTAAGGGAAACAGAAATTACTAAAATTTTTGTAAAGCCATTGTAAATAGAAGATTAGAACCCCCAAAAGGTTTTTGCCTGTGAATATATAAGCAAAAAAATAGTGTATAATAGATGTAATACTTTTGAAAATTATTAACTAAATTTTTAAATATAAATAATTATATCTTCTTAAACTAGCTTCAGTTCTCCTTCTTTAAATATATCTTTTCAGGCCACATTTGCTATAGCTAGAAAATTCCACTTGATCACAAGTTAAAGAAATAAGTTTTTCTTCTTGCTCATTTCAACCAACATTATGTTTCCTTAAAGATTTACAGTCCTCTGGCTACAATGTCAATGTCAGAGTTTAGATTTTGGCAAGATAGGCAGATTTCCCTTTAACAGAAATTATCACACATTGGAAGGGAAAGATTAAGCACTATACATCCACCCAGACAACTTGATTACCCTCCAAGTGTCCTGAAATGCTGTTGTCTGCCCGCTTCAGTCTTCTCCTCATAAGGGGAACATGCGAAAGACACACAGTTTTGTATTCCATAATTAAGAGGTTTATCAAAACCCAGGATAATATCACTAAAACGGTCCATCTGTTCCCTAGAGAAGGAATCGAAATTGGAAAGACTAAGGATCAGAAGTTACGAGCACAGAATATTTTATTGAACTCAGCTCTCAGAGAAAATCATTTTACCTATGGCCCTAGAGATCTCTCTGGGATATTTTTTTAAAAAAAATCAATTGACTGTTAAAAAACCACGAACATCTAGAAACAAGAATTTTGCTGGGGGAAGTTGGGGTTAGAATTTTTTTATGTGCTCTCTGTTTTTAAGATTCCCTGCTGAGTTTTGCTCAAATTTACTATAATGATTTTGTTTAGTGTAGCTCTTTTACATTGATTTGGGTTTTCTATACTGCTCCTTAAGTTGGAAATTTTTTTTTGAACATTTGCAGACAGTGACATTAAGGTCCTTTTCACAAAACTACAGAAGTTGCACAGGTTTAGCCTTCATCCAAATGTTGCCACAAAATGTAATGCCTTGGGAGTTTTGGCTTTCAGTACAATGCACCCAAGAAGATAAACCTGTAAGTCCACGTAGCAGCTACATACAACCAAAAAGGGAGAATCACAGCTGTAATTATGACTGTGTTCTAAATGTGAGCTCCAGAGTCTATAGTCCCTTCTTCCCTTTCAAGTTCAACTAACTGTGCTGATCATTTATCTATTTCATAAACTTAGGAGCAACAGGTGTTGTTTCTCTAGCTATATCATAATAAAAATAAGGACCAGTGTTTGGATACCTATGACCATCCCCCAATTAACTTCCCTAGTAATATTTGCTTGTCTTTGGGTGCAATTTGGGGAAAGCAAATATTAAAGATACACAGGAAAGTCTTTGGTATTTGTTGCATAATAGTTCTTACATAGATTCTTTTCTGGCTATTTTCTAAACTTAGATTTTGTTCCATTTTTTAGACATCAGTAAGCATGCAATTTGTTTTCTAATTTCGATTTACTGACAAAGCTGAGGCCTAGATTTAATCCTTAATTGTGTATTTTCTCGTTTCTTTTTTTCTGGAACCAATTTTGCTCACTTCCTACATGACTTCACCATTTATCCTTTGTCTTAAAAGACCATTTAAAAACAGTGTCAACCTTTATTTCTCATCCATGTATTGATACTATGTTTTTAAAAAGGAGTAATGATGATGATGACATTAATACTAGCTAACATTTATAACCCACTAAGATATAATTTGCTATTGCAACCAAAACCTAGGTTTGGCTGCTGACCACAACAAAAGCCAAACTTGTGAGACAGATGCTGGTGTAAAGGGAAGCAGGTTTATTCAGGTGCTGCGTGGACTCCTGTCTCAAAGGCCATCCCCACTTCCTACTCAATCCTGTGGTTCTTATAAGGATAAGGAAAGGAGGGCTTTGCTTTCTATCCAGTTATCTTAGCTTTCGGAGCTGTGGCCCTGTCCATTCCTCTCTCTAGCTTTTGGCATTCTCGGTGTAAGAACCTTTGTCATCTATGCTTCCTGTCTATGGTATCAGGGTCAGTGGGGAGGCAGGGGCTTGAGCATCTGCCATCAGGAAGCCTGGAGCTGCTGAAGTCCTCAACATGCCTCTGGACCCTGGTCACAGTGCCAACACATCAGGGAAGCCGGTTGGAGTCCATGCAGCACCCTCAGATCCTGGGGTGCCCCTGTCCTCTGGGCAGCCCCACCCCTCTGAAGTGGCCAGCCTGCCCACGCACATCCTTCTACTGGATGCCCGCACTCTGACTGACTGTCCACGGTAACAATGTGAAAAATGAAAGAATTATTCCACTGGCCTACCTGGATCCTAGGGTTCCTAGGAGTATGAAGGAGAGAATAGATTTTTAAAATATTATAATCATTAAATGATTATATAACAGTTTTAATTAATAAAATAGGTTAAATGACAAAATAGTAAAGCACTAATTAAACCTTCGACTTTGGAAATAACATTGACCCTATCCCAGAATTGACAGTTCCTTGCATATAGTCAGAATCTTCTTTCTATTGTGAGGTGATATTGAGAATGAAACTTTCAATTAAATGTGCATTTACTAAAATATGAAGATAAAATATTAGCTGAGTTTGTATGGGACCAATGAACCCATCAATTTACTTGAAAATTGATGTGTTTCATTTTATGATAATATTTTACTGTTGGTTAAATATTATTACCTCTCAATTACTTACATTCTGTGAGAGTAAAACAAAATATATTAATTATATTAGTTTTTAAAAATCTAAAACTGCTGCTTACTGCTTGCTCAAATCCTGCATATTTTTCAAATAATAATAGAACCAACTGTGCCAGAATGCAAATCACCATTGATGAACAGTGATGACACATTTAACTAACTGAGGAAAAATCAGATAAAAGGCCATAAACAAGTACAGAAAATATACTAACCTTTTTTTCCATTTATTCTGTTTCACCACTGCCTTTTTTTTCTCATTTAGATACCCTAGGTTTGTACCAAACATGGAACTGAACAGCATTTTTTCCTTTATGTGTCTAATCTAACCCAAATCGATTTTCTCCATCCACTAGCACCCCATGAAATAACTCTCATTCTGCTTTCATCCAAAGCTGCCATTTTAAGAAAACAAAAAGACAGGAGTGACACTGAAGCATCACCTGAAAGGGAATGTAATCCTTACAAGAAAAATACAAGAGGAAAATAGGAAGTGTAAGTGTGTACACTGGATAATATAGGCAACCTAAAAATACTTAGGGAAATGAAAGGAGGGAAAAGTACGCATCACAGATTATTAGATTTTTCCCACCATTAAACTTTAAACAAATGAGATGTTCATAAAAACTTTTCCCACAAAGCATGATACTCCTGTAAGTGTTTCTTGATGGTTAATTCATTTGAATGGGGAGGATTGACAGATAAAGATCTGATTGACTTTGACTGATGGCTTCAGAGATAAGAAACCTGGTGACTTCAAGCAAGACAGTGTTCTCGGTTTTGTCACAGAGTTCACAAATTCTGAGGTGGTAATGGCAATGTATGTCTACTGGAACTGCAGACTACCTTTAGCAGGTCCAGAATGTTCAGTCTCTGCAACTCCAGTTTCATCTCTGGGGTGAATGAATCATAAAATTCTTCATATCCTTCCTGTATTAGCATTACTCATCAACATCTTTTGCCTTGTGACTTTATAGTACCTCTCACTAAAATGGGAGAATTTTATTTCTTCACTCTTAATGAAGATGGGCTTGGCTATGCAGTTCGTGTTTAGCCAATGATAATGACAGTGTGACAGCTCCAGATCAAGGTCTAAAGAGGTGTCAGATGTGTACACTTATGCTCCTGTCATGCGACATGAGAAGAACCTATCCCACACTGCAGCTTGTCCAAAGAGAACGTAGAGAAATCTCAAGCAGTCCTGAATCCAAGCTGCAGCTGCAGGCAAGTTCAGCTCGTAGGCGGTCTCAGTAAGTTCCTCTGCCTTCATCAACTGAATCATAGTCAACTTGCAGTTCGATGAGTGCGAGTAAAAAAAAACCCTTGTTGTTATAAGTTATTGAGATTTGTTTTTTATTTGACAGCAATACCACCTATTAGACAATTAATGGGAGTTGCTACAATTGTAGATGTGGTTGTAATAATTTATCATTTGACTTGACAATGAAGGCTATTCTAAGACATATTTTTAGGACGTATATGAGTGTTAGGTTTTGAGTCGTGTTTCTCTTTCATGGACTTTTTTATATAGTCTAAGTTCTCTATGATGAAGGTTAATTATTTTAGAATTAAAAAAGTGGGCTTTTATTTAAGGAATAAATATTTTATACAGTAGAAAAATGCTTGATTATATGCAGAATGATACTTGATAAATATTTCTCTTCCAAAAAACTTTGTGTAATTTTGGTATAAAATATCACAAATCTTTTTTTATTTATTTTAGTTTATTCAGTACAGTTTCTATCCTTTATTCCCATTCCAGCCCACCCACCCATCCCTCTCCTCCTCCCTCCCATTTCCAACCCCCCTAGTTTTGTCCATGTGTCCTCTATATTTGTTCCTGTAAACCTTTCCCTTCTCCCCTGAAGTTCCCTCCCCTCTCCCCTCTGGTCACTGACAACCTGTCCTCTATTTTTATAAGGGTTCATATCCTATCACTCACTCTTCACTCTGTGCTCTGGCTACACTAGTATTTTTCCAGACCTTCAAAAGTGTGATACTAATTTCTCCATCAGGACTTCAAATGAAGTGTTATTCTACCTTGAATATCTTCTTCACATTTCATTCATCCAGATAAAATCTGGTTACCCTTGAAATCTCCTTGGGTAAGCTTTTCCTAATGCATCCAGACTCAATCAGTCCTTTGCTCTTATGTAAGTTTGTATTTATATGCTCTTGTATAACTTTGTTTGTACTCTTATACAAGTTTTAATTATTTTATCTGATTATTATCTATCTTCCTCACTCATCTGTAACTCATCCATAAACACATATTCATTTATATTTATATTTATACACACAAAAACCCACATACTTGTTTAAAGTGGTAAGGAAGCAAGGGATTAAAGAAGCAGAATGCAGAATGCAGTGTTTGTAGGAAACCCTTCATTACGCCCATGAAGAAATACTGTAAATTTGACCTATATGTCTAAGAATTTTAAATTCTGCATTGCTCTTTAGATACCAACCGGTTCTTCTCTCCTCTACCACTTACCAGAGGTTGTTATCATTTCTTTTGCAAACTTCAATAATGTTTACATTAGTTGATGTAATATTTACAAACAAACTTAAATATTAATGAGATTTTAATTAATCTTACTGGTTAGTAACTTACATAAGTTTTCTTTAAATAATGGTAATATTTTTGTCAAGATAACGTCATGTGTGCTTTCTTTTGTACTCTGCAACTTCAAGTAAGAAGTGTTGGGTAATTTATATAATAGAAGTCCTGCTTTCCACACATATGTCACAATGTAACTCTCCACAAGACAAATATCTATGATTACATTCACTAAGTAATGGTGGAGAGCTCCAAAGCTTACTGTGAGAGCTGTAAACTCTTAAGTAAAATTAGTTTGGCTTTTCACTTAGTTTCTATTTCCTTTCATTCAGAGGTTGGGAGGAAAAGAAGAAGAAATTTTTTCCTTATTCAAGTTCAGAGAAAGGTGGGGTCAGGGAAGCCTCATCTGCTGAGCAAAATAATTGGTATCTGATGTTTTTGTCTGAAATTGGGAGCATTAATACAAAGAGGTTCAAAGACAAATGATAAACTTTACTTAACATTATGAATAACATCAAATTGAAGAAAATAAAATCATAGTTTACTTGTTCATCTATGTGCTATCTAGTTTTTGAAAGTAAGGTTTCTTATGGACATATAAATATAACGATACAAAGTAATAGGTGGTTAAAATATGATAATATAATAATAAAATAAGTTACTGAGTACTTTCTAAACACATTATCATGTACTCTGTATTCATCATATATTTTAATCCTCACAGATCTCTTCAGGTAGATATTATTAAGCCTATTTTACCACACAGGAAATTTAGACCCAGGGGATGGAGGTAATTGCTACTAAATGGCAGAGTGGAATAGGAGCAGAGTCTAGGTGATTTGAACTCCCACCACTGTGAACGAGGATTAGCAGACTGAAGCCAGGAGGGTTTCGGGCATAAACCATACCATAATATCCTGCTTATTTGCCAGAAGTGGGTGACAGATTTGCCCAGACTTTCCAAGAAGGAAGTATGGGAAGTTACATTTACAAATTTTTCTTTTGTTGATAGAGCCTCCCCTCCTAAACAAATACAAATTAATTGACCTTCAACATCTGCTTTTAAAATGTTCCAGGAGGAAACAAATAATGGGTAGTCAATTACAGAAACTTGGTTTTTAACATATAAAAGAACTTATGTACATTTTATCTCAATGGATGTGGCCTTGTTCTATAATTGAAGCCTTAGTAATACTAATTCAGTCTTATATGTACTTTAAATGTTTTTAATCAGTACAATGGCATATTCAGATAGGTATTCTTCACAAATGAGGAGCTGAAGGTTACAAAAGTAAAATAGGAATTTGAATCCAGGATTGTCTAACTCCTAACACATTCTCTTACTACAATACATATCTAGCCAAACTGCAGAAGTGGTACTATATATTATATTTTGATAGGTTTTACATGCAGTTATGGTTAGCATACACATTTTATCTCACCTCTGGCTTAATTCATTAGGGATAAAGAAAATACCAAGGTTTATATACCCCATATAATTTAATATGACTTCTAACATAAAATTGATAATAAATACTTAATAAATGATTAAAGAATGAGAAAACATATAAAAAGACATATGAATTTTGCATTACATTTTGAGTTCTCCCTACCAATAATACTTCTGCCTAAATATGTCTTATAAGAAGAACAAGGAGAGATGATTAAATTGGGGGGTGAATCTTAAAAAATCCTCCTTCCCTTTCCTCTCTGCTCATTATTTCAGTATTGATATTAAAGGAAAAACTTTAAAAATACATTCTTTCTTTACAGAATTAGTTAAAAATTTCAGTTAAAAATTAAAATGGCACTTACATCATTTTTTATTCTCCACCAAAAATATAGATCCCTTAGTCTATAGAACTTAATCTGCTTCATTAATTGAGACATGCAAATAAAAATTAATTATTTCTAGTGAGTTCTGATAGGTAAGTGGTTTATATGATTTTCCCATAGAGAATATTTTGCTTTGAGAATATTAAAAATTGAAATATTTAAGACACGCAAACAACTGCTCATTTCAATAATAATCCCTCTACTGCCATTCCATAATTCTTTACCTGCACCACTGTTAAAAATTTACTATTAAGTCTCTGATCACCTGTTCCTCATCCATCTGAAATTTAGCTAATGTCTTTCAACACCACAGTCTTGATGTATTTTAACATATTTCTAGATTTTAAATAATTTTAGATTAGATGATGTATGCATATATATACACAAATAGATCAATTAATTAAGCACAGTGCTTTAGAGATATTCAAAATGATTCGGTATAATTCCTGGTTATTCACGACTTCTATCTAGGACAAAGTATAAGGGATCCATGTGTTACAGAACCCCACTAATGCTGTTCTGGAACAATTGGGTTCAATTGCCCACTGCCAAGAAGTGCAACTCCCAAAGCAAGAGTTTGGTGGAAAGGAAAGGGGTTGTTTATTTAAAGGTTTAACAGATTTAGAATAATGGCAGATTTCTGCCCATAAGTCCTGCTCCCTTTAAAACCATGCAAGAACAAATAGTCCTGCCTCCTTTTGCCAAACTAGGTCCGTTTCAGAATATGCCAGTCACAGGTACCGTCTTTCAGAAAAGCAGAAGTCTGCAGCTCAGCTTTCTTGGTCACAGTTCAGTTCCAAGCATCTCTCATGAATCCGGGCGGCTAGGCACATCCCCACAGCTCCATCAGCTCCGCTGCTATCTTCTCCAGTCAGACTTCCTCTCACTCCAGACCATGTGGCTTCTCTTACTCCAGACTGCAAAGCTTCTCCCCCCACACACTAGACTTCCTCTCTCAGGGCCCACCCTCATGTAAATGCTCAGCTCACAACTTCCTATGAGACTCCATATCTGGCCCTTCCTATGATATGCCATTTTTGCCAATCCCTGTATCTTTTACCTTCTTTTGGCTGCCATCTTTCATCAAGGCAAAAGTTCCCAGCAACGCACAGACATCCAGGGTGGGCATTTGCCCCCCACCTCTTGTGCAGGTGCCATATCCCAGCTATGTAATGAGTCCCTGAGTATTTTCAGTCACATAAACAATTTGCCCTGGGTGGCAGCCCTCTTCCCTTCAGGAATGCACGTCTATTAACTTGCTATTGTTATGCAATACATCTTAAAAAACATATCATCCACTTCCCCCAATCAAGGAGTGGGGTGCTCCTTTCCTGTTTTCAGGGGACTTATGTCCTGCACCATGTTACACATGTGCTAACTGCAAACAACTTAATTTCACATATGGGTCTGTTTTACTTAATTGATATGTGGCATGTACCTCTATCAATGTGTACAAATGGTGATAAAATCCTCAAGAAAAAACTATGAAACAGGCCTGGCTGGGCTTAGCAGGCTAAATTTGTGTTTCATATAGCAATATCATTCACTAGAGATGTACACATATTAAGGAAAACGGTTGTAAGTGTTGCTGTGTATTAAGAAATTTTAAAATGCAATATTCTTTGTGAACTTTTTGTTTTGAGGACCATTTTCTGGCAGAAGTTGTAAAATGAAAGAAAAAAAAGTATCCACTTGTATTTGAGCATCAGCTGAAATTTGTCCTGGAATTGATGAAGGCTCAATACAAGCAGTAAAATAGGGAGAAAAGAGAGGCAAACACAAGCAAACAAATAAAACAAGACCAAACACAAAATCCAAAACAGGGTAAATTGCCAACAATAACACTAATGATGTTGTAATGATAAGTGACATGCAAAGAAGAAGTGGCTTCAGACTTTGCCTCTGCAACATTTAGTTCAACACCAAGTTCAAAAATAAAATGAATTGTTAATAAATTTTAATATGGAAATATTATGAACCGGTAACTTAAATCTAGCTATTTTTCCTGCAGTAAGAACACATAAAATTGCCTTGGCAGGTGTGGCTCAGTGGATTGAGTGCCTGCCTGCAAACCAAAGTGTCTCTGGTTCAATTTTCAGTCAGGGCACATGCCTGGGTTGCGGGCCAGGTCCCCAGTAGGGGATGCGAGGCAGGCAACCACACATTGATGTTTCTCTCCCTTTCTTTCTCCCCCATACATATTTCTCTTTCTCTTCTCTCTCATACATATAGGGAAAAAACATAAAATTTATCAAATATACAAAGGATTAGAAACAATGCCACCTGCTCATTGCAAATGACAAAATTATCATGGAAATACTATAGTTGTCTTAAAAAATATAAAGTAAGAATTAAACTGTGGTGTGGACCAATGTACGTTAACATCCTAATCAAAGACCATCCAGCTTAACACTACAATTATGATATAAAGGAGTGGAAAGGAGAAAAATGTTAAAAACTCTCAATATGAACCCTGGATAATTGTGACATGGGATACTGATCTCCTAGAGTGCATAAATACAAACATATACACATGCAATACAAAAAAATAATTAACATCATTCCTCACTGATAAATTTTTATTTATTTTTATTATTTTTAATTGTTGTTCAAGTACAGTTTTCTGCCTTTTACTCCCATGCCAGCACACACCCCTAGTCCTCCCCACCTCCCTCCCATTTCCACGCCCCCCTAGTTTTTGTCCATGTATCCTTTATATTTGTTCCTGTAAACCCTTCCCCTTTTCCCCTGAAATTCCCTCCCTTATCCCCTCTGGTCACTGTCAACCTGTTCTCTATTTTAGGGTCTTTGGTTATATGTTGTTTGTTTGTTTGTTTGTTTGTTTGTTTTGTTGTTTAGGTTCCTGTTAAAGGTGAGATCATATGGCATTTGTCTTTCACCGCCTGGCTTATTTCCCTTAGCATAATGCTTTCCAGTTCCATCCATGATAAATTTAAAATTATCCAGCAACACTACCAGAAGTTTGTACTCCTTCTAGCAGGATCTTTCTTAAAATATAGGTAAGCTTCTTCTTTTTACATAGATAAAGAATTTGTATTTGGTATAGTATATTCCATTAATTGAAAAATTCTTCATTCTTTATGACAAAAATTAATCACCCAGAAAATAATACAATGTGTCTTTGCTAAAGGTAATAGGTTTTTTATCTCAACCCAATGTCCAGAGCCTGGCTTGTTTTTTTGGTTCAAGCTCCTTCTCTGTCTCCCATCCTTAACCAGGTAGGCATGCCCTCTTAGTGTATTACCATCCTCTCATTGGGCTAACTCCTCAAAAATTTCAGTTTTGTTTTATGTTCTCTCCTTTTGGCATGTCCCCCACTCCAACTGTGTGACATTTCTCTGTCCTCCACTAATTTATTCTACTTATTCTGCACAGTACTGCTGTTGTCTTTAGTCAATTCTGGTGTTCCATAACTCACCATTTAGCTTATTCTGTGAATGGCAAATCACATTTTATTATATTCATATTTCTAGATTTACTTCTTTTACATATCAGTAATATAGAATTTTAGGCTTCATGTATCTTTTAACATATATTTTAAATGGACTACAATGTCATTAAATTAAAAAGCAAGAAATGGGATGATGTATTTAAAAACCAGCACCAAATATTATCTCAACTAGTTAGACACACTCACCAGAAGTTTGAAAGTTCAGGCTTACTCTCAATGCCCAGAAGTAATCTGCCCTCAAGTGCCCAATCTAACAAACATAAGCTAAACTAACAGGTGAACACAATACCAGAGTAGACAGCAGGAACATAATTTATTAATTTACACTGTGCTACTGAACTGTCACAAAAAATAGGAATACTTAAGATCATGGCTATTAGTAGTGAAGGAGATAATGCATAGTGAGCACTTGATATATATCACATATCATTATCTTTGTTTTATTTCTTTTTGTCCAGTTACATAAGAATCCAAATGATAACAATATATAGTTTCAGTGGATTTCTGATTACAAATTGACCATATTGAATACGCACTGAATATTGCAATTTCAATGTAATTGAAAATATTTACTTTCCATATTTATTGGGATATTTCAATATTTCAAGTAGGCTTCTTTTCCTTTGGGATATTTTATCTTCTTTGAATGTCTTTAATTTTCCCTCTGTCAGTATTAATATCTCTCATTCTCTGTGGCCTAGTTTCTTCTTTTGTCTTGTTAGTATGTTAGACTAACTTGGCCTTAAGTGATACTTTGGTAACTTGAAAACAAGAATCCACAAGCTTTTCCTACAACTTACTATAAAAGTTTGTAATTATAGAATTTACCAAATTCCCCTGTTAAATGTATAGTCCCAAGTTTAACTGTCAGAGGTCAGTAAATCTTATTTCCCTCATTTTAAATTTTAGGGAGTTGCCTTGTTGTATCACAAAAAAATTGAAAAAAAAGTATGTGTACAGAATATCAAATGCTCCACTGGGGTCTGAAACAGCATTTTTTAAAGTGATAGCTATGAATTTTTTCTCATGACATACTGATGTCAGTAAATTTAGCAAATTTATTGGGTTCACCGACTCATCCTTGACTGATCTATTTCAAGTATTAATTAAGACAGATATATACTTTAATTTGCACTATTCAGTCACAAGGGAGCTTACACCCAGATTGCACTTTTCCCTCACAAACAAGTTTAAGGTGTCTACTTTATATTAAATTAGCAAACTCATAGCATTCCTGAAGGCAAAAATGGCAATACGAAGATGACATATAAGATTTAAAACTCCCCTTGTTTTCTTATGAAAGCAGTCTTGAATTTTTGTTAACTCTGAAGTTGATCTAAATTAATAAAGGTCATGGTTTCTGAACATCTGCAGAATGTACTGTCACTGAAGATATGTGCAGAGCTCAGTGAAATTAGGAACTTACGTAGTGCAATTAACACAATTTCAATGCATTTTATTTGTTTACTTATTAATTGCATGCATTCAAAATAAAATAAAATAATAGACAAAGGGCATGGCTGATTTGAGGCCTTGCCATCTCCTGAGCTTTTATATGAGTTCAAGTCACAATCCTTCTATGGATCTCAGTTTGAAAAATACGTAATGTTTGGGGCTACAAACCTACAGAGGGATGCTGTGAGATACAATTCAGAATTCCTTTCCCACAAATGCATAAAAAACTATGAAAATTACTAGGTCATACATAGAAACATCTTTTTAGAAAAAATGTATTTTTAATCCTCACCTAAGAAGACGTATATTGATTTTCAAAAGAGACAGAAAGAGAGGGAGAGAAACATTGATCGGTTGCTCCCCATACATGCCCCAGGACCAAACCTGCAACCTTTTAGTGTGCAGGACCATGCTGCAACCAACGGACTCACCAGACCAGGGCACAATCTTAGTGTTGCCTAAAATTGAGGACATACATCACTCACTGGGGACCAGGAGAGCCAGGCCAGCCCCAACTCTGCTACTGCTGGTTCCTCTTTCTCCTGCCTCCCTACATGATGTTATGGAACAAGAAATAATAAAATATGAAGACAAGAACTATCACTTGTAACATAGTCAAATACTTAGCACTGGACCCAACCTTCCTATATATGACACCTATGAAGTTCAGACAACCTACAAAAAGAAAGCCATGACTATGAGGCAATGGATAGTTGATGAAATGTAAGTACATTCTTGAGCTGAGGTTGACACTTGTTAAAAATGAATGTTATTGTGTGAGTTATGTGAGTTTTTCCCACCTGGTTTTTAGTTTGAAGTCAGGCCAACATTTTCAATGTGTGAGATGACTATAAATTATAGAAAACCTGCAGACTTCCTAACCTGAAAAGCCAGAAGACATATTTCAAGGCAACTGTACTTCTAAAAACTGAGGAGAAACCCCTGGAAAGGAGAGAGCCACAGACAAGTCTCAAATTATGAGTATGAACCCTTCCCAAATCTCTGACTGGCTCCTGACTAAACCTTATATGCATGGTATAGACTCAAATTAGCGTATAATGAATGCTAGAATAGCTAAACTGAGATTTGAGATGCAATAAAATGTTTAAAGATAGGTGAATTAATTGTCTATTAAAACAAAGCAAAAGCCATTTTTAGAAGAATATAACCAAATGCAAATTATCTATATAATATCATACAATAACTGAGGCATAATCAAAATTAATCACATATGAGAAACTAGACAAAAATGTCACTTATTGTTAAAGGAAAAACTATCAACAGATTTGTGACCTTGAGATTATCCATATATTGGAATCACCATATAAAATCTTTAAAGCAACATGATGAAGAAGATATAATGTATAAGAATCAAGAATTCTCAGCAGGAAAAAAAAGTAAAAGGATAAAACAAAAATGTTTTAAGAAATTCCAGAAAAATGCAATTGATAAATAAAACATTCTTTGGGTAAGAATGAAGATGATGGAAGAAAAAATCAGTATACTTGGAGATAGATCAAGAGAAATAGTGCTGTATGAAGAAGACCAAGAAAAAGTTTGGAAACATGTAAAGTTTTAGGAACCCATGAGACATATTAGAAGTATAAACTACATGTAGTGTGGGCCCAAGGACTGGCAAAAGAAAAGAGAACAGAAAAAAAATTTTTTGAAGACATAATGGTTGAAAACTTCCCAAATGTGTGCAAGACATCTCTTTACACACACAAGAGGCTGAGGAAAATACAACTGGACTAATATAAATACAATGAAATCCCAGCACAGAAAAGTCAAGATTAAGAATCATAAATGTGGATGACCTTCTAACCAAGCTTGAAAACACAATACAAAAACTAAAGTATTAAAGAACTAGATGATTTTCTGAGCATAGTAAAAGATTTTAACAGTCCCCTTGAAGAATTGATTGAGCAACTAGACATAAAGACGGAGACAACCTTGATCTAATGGGTAATTACACAACATTGCATATGACAATGTCAGAATATACCTTCTCTTTGAATGCTGGTATGTTCGCCAAGGTGAACCATAACCTGGAACATAAAAAGTCTGAATTAATTTAGCAGAACTGAAATCATATGGAACAAATTCTCTGATTACAATGTAATTAAATTAGATATTAAAAACCCAGAACATAGCTATGAAAATTGCAAATGTTTCAATTAAACAACACACTTTGAAATAAACCATTAAAGAAAAATTCAAAAGAGAAGTTAAGAAATAGTTTGAACTGAAAAATCTGAGAAAATACAGCATCCAAAAATTGGGGTAGGGAATTAAAACAATTATCACAGGGAAATTTTTACTTTTAAGTGCTCACATTAAAAAAAATAAAGTCTGTAATTAATAACCCAAAATTCTGCATTAAAACAAATTTTTAAAAATTAAAAAATTTTAGTTTACTTTGTAAAAATATGTTGAAATTAGAAAAATTAAAGATAAAAGTAGATAGCAACAAAATAAAAGGCAAATTGTAGGAAATGTTTAACAAAGTGGAAAGCCATCATTTTTACTCAATCTGAGATGTAGCAACAAGGCTGCAAAGGACTCTGTCTTCCCAACCCTCCCTTCCAAAAACCATTTAATGGAGCTGCTCACTGGGGGCCCACGAGGCCTGGGCCGCATGGTATCCTCTGCTCCGGCTCCAGGGTTCACCTCAGAGAGTGACCCAGTGTCCCGGCGCCAAGATGCTGAGCTGGTGGAGGCTGCTCCCGGCTCTGCCAGGACCGCAGTGAAGCCCTCGAGGCTTCTGGCCCTTCGAGGCTCAGCCCCACACTAGCGGGCACTGCAGACCCTGGCGGGCACAGCCGACACTGGTGGGCACTGTAGACACTGGCAGGAACAGCCGACACTGGTGGGCACTGTAGACACTGGCGGGCACAGCCGACACTGGCGGGCACAGCTGACACTGGCGGGTACTGCAGATGCTGGCAGGTACTGCGGATGTTGGCGGGCGGGCACAGCCAACACTGGCGGGCACTGCAGACCCTGGCGGGCACAGGCGACACTGGTGGGCACTGTAGACACTGGCAGGAACAGCCGACACTGGCGGGCACTGTAGACACTGGAGGGCACAGCCGACACTGGCGAGCACCGGTGACACTGGCAGGTACAGCTGACACTGGCGAGCACAGCCGACACTGGCGGGAACTGCAGACATTGGCGGACACAGCGGATGCTGGCGGGCACTGCAGATGCTGGCGGGCACAGCCGACGCTGGCCGGCACTGTGGACAATGGCGGACACAGCGGATGCTGGCAGGCACTGCAGACGCTGGTGGGGACTGGCAGGCGGGCACCACAGGAGGTGAGCGGTGGGAAGGGTGGCTGTGATGAGACAGCAGAGCGGGCCTCTCCGAGGACAGTCCAGCCTCCCAGGGGCTCACAGCCCGGGCCCAGGGGGGGCGCTCTGTGGCGGGGATGGGATGAGTCGTGCAGGACCTGGGCACCCTGGGCCTCCGGGTCACCGCGGTCGGGGGCAGCTGGGACCAGGCCTACTCCGTTCAAGAAGCCCGAAGGCAGGGCGTTGGCTGTGGTGACTCTTGGCCTCGGTGACATGGGTGTCCAGGGCCTGGAGGCCCAAGGGCGGCACTGGGGCCTCTCAGGGCCCCACTGGGCCAGAGGGCAGAGGTGTCGCTGGGGCGGGAGCCAGGGCCGCCTGCCAGGTGGGAAGCCTGAGCTCCTCAGAGGCTCCTGCGGAGCACCTGGCCACCTGCCTGGCTCGGGAGGAGTCACCGGAGATGGAGATGCGCTTTCCCCGCAGCCCCACCTGAGCATCAGCACGCAGGGTCTTCCTTCTGCGGTCCTGGGTCCTGTTGTCTGCAGCAGGGGCTCTGTGGGCTGCTTTGTTCTGTGGGCCTGTGCAAACTCCTGGGAGACTGGTTTGCGTGATGATGGGCTCGGGAATGTTCCTGAAGCCATTATCCTCGTCCCAGCAGGACGAGAGCTAAATCTCCGGTAGTTAACAATCACGGCCAATCAGTGGCTGCACCTGCTCCAGTCAGCCCCGGGTATCTGCGGGTTGCCCACCTATGTTGCAAGAGCATAGAGTCAAGTCGTGGCCAGTGGATGGTGACCACGTGATCCACCTTCTCTAGCTCAAACTCTGACTGCGGATCTTTGATCTCCTCTCTGTCTCTGTGAGTATATGTATAGATACATACATGCATTTCACAAATAAATTATTAAAATATTCTCACAAAAACCTTTCACAATCAGATGTTTAAAAAAATCTAACATTCAGTCCTGCAGCTTTCCTTAAAGCAGAGGAAGATGGAATTCTTACTAAGTTATCTTTTGAGACTAGTTAACCTTAAACTTGTGTCCTGGCAATGAAATTAGAAAGAAACAGTTTGCCGAAAACAGCCATCATAAATATACGTACAAAAATATTTCAAGGTAAAATCAAAATCAGATCAAACACTGGATGAGGGAAATATATTATGAACATAGAGGTTCTATTCCAGGAAGAGAAGCATGTTTTAACTTGCTTAGCCAGTGTAATTTGTTATATTAACAGAATGCATCTAGGAAAAACATAAAGTTAATATCATAGTCAGTGTGTTTCCTTTAAGATTAGAAACAATACAGTAATGACTGCTCTCACATTTATTGAACATTGTATTCAGAGATTTATACTTATTTCGGCTGTATTAAAATATGCCATTTAATTACCTGTGTCGGTTCATGTATTCACCTTTGTAATCGAAATGTAAAACTATCCAACAGTTGTCTTTTATTGGTTTCTAATTTTATCTGGTCATGGTTAGATAACACATTCTGTATGATTTCAGTTCTTTTAAATGTGTTGAAGTTTGGCGTAGGATATGGTCTGTGTTGTTGAGTGTTCCAAGGTCACTTGAAAAAATTGTGCATCCTTATGTTAAGTGAAATATTTTATACATGTAAAATACATTCCTTTGGTTGATGGCATTTTTCAGATATTTTATGTCTTTGCTGATTTTCTTTCTAAGAGTTCCTTCAATTTTTGAGGGAGATAAGTGGGTCGAAGTCCCCAAGAATAATGGCAGATTTGTCAGTTTCTACTTTTAGCTGTGTCTGTTTTTGCTTTAAACAGTTTGGGGTCTCTGTTGTTTGGTGTGTACACACTTAGAACATTGTCTACTTTTCTTTTGGGTCTCTTGTCATTAAGTATTTGAGGAGAAAAGGCTATGTTTCCGATGGTTTCCAATGGTGGTTTAATTTTTAAATTCTGCAATGTATTTTGGTTTGTGTGGTTTACCTGGTACTGCCTGGGCTCCTACTGGTCTCTGTTGATGTTGCCTGAGTGGGAAAAACAAACTTTCCCAAACCAGCCAGGAGCACCTCCTGGTGGGGAGGGCTTGTGCTGGGATCATTTTATCAGTGCCATGCAGTTGCTTTGATATCCCCGGATGGGAGAGAAATGTCTCAGCCTGTGGAAATAAACAGCATTCCAAGACTAGGACACTTGCTGTGACTGTATTTCTGTTTCTTATTCCACCTGTGTCTCTGTGCAGGGGAGAAAAATTTCAGGCTTGATAGGTGAAGACTCCCACACTGGGAAACCTATTGTAGCTAAGTCTCTCTTGCAAGTTCCACAATGCCACCTGCTTATCTGACTGAAAATCAGTGTCTTAGCCCCAGTGGAATAGAGAATGCTTCTCTGGACACATTAAGGGAGACTATAAAGAAAATAAATAGCAAGACACATATTTGAATAAGTATTCATAAGAAATCTGAAAAAGGACTTTTATCCATAATATTACAAGACTTTTTTCTCATCATTATTCCCTTATTTCTAATAAAAATTAACTTTTAAATGAGTAAATCAGAAAACACAGGTCCACTGGATGCTATTTTTAAAAGATTTTATTTATTTATTTTTAGAGAGAGGGGAAAAGAGGGAGAAAGAGAGGGAGAGAAATATGGATGCGTGAGAGATACATCGATCAGTTGCTTCTTGCATGACCCCAACCAGGTACCTAACCCACAACTCAGGCATGTGCCCTGACTGGGAATTGAACCAGTGATCTTTTACTTCACAGGCTGCCACTCAATCCACTGAGCCACACCAACCAGGGCTGGATGCTATTTTTTAAAATGATATTAAGGCAGATATACTCACTTCTTCAACCTCGAAGAATCAGCTACCAGTTTTCTGCCTCTATCAGCTGAATATTACACCAAAGAAAGAAAAATGATGTTTGATCCAGCTTGCTGACAGATGGACACCCTTAGTAATACAATATAACAACTATTATATAACATTTAAATTGTATGTGGTATTATATGTAATCTAGAGATGGTATAAAGCATACAGGAGGATGTCTATAGACTATCTATGAATACTATGCCATTTTTCAGAAGAGGCTTGGATAGCTGAGCATTTTGCTATTCACAGGGGGTACTGGAACCAATCCATCATGTATACTAAGGAATAGTAAAGAAATCATACAGTAAAAATATAGATAAATAATATGAACAGATTATTAATAAAAGAGCACATACAAATGTCTAGTAAGCATACCTTCTCAATATCACTAATCATTTGTAACCAGGGAATTACAAAACAAGAACACAAGTGATACTAATGCACAACTCCTAGAATGACCAAAATTAGAAAGACCTAAGTTCACAATTATTAGTGAAGATATAGAGCAACTTGAGTTCTCATACCCTGCTTTAGGAATGTGATATGGTACAACTAATTTGGAAATCTGTCTAACAACTTATTTACAAGTTAAATATTCACCTACCAAGAAATTCAGCCATTCCATTCCTAGGTATTTACCCCAAAGAAATAAAAATGTATGTCCACACAAAGAACTGTACAAGTATATTCATAGTAGATTTCTTTATTTATACTAGTGAAAAACTGAAAACAATACAAGCGTTCAACTGTTGAATGACTAAGCAAACTGTGGACTACCCATGCAAAAGAATGCTACTCAGAAACAAAGATGAACATGCCACTGTTCAAAAAAAAAAAAAAAAAAGCAAGACAAAAACAGATGCATCTTAAAATCGTTATGCCAAGTGAAAAAAGTCAGAAGTAAAAGTACTTATGATGGATGATTCTATTTATATATATTTTAGAAAAAGAAATCCAATTGATGATGACAATAAACAGTGTAAGAATTATTTTTGTCTATGGTGTAAAACAGTGGTCCAGTTTTATTCTTTTACATGTAGTTGTCCAGTTTTCCTAGAACCATTTATTGAAGAAACTGTCTTTTCCCCATTATATATTTTTGCCTCCTTTGTTGTAAATTAATTGGCCAATATACACATGGAGTTATGTTTGTGCCCTTTATTCTGTTCCTTGATTTGTCTGTTTTTATGCCCACACCATACTGTTTTGATTACTATAACTTTGTAATATAGCCTGAAATCAGAGCGTGTGATGCCTCCAGTTTTGTTTTTCTGTCTCAAGATTGCATTGGCTATTTGCGATTTTTCATGGTTTCATACAGATTTTAGATTGCTTGTGAAAAATACCATTAAAATTTTGATAAGGATTGCATTGAATCTGTAGATTGCTTTGGGTAATATAGATATTTTAACAATAGTCTTCCAAACTATGAGCATAGAGTATCTTTCCATTAATTTGTGTCTTTTTAAAATTTCTTTCATCAAAGTCTTATAGTTTTCAGTGTACAGGTCTTTCATCTCCTTGGTTAAATTTATTCCTAGGTATTTTATTATTTGTGATGCAGTTATAAATGGGAGTGAAGTGCTTGTCCAGCCAACTGTTGGAAGACTTTAAATACAACACCTGAATTGATTGTATTTCTCCATCTGGATTATATATTTCTTCCATTATTGGCCTTTAATCTTGTCTCACTTTTTTACTTGCCTTTTCCCGACCTACTGCAAAATCACACAATTAAGTAAACACAGTATTTCCTGAACTAAGCAATTAAGTTGACACATCCATAGTTAATTAACTTTCTTAATCCTGCTGTATATTTTGTACTACCTACAATAGTTAAATGAATATTTCTTAAAAAACCTGAAGCCACCCAATAATGATGGCTATCATCTTTATAGGTACACAATAAAATCACCCTTTACTAAAAAAGCCAGAAAACTATTTGCCCAACATGATTTGCTTCATTTGCAGCCCATAAATGAAAGTCAGTAATATATATATTTTCCAAGCTTTTACTTTCAACTCATGTCTCATTAAAACTATTGGTCAAAAGAATAGCTAAATTGTGTGGTAGGGTCATACTCAAAATATCCAATTACATTTCTTCAATTAACTTTTACTAGCTGATGTTTATAAGTAATTTAGTGAAATTAGGTGAAGGTTAAATTACTGTAGCAATCAGAGGTGTATTTAAGTAGTAAAATATAGAGGACCACTTGTTTTTATAGCTGTGCTTATTAACACACTGCCCTTAGGATATAACATAACCTTCCCCAATTAATATTAACAATAAATCTTCATGTGCCACTACTTCAGAATGCAAAACCGCATGATGTATGCTCAGTCATTTCAAGAAATTAGCTTTCCATAGATAGATTTTTAAACTATGACTTCTAAAGCTTTACTCCATTTACCTGCTGATATTCTCAATCTTCGTCTCTAGCTCTAACATTTCTTTTGAAATTCTCACCCAAACTTTGAATTTTCAACTGATTATTACTTCTCAGTCTAAAGTGTCCCTCACAATTCTCTAAACTGAGCTTATCAGTTTCCAAGATAATTTTCCCTTTTTCATGAATTTGTGATTTACATGTAGAATGTCACCTTCTTGAAACCCACAGATTTTACTCATCCCTATGCCCCCCAACATCCTTAGTTGGTCCCTAAAACTTATTTTTTTCAACTACAAAAATATTTATTTCTTCATTTTGTCTCCAAAAACATTTATTAGAACCTCTTTTAGGAATTATTCAGTAATGTTAATTTGAGAAAATGTAAAATGTGAAAATAAGTCCCAGCAAAATAAAATGGTCTCCAGTTCTGTAACTTGAATTACTTGCCATAATATGTTCATCTATAAACTCATTTCTTACACGCAGTCATAAACATACTTAACAGCGTATCATTCAACATGCTAAGTTTCTTCTGGTTTTAGCAGTTTTGTATGAGCTGTTTTGTGTTCTTAGATAAGTCCTTTTAATATATTTGCACTGTTATATTTAAAAAGAATTTTTGTGTAAATAGCATATGGATGTATATTTTTCCATTAGGATAATCTATTTCTTTTAATTAGTTTGTATAAGTTATTGCATTTAATGTAATTATTGGTAAGTGTGGATTTAGACCTACCATATTTTGTTTCGTTTTGTTTACTCTTTGTTCTCTTTTTTGTTGTTTCCTCTCTTTCCCCCTTTTGGGGAGAAGAATGTTATTTGACTTTTTTATCTGTTTTAACTTATTTATTATAATTTTGAGTATATTTATTTTTTTATTCTTATGGTTGCTCTAAGGATTGCAAAAGACTTGCTTAATTTTTCAGTCTACTCAACATTCGTATTTTACCACTTCAACTATAATGTAGAAAGCTCTTCTATACACATTGAAAACTCCAGCAGAAGTTACAATTTTTGCTTTCAACCATCAGAAAAATTTTAAAGAACTCAAAGGGAAGAATAGTCTATTTATATTTACCAGGATGCTTACCATTTCTGTTGCTCTTTCTTTTTTCCTGGTGTTCTTGCCTTTTAGTTTGAATAACTTCCTTCAGAAAATATGTTTAGAGAAAACTATTGGTTATTACTTGTCTATTTCCCCAGAGTCCTCAAATTACTGTCTCATGTATTCCGTCAGGTCTTCTGTGACAGGGTGAAGTGTTCTTACTCTATGTTATTGGGAACGAGACTTCTCTGGATGGTTCTTCTCTAAGAATTTAGCATAACTAACTAGACCTTAAAGTCTCTGCTCCAAAAGCAGCTCCTCAAAAATGACTTTTTGACAACCTCAACAGGGAGGCACACCCCTCTCAACTAATTATCTTTTCAGGATACTTTCCTTGTATTCATATTATATTTTCACATAGTTTTATTATTTATCTTTTTATTAATCATTTAACTTATCTCATCAAAATGTAAATTCCATACAATCACTGTATAAGACAATATCTATATACTCATTCACATTATCTTTTTCATTTACCCCTTATCTTCAGCCCCTGGCATATGATGGGTACCTAATAAACTTTTGTTAAATTAAAGATTAAGTGTCATTATATATTTTCGTAACACCATTGTAGACATAACATTTTACTGTATGAATGTATAAAAACTTTAATATGTGATTAAGATTAGAAAGGAAAAAATGACCTGTCTTACCTTTTTTTATTCTATAATGCCTGCACACAGACAAGAGCATGAGGTTGACATCTACTTAATAAACAATATTTTTAAGTACTTTCCAATGTTAGTATATTAAGTACATTAATATACTAATAGTAAAATTAAAATATAAACAGTTGTAACAGGGTACAGAGCGAGGGTCCTCTGAAAGTAGGAGCACATCCCCCACAAAACTTGATTGAGGGGAGGGCAATACTGTAAGATACTTGGCATAGCAGTGCCCTCCTCAAAGGGGAGAGGGCTGCTGCTCAGGGTGAAAGGTCTGTGTGACTCTGAGAGCATTCAGGCACTTGTGACATATGGGGCGGGGGTGCTTAGACAGCACCTGCAAGAGAGGCAGGGAGCAGATGCTCACCCTGAAAGTTGCTGGGAATTCTTGCCCTGACTAAAGATGGCAGAAGAAAGGTAAAAGATATAGGGGAACTGGCAAAAATGGCACATCATAGGAGGGGCCAGATATGAGGTCACCAAGAAGTTCCAGGCGGAGCATTTTAAATAAGGGTGGGCCGAAAGAGAAGGGTGAGGAAGCCACACGGTCTGAAAGTGTATAAATGGGAGTCAGCTACGAGGTTTGGTGTGTCAGGGAGAAGCCACCTGGTTTGGAGTAAGAGCGTGCCACGAGGTCTGGAGTAAGAAGGAGAAAACAGTGGCAGAGTTGATGGATCTGTGCAGGGACCTTTCTAACCAATCACAGATTTGTGGGAGAGCTTGGAGCTGAACTGTGACCAGGAATGCTGAATTGCAGACTTCTGCTTTTCTGAAAGATGGTACCTCAGACTGGCATATTCTGAAAACACTGTTTTGGCAAAGGGGGGCAGGAGTATGTGTTTCTGGGTGTTTTAAAGGGAGTGGGACTTAGGGGCAGAAATCCGCCATTATTCTAAATCTGTATAACCTTTAAATAAACAACCCCTTCCCTTTTTCACCAAACTGTTGCACTGGGAGTCACGCTTCTTGGCGGCAGGCGATCAAACCTCATAGCTGTTCCAGAATAGCATTGGTTGGGTTCTACAACAGCATGATGCTGAATAAAATGTGAAGTTTTAATTTCAAATGTAACCTAATTATCAGCTGGTTGTGATGATTTGTTTTATTCCAGTGCGCACTGCACAACATTGCCTGTTTCCTTTAATAATATAATAGCATTTTCACTCTGTATATGCCTACTCTGCACTCCTGCCAGAACCAGCATTCCCTTTGCCAGCTGTGTTCTAAAATATTGTGACACAGGGAACATTTTATTCAGCTGCCTTTGACAGAAATGGTCCTTAGTACCTCTCTTGTTGTACACTATATATTGCAGTTATAGAAGTATCGCACCAGATCCACTTTTCTAACAACCGAAGACTTTTTATAGGCTCATCCAAAATGTTTTACAATCTTCTTTTTTGTGGAAATAAGTTATTCCCTGTTTTGTTTTTCTTTAATCCACCATGCAAATAGACCTTAAAGGCCTATCCTATGGGCTGTCAAACCTGTCAGGAAAGTCCATCCTAGTAGTTAACCCAGCTTCAGTTAAAGCCATGTCTCTGATCCCCTTCTCCCTCCAGGTCTTCTCCCCTGACACACACCAACATGAGAAATATAACCAAGAGTTGGAAGGTTTAATGAAATGATTATTCAGATATTCAACATAAAATTCTGATGTTACACAAAAAAACTGGATTTTATTATATTCTGGTTAAAATCAACTTACTCATCTTGATTAAGTTCAAGTTTTGGTATTAATTAGAGGAAACATTAATAACTGCTATACATATTTTCAATTTTATTTTTTTAGAATAAATTATGAAATTATTTTGAGAACTGAACTTTCTATAATTTGTTTAAACATGTTATGTAAAAATACTTGGGAAATTTTAAAGGTTACACAGATGAAATGAATTATTATTTTGAATATTGATTCATGTTTTTTGGCACTGAATTTAGACAAAAGAAACTATAGAAAGAATATTGGGGGTGAGAGAAATCTTCATTAAAAAAGAGATTATAGTCATAAAATTTGGTTTTGAAGATTGGATCATGAATAATGCTGGTGCTCTTTAAAGAATGAAAAAGAATGGGCAATTTTTGAAAAAAAATTAAAGAATCTAATACATTTTTACTTTGGGGGAAAAAGGAAGATTTCCATAATCTCTAGACCATTAAACATGGGATTAGTTTGAAGTATAATCACAAAGTAACTTTAAAAAGGGAATAATTGAGAAAAGCTAGAAGGGAACTTAAGTATGTTATAGGACTGAGTCTTATCAAGCTAGTCTTATTTTTTTAATCAAAGAGGTAGTATGTTTCTGATTTTAAGAAGACAAAATAAAGATTTTATCCAGGCAACAGCAAATGATTTAACAAAGAATCTTATTATATCCGTGTTTAAAATGGAGTCTTATAAACTATATTCAGAAAATTTCTCAGATGAGAAAGTTACAGATGCACAAAATCAACTTACTATACTCCCTCTGCACTTCATTCTCTTGGCTTTTCTGTGACTAGGCCTCCTAGCATAGCAAGTGCAACACCGGGCTGCAGAGACTTCACTCTTTCTTCAAAGGGCTTCTATGCTCCCATTAATTTAGCCCCATGATTTATTAAATGGCTTATGGAGAAAGTTGTCCATGTTTCCTAGGCTTTTCAGGCACTGAAATGATTACTTCTTTGCTTCCTGATCATCAGAAACTTCACTGGTTCTCCGTTCTCCAGGAGAACTAAGCCAAATCCACAGCTTGCAATGAGTCAATAAATTCCTCCAAGAAAAAAGGGGTCTTTCTACGTGTTGCTTTCACCATTGTCTTAAGCTTTAGAAGCATGATTTCGTAATTTCTCCACCATTTGGAATTAACTGCATTAACCTTCCATATTTCAGTGCATGAAATAGAAATTGAAGTTCATTCTTATAATAGAAAAATTACTGTAATGCCTTTAGGTAAAATTGAAATACAGACCACTTTTATTTGACAATTAACATAAAAATAAGTTGATAGGTAAAATGTAAAATATGCAAATATGTGTTACTATGATTAAATTTTAAATTCACTAATTTATTTTCAGCAACACATTGTCATAATATATTAATAGCTTTGTTTTGAATAAAGCATAGTTTTATGTAGCATAGCTGCATGCTGCTTAAAATAATGTGGAATAAACATTAATATAAATAAGATAAACAGAAATATTGAAAAATGCCTATATATTTCTGTAAAAACAGCACTACTTTCACTTATTCCTTAGTTTTAGTTATTTTATCTTTTGAATACTTGTAATACCTTATTTTAATCTTTCTTATTTTTTCCTTAATAGAAAAAGAATATACAGTTAACCCTTGAACAACACAGGTTTGACTTGCTTGGGTCTTATATTTGAATATCTTTCAACTGATATATGGTCAGCCCTTCATATCAGATTTTGCATTGTAGGTTAACCAACCATGAATCAAAAACAGTATTTACAATCTCCAGTTAGAAAATTCAGCATTCAGAGAGCTGACTACATGTATATATCTGTGTCATTTTATATAAGGAACTTGACCATGATGAGATTTGGGTGTCATCAGGGGTTTTGGAACCTATCCCCAGCAGATATGGAGGGACTATAATTAAGTTTCTGGGAGAGTCAAAAGTTACACATGTAATTTCAACTAGGGGGTAGGGGCGTCAGTCCCCCTAACTCCTTCCTGTGTTGTTCAAGTGTCAACTCTACTAGGATATATTCAAATTATTTGTACATGTCATTTCCTCACGTAAGAACATCAATTCTATAAGGAGACATTATTAATTGATTCATCTTTTTTTTCCATTGTACGTATCACAATGTCAAAATTAATGCAGAAAAGAGAAAACAAACATTTGTTAGGCATTTAGCATTTCTCACTTACTGGTCATTTTGGGTATATAAGGCCATTTGTCTTATAATGTTCTGGAAGATAGTTATTATTTCTATTTCATAGTATTAGTAAGATATGACCAGAAAATATTTCATATCATCAGAAAATAATGACCAGAGAATTCAGGTAATTATCCACTATAACACAGCTACTAAGAGATACAGTTGCTTTGTTTAGCTCTAAAATCTGTTCTCTACAATGTACTCTATGCTGTTCAAACAAAAGACATTCCTTTTATGTTTGGTGGAATAATACAAGAATAAGTGCTTGATAAAGAAGGAAAATGAAATGTATTGATTACCTTTTATGTAGTTTAGAGTAGGGCCTTTAACAATCTGTTCACATTTAATTATTTAATCCCCACATGTGGGCAATATTTCCCCCCCCAAAGTATAGACAAATGAAGAGAAAGAGATTCAGAGGGATTAAATGATTTGTGTAACATAGAACAGCTGGTATGCAGTTTGGGAGAATTTTTAGCTGAGCTATCTGCAGATAGTGCAAATCAGCCTTTTAAATGTAACGTAGTATTTCACTAATCTGGAGTAAATTTTATTCAGGCCAGTGTTAAACATGAAACAATGTTTTTTTTTTTAAGTAGCATTTACTAAATCACTCCCTTAAGTAGTGTAAAGTTTCACTACAAGTGATCATTCTTCTATTAATTTACTAAGATTCTCTTTATAGATAAACACAAATGCAGTTGGTGAATTTCTTTAAGGTATAACATAGTCCAGATTAGTGGTTCTGCTTTTAAAAATTTATCCAGTTACTTTTTCAACATATGTATATAATTTGGAGAATAGCTTTATTATTTGTTAGCAAAAAACAGTGTAGTTGGAAATGCTGTTGTGTCTTCTCTTTTAATCTATCTTAATTCCTCCTTATCCTTCAGGTATGACGTTAAAGATGATTGCCTTGGGAAAGCCTTCCTTGGTGCTGCTGTCTGTATTAGAATAGATCCCTTATTACACAGATAGCTGTTTACTAAAACTATGTCCAATTGGTTGCTTAATGCCTTGAATCTCCAGTGGCCTATAAATTCTACGAGGACAGAGACTATATCTGCTTTCTTTGCTTACTGCCCTATTTCAAGTGACTCAGTCACTTCTTGGTATTTGAAAATGTTTTTTAAAAATTTGTTGATTCACTGAATAAAGTTTAGTATCTCTAGCAGAGGTTTCTTTACTCTCAAAGTATTTAATCTAAATATCTGTATCTGTAATAGTCTTGAGTTTTCCCATATAAAACCAGCCTGTAGTATCTTTTATGTTTTATCACCATCAACTACTAGTAGAAAATTGAATGAATGCAATTAGCATTCACCTAATTTTATCTAGCTATATAACATATATGTTTACTTACCAAAGCACTCTAACCTCAAGCTTTTCCTTCCTCTTTCTGCAGAACTAAAAATCAATACACATGATAAAACAGACATCATAAGCCTAGTAAATTGACAAGTGGCTTAGGCACTATAGTGCATAGAGTGGTTCATCTCTTGATTTATTTAATCACTACTATCTATTTATAGATATAGATATATATTTCTTTCCTGAATGCATTTTTATCCCAAATACTTGGTGTAATTTAAAAACCTTTAACTGATAAAAATAAATGAAAATCACTTTTTAATCACACTACCAATCGAAGCAGATTCTTCTGGCTTTTTCTCCCCTGAAACATGGCAGATAGCAATTCAGATTTCAGTGCTATGCTTGGAGGAGAGACAAAGCATGAAGTCAACTTCATTAGTGTGTGGAAAACATTATTTCAGTTTTTTGCAGCTTTTGTATGCTAGTTATTATCTATTGTGCTGAACAAGTCAAAAGTTTTCTTTAAATACCTCTTCGTGGACCTTATTATTCAACCACACCTTTCTATAGAAGATGATGAATTGTTTTATGTAATACTTATTTATTCATTCATTTAACAAATATGTATTGGGTTGTGTTTATGTGATGGGTACAAGACCATGTGCTGCAGCTGCTTGCAGAGGTGAATAGGACAGTCCCTAACTTAAGGAGTTTATAGTCACAGGCAGACAGGGATAGATATGTAACTTGTAGGGCTCAGGGAAAAACAAAAATGCTAGGACCCTTGTTCAAAAAGCAGGAAAGAAGTGTAATAAAATATAAAACATTTACATGTTTTGCAGGGTTTTTCTTGACCTGTGATTTCCTTAATTAGCTATTTAATGTGCTCTTATAAATAATTATACAGTACTCTGTTTCCACTGGCTCAATGGCCCAACCTCCAGTGGGTAACATATGCTCAGGAGGCTGCAGTCTCTAATCAGGCAGTGTTTGGTTCCTGTGCCTGGGGCAAGTGGTCCTCTGAAAGGGCAGTGATGTATCAATCAGTTCAGGGGTGGAGATTGTTATTATGGCCCTTGCTGCATCCTCTATTTGCCCTAGACTAGAGCATATACTTGATTCTGACTTTCCTTGTGTCTGCACCCAAACCCTTCTGGAGTGCAGAGTTGCAGTGGTCACTGGGAGCAAGAGGGGGAGATGGAATAAAGCCCAGGGCACCAGGTGGTGGAGGAGTGGACAGCTGAGAACCCATTCATGGGACTTAGGAGGCAACAGGAAGCCAGTTATCTGTGAGGCAACATTCTAAATCCCCTTCGTATCTTTCTGTCTCTGTCTCTGTCTCTCTCATGCACATACACACACCTTCCATTGTCTTATCAGACTTCACTTACAAAACACAAACTCAATATAAAATTATGGAAAATTGTAAGACGATGACTACAGGTCATTGAAAGTCAAGTGTGGAGCTGTTCTGAGAGCTGGGTACTATGCAATTGCTCTAATCATGTGCCTATTAAGCTGGCCTAGCAAGCAGCGGAGTAGGATAACTAGATAATTAAAAAGTATGGTGAAGGTTCAATGGCAGAGTAATATGGAGAGAAAGAAGTGTAGGGAACTGTTTCATGTATCGTGGAAATGTAGCTCAGCCCTCACATGGAAAACCAGTGGGGAGTGAGTGGCATGCAGGACCATGACTATGGAGAGGTTTTCCCATGGGGAATCAGGCCTGCATTGTACCTAGGCCGCTATGAAACTTGCTTTTGCTAAAACTCCCTCACCCTGAATTGAGGCAGCAAGGGCTTACTGCAACTTAGTAAAATCTGAGCTAAAACTCCCAAGCATGGAGTGTGATGGTTCAACCACTTTTCCCCTTGGTTACCTCTCTCTTTGAAGTAATTAGCAACATTCTTTCCTTTGTTATCTGTAAAAGGTAATTCTCTGCAGTGAACCTGTGCATAGTAAATGAGGACTGCCCTCCATGTAATGTACCCAGAAAAGCAATAAAAGCCTGTCCAGGTGGGGACTGAGCTCTCTGGAACTCTCTCTCTCTCAGAGAGTGGCCATGCTATCTCTTTTTCTCCACAGGACTTCTGTTGTCCATGTGTATTTGTTCACATGCGGCCACAACATACATAGATCCTGCCAGCCAGGATCTACCACAAAGAAGAGGAACCCCTTTTTCAATAAGGGTATGCCTTGTGTGTGTCTATTTAAGTTTGTGGTCTGGGAAAATTTCTTAAAATGTGTGACTTTTGAGCTGAATCTTAAAAGTGAATAGGAATGGGCCAGCTAAAGAGGAAAGAGAAAAATATTCCAAGTAGAAAGAAAAATCAGCAAAGACACAAATTCAATAAAAGTGTTTTTAGCTTAGAAGAGTTCAGTATTTCTGGAAACCAGAAATTGAAGCAGGAAGATGCAGAAAATTAGGAAGTGGAAGAAAGGTCAGTGCTGAACCTCACTAATGAGTTCAGCTATAATTGTGTAGAAAGTTGGAAGTCTCTAAAGGTTATTAAATATGTGAGTGTCGTGGCCCAAATTGATGACATGCATTTCATCTGATGCAAGCCTGGTGGAAGAATACAAACTCGGGCCAGACAGCCCTTTCCCAATGGCACTTTATTATTGGAATATGGAATCTGAACAGAAGTGAGGTGGGAAGGGAAGTAATTTAGATTCATACCTTAAATAAGTAAGACATCAATAATGTAACTGATGTAACTGAGATTAACCTGAATAAAAATTATGTAGTTGATTTAAGTATATGAAAGGGAGAGAGAGAGAGGGAGGGAGAGTATGTGCGTACGTGTTTGTATTATCAGTTTATCCAAGTTTGAAATTGAGGCTTAAGGTACAACTAAGTTTCATATATAAAAATGAATATATGTTTATATATAAACAAGTTTCATATATATGTATTTATACCTTATACACATATATATGTGTATATATATACACACAAACACACATATATATACACACACAATCTGTCTAGAAAAAGTTCATCCATTGTTAATGTAACAAAAACAGTTTGCCTGGCATTAATATAACCTGGCAGACAAGGAGAATGGACTGGGATGCACATGCGTGAGTAATGACGGTTCAATGTACTATTCAGTGGGGGCAGTAGACATCACTGAATGAGCATGTGTACCATGTGGCCATGGCATTCAAAATGACTGAGTGAGTAGAGCAATGAATCTGCATCAAATTTTGCATTAAGCTTAAACATTTCTCTGCAGAAACTATTTTGATGATTCAGAAAGCCACAGCTCTGGGCAACTGGTAATTGGAAGCTTCATCATGACAAAGCTTGCCTGCTGATGCATCACATCTCATGCAGAGATTTTTGGTGAAACATCAGTCACCTAGGTGATTCAGCTCCTGTACAGCCCAGATTTGGTGCTCTGTGACTTCTGACTTTTGCAAAAATTAAAATCACTTTTGAAAAGGAAGAGATTTCATGCCATTGATGAGGCTCAGGAAAATACGCTGGGGCAGCTGATGGCATTTGGGAGAACTGTGTGAGGTCCCAAGGTGTCTGCTTTGAAGGGGATTGAGGCATCATTGTCTGATGTACAGTATTTCTTGTATCTTGTATCTTCTTCAATAAACGTCTTTATTTTTTATACCACATGGCTGAACCTACTGGGTAGACCATGACATACATTCAGATTCATTTAGCTAGAGAATCTGAGGTATTCCTTATTTAATCCAAGTTTTTGCATTTGTGTGCTTTGTAACATTATGCTTGCTACTTAAATTACAACAAGCATTCCAGGTGATTTTGATACAGACCCATGCACCATATTTGAGCAAGCCAGCTCTACCATGTGAGGCCAAAGAACTCTCTACCACATGGTGTGGTGGAACAGTTTTGGGCTGCTTGAAAGTAGACCTTTTTATGGTTGTTTTTTTTTCTTTGTCTTTTTATACTTCTACTCTACCATCTAAATAGTAAGAGCTAATTAGCTTGTGAAAATTAAGCTATAATAATAAACACCCTTGTGGAATGCTTATTTTGTGACTTGCACCACAGTAGGCACTTCTCAAGCCTTATTTCCTTAAACCTTCGCATAAAATCTTTGTAGAGCAGAGACCGTAGAAACAAGCCCAAGGGCATACAGTCAGAAAGTGCTTGAGGTGGAATTTTAACATAGGCCTTCTGCCTTCAGAATACCTGCCTTTCAACTCTTACAGCCTCAGGAGAGAAGGATGCAGTGTTTAGCCTGCTATTGTCAAGATGAACCTTAAAATCAATCATTGTTCTTGTATGTGGTTCAGCCCAGCGCACCAAGGTCATGAGTTCCCCAAAACCCTGTGGAAATAAAATGACCCCATTCCCTGAGTCTTTCTTTCACATGTTTCTTTCAGGAACCTGAGGAAACTAGAAAAGCAGGTTGGGATTTGATGATTCACAGTCACAGAAATTTCTCTCTGTGGCTGTATGGCCATGGAAGTTTTACTGACATACTCAGAAAATGATTTTCTCATTTATGAAATAGAGTGACCTGCTCATTTGGGTCCCTGGAACCAATTCCAATGTATGTGTTGGGGCAGGGGTGGGTTGCCCACACCCACAAGGCAATTGTCTAGGCACTAGCTGAGTGGACAGTTCACCTCAATGCCGACACTAGCAACTGGGAGGTAGCATCAGATCCCATAGGTTGAGGCTCAGTCCTACAAGACTGCCAGCCTGTCCTTCTCACAGTCCAGTCACCAGTCTCAAGCTCAGCTTATTACTGGTGCTTCTCACTGACTTGCCTGTGTGGAGGTTCCCGCGACCCCTTTCTTGGATGTCAAACACAAGTCCAAGTCTGGTAACAAGTCAGAAGTTTCCATGACCGCCTTCTTGGGTTCAATTAATTTGCTAGAATGGCTCACAGACCTCAGAGAAACATTTTACTTAGTGGATTTCAGGCATATTACAAAAGGATATAACAGCAGCAGCCAGATGGAAGACATGCATAAGGCACGGCATGGGGAAAGGGTGCAGAGTTTCCATGCTCTTTCTAAGCACTCCACTCTCCCTAGTTCTCCATGTGTTCACCAACCTGTAAATTCTCGAAAACCAGTCTTTTGGGGTTCTATGGAGGCTCTGTTACATAGACATGATTGATTTAAACATTGGCTACTGGCAATTGATTTAACATTCAGCTCCTCTTCCCTCTCTAGAAGAGAGAGTGTGGTGGGACTGATTGCCTGGTTGGTTTTTCTGGAAAAGATCCCTCATCTTTAGGAGCAGTTCAAAAGTCAGTTCCTTAACATAAAATACACCTTTATCTCTCTCACTACCTAGGAAATCGCAGGGTTTTAGGAGCTCAGTGCCAGGAAGAGGGATGAAAAACAGATATATTTCTTATTATGAATCATAATATCATACTTGCATATGTCATAAAAATGATGAAATTAGATATTGCTAATCAAGGCATTTTAAAACACATAAGTATTATAAGAAATTAGCTTTTTAAGAATAATTTTTAATGTTTTTTATCTTTCATTAATTTTTTATTATTATTCAAGTACAGTTGTCTCCATTTTCCCCCCAACACTTCCCCACAGCCAGCCATCCCCACTTCCCACCCTTGATCTCTACCCTCCTTTGGTTTTGTCCATGTGTCCTTTATAGATATTCCTGAAAACCCTATCCCCTCCCCCCCATTTTCCCCCACCCATGTCCCCTCTGGTTACTGTCAGTTTGTTCTTAATTTCAGTGTCTCTGGTTATATTTTACTTGCTTCTTTCTTTATTTATTATGTTCCACTTGTAGGTGAGATCATATGGTATTTGTCTTTCACCACCTGGCTTATTTCACTTAGCATAATGCTCTCCAGTTCCATCCATGCTGTCCCGAAGGGTAGGAGTTCCTTCTTTCTTTCTGCTATGTAGTATTCCATCATGTAAATAAACCATAGTTGTTTGATCCATTCATTTACTGATGGGCACTTAGGCTGCTTCCAGCCATTGGCTATTATAAATTATGCTGCTGTAAACATTGGGGTGCATAGGTTCTTTTGGATTGGTGTTTCAAGATTCTTAGGATATAATCCCAGCAATGGAATTGCTGAGTCAAAAGGCAGTTCCATTTTTAGTTTTCTGAGGAATTTCCATACTGTTTTCCACAGTGGCTGCACCAGTCTGCAATCCCACCAACAATGCACTAGGGTTCCCTTTTCTCCACAACCTCCCTTTTCTCCATAACCTCTAACACTTGTTGTTTGTTGATTTGTTTATGAAAGTCATTCTCAGGGTGTGAAGTGGTATCTCATCGTTGTTTTAATTTGCATCTCTCTGATGGCTAGTGATGCTGAGCATCTTTTTATATGTCTCTGGGCCATCTGTATGTCCTCCTTGGAGAATTGTCTGTTCAGGTCCTTTGCCCATTTTCTAATTGGATTGTTTGTCTTCCTGGAGTGGAGTCATGTGAGTTCTTTATATATTTTGGAGATCAAACCCTTGTCCAAGATATCATTGGCAAATATGTTTTCCATATGGTTTATTTAAATTATTACTTTACAGAAGAAATGTGGAACTCTGATTATTCAAAATTATAAATAATTTACAATCTTAATACAAATAGGAAGTGTAAAGACACTGGCTGGAAGCCTTAGGAGAGAAGCAATTAAGTGATAGTTAAATTATCTGGGCTCTTGTCTCTGAGAATGTAGTTTCTAGTAAATATATTCAAAATATTTATCATATGTAAATCTATAAATTTATTATTTTAAATGAGGATATAGACACAGTTATATTCACTACCCTCATCTTAATTTCATTTTCAGGGCACCAAGAATATTCAAATGGCTGTATAATGATTACAGAAATAGGTAGCATATTTTTGTTTTCTACAGGAAAATATTCTTAATATTATGTAATGTTTACAAAGATGGGAAACATAAGTAACAGTACACTACAAGCTTCCTAGTGTAAGCTGTATAGCAAGCAACTGGATGAGAATAAAGTTCTGTAGTAGTAATGCATGGTAGTGATTGTATTTTGTATACACATTTTGTATCTGTGAAACTCATAACCAGTAAGAATTTTGCATAAGGATGCTATACCTAGTTATTTTGAATTGCATTATTTATAGAAACCTGGTCCATTTAATAATGGAAATACTCTAATGACTATTCTTAGTATCTTTGATTCTAATGCTTAGTAAAAGGATAGAAGACAATACAAAATGAGTAATTCTAAAAGAATCAAACATAGTCCCAGCTGTATTTCAGTATTTCCAATAATAGAACTTCCCCTTTTTCAGCTACTTATAACTTTCTTGCCTAAGGAAGGTAATAAGTGAAAACTTAGGAAGCAATAGGTTAGGAAAGCTATTTTGGTTTTACATATTTTATTTAACAATATAGGTCAAAGGTGTCTACTAATATTAAGAGACCCAAGGGAAAACATTTCTATCCAGGTTAATATGCCAATTAAGCATGTATCACATAAACCAGGTTAAATGGGTAGGAAAAAACACTGGCCTCTGTGCATGATGTTTTGAAATATGATTTTACATTCAAGTCTATTTAATACATTCAAATACATTCATATAGGAAATCTGAAGAATATTTCTTATCTAAAACAAATTCAGAATGCATAGTCTTATTAAGCCAGAAGGATTTGAATCATGGAATATTAATTACAAAGAACTCTATTTTCATCAATGCTGTAAAGCAGGGATGCTGGATTATATTTTCAGCGTTGCTGCCTTCTTGCTGATGTATTAAATCAGATTATTTCATCTCCTTTTGCTTCGCCTTTCTATGTGTAAAATGAAGGAATGATCTATAGGATTTTACTGATTTCTCGAATGCTATAAATATTTATCAGTTAATTCTTTGTAATTCATATGCTATGTGGGTTCTAGATCCCTCTTCCCACTTGATTGTTAGATATGATTGACTTAAATGAAAATTTTTATGCATTAAAATTTGAGAATCATCCCTAAGTATCTTGAAGTGTCTTTGAGGATGGTAAAAATGATTCATATTTTATGGTTCATTTACTTTCTTGGTTGGCATACTTTCCTGCCATTCTATATAAGTAATATCTGACCTGCATAATGTCAACCTGGACTTGAAGTTGAGTCAATCTCTTTCTTTTGAGGAAAAAATAAAGCAAAACAACATATCACACATACACACACACATACACACACCTTTCACTCAAGAGATGCAATTGTTTATTAGATATAATTGAGAATTTGGGAAAAGGTAGGAAGGTGAATGTGATCACAGCAATACAAACACCTTAAAATTAAATCATGGCTACCTTGCTTCATGAAGAGCCTTTGGTCACTGATGCCTTTTAATACGTAACTTTCTATAGCCTGAAACTCACTGGATTTTTTCATGCTTCTCTTTTCTCTCATTTTTAGTTCTTTATCTTTCTCATGAGGACACCAAATCTCTCATTTTATCTTGCTGAGAACCGTGATTGTGTTTCCTTGGCTCCAGCACATACCGCACCTCCCACCTGTCTCATGGATGAATTCTTTACCTTCCAGAAATTTGCTACCTGTTTGAAAGGTTCACACATTTTGCCCCTCATACTAAGTGCCAGACACCATGCTGGAATACAGAAGATGCCATCATTTTCAAGTAGAAACAATGAATTTTTGTACATGTCAAGTACTTGCAAGAAATAGGTAGGTGATTTACCATACCTTGGTGCTGAGGGAAGGGAATATAGTGGAATTACTTATTAAAATATTTTCTCTGTTGGGAACCAGTACCTTGGAACGTGTCTTACTAGAAACTAAGCATGGTTTAAAGATAATTATTAAAACTAATAAATACTCCTTACAGAAAGTATAACTGACACTGGAAAACTTTTCAGATGCATGCCAGGCTACAGGTGTATTCCTAATTTGAACTCCACCTAAATGATATACTTGTTAAAACTACATGTCATTGTATATGAGAAAGTTATGATTTTCTCTGCTGCTTTCAGGGGTGTCCAACTTTTTGGCCACACTGGAAGAAAAAGAGTTGTCTTGGGCCACACATTAAATACACAAACACTAACGAAAACTGATGGAGCAAAAAAAAGTTTTACATTTACGATTTTGTGTTGGGCCACATTTATAGCCATTCTGGGCCACACATGGCCTGTCAACCATGAGTTGGACACCCAAGTTTCCTAAGAACTTTATGCAGTAAATTCATGTAGAAAGAGAGATACTTAATGGTGTGTGGGTACAAAGCATGAGCCACCAGAGGAATCAATAGTTGTGAAATCGGAGGCTTGCTGCCCAGTTATCTCTTTGATACAGACTCCGAATGCCTGAAGCAGATATCAGGTAGAGGCAGAAAGATGAAGCAGCGCCTTCTTCCTTTCAGTCTAGCGCACTTACTTTTTTTTAAGGTGGTAAAACCTGTATTCATCACTGAGAATCCTGATTTCAATACCCTTGCCTTATAATTGCTGAAAATACCACTCATATTCGAACATTATAAGGGTTTCAGATTTTACTTTTGGAGTTATCAATTTTAATTTGTTTCTTATTTTCAAGT
Source organism: Trachops cirrhosus (assembly GCA_028533065.1). Classification (NCBI taxonomy): domain Eukaryota; kingdom Metazoa; phylum Chordata; class Mammalia; order Chiroptera; family Phyllostomidae; genus Trachops; species Trachops cirrhosus. Next base: position 22,400,012 of record CM052540.1, read on the forward strand.
AGTTTAGTAGGAATTTTAGTGGCAACACCAGGATTTTCTAGCAAGATAATGTTTTAGACTAGAAATAATTTTAAATAATTAAAAAGGCTATGTATTATGTTAATGGTGGAATTAATAATGTCAATATAGAGTCAGGCATAGATTATAAAATGCAACCATAGTAATACTAATTTAAAATGATAATAGTAAAAACCTTTAAATATCTGGGAGATATTTTTGAGATGCATTTCCAAGCCACACTTTCTTCAACAGAAAAAAGAGGATGAGTCTTCTCTAATAAGCTCACTGGCTCACATTATGTTATAGGGTAAGAAAAAAAATTAAACAGTATTGCTGTAGCTATGGTACATTTACACAATGGAATACTACTTGGCTATAAACAAGAAGGAAATCTTACTCTTTACAGCAGCATGGATGGACCTGAAGAACATTATGCTAAGTGAAATAAGCCAGTCAGAGAAATACAAGTACCATATGATTTCACTCACATGTGGACCCTAATGAACAAAATAAACTAACAAGCAAAACAGAGACAGACTCATAGACAGAGAGCAGGCTACAGCTGTCTGTTGGGAAGACACGGAGTGCTTGAGCAAAAATGAAAAAAACGAAAGAACTCATGGACCTAGACAACAGTGTGGTTAATGCTAGGGAGGAGGTGGGTAGGGGGAGCTGGAGGAGGGTATGGTAGCATAAATGGTAATGGACAGAGACTTGACTTGGATTGGTGAACACACAAAACAGTGTATAGATGATGTGTTGTAGAACTGTGCGCCTGAAATCTGTATAATTTTGTTAACCAGTGTCACCCCAATAAATTCAGTAAAGATGGAAAAAAGGGAATTGCTGTGGTCTGAATGTGTTTCCTTAAATTCGTATGTCGAAATACTAATCCCCAAAGATGATGGTATTGGGAGGTGAAGCCTTTGAAAGGTGATTAGCCCCTGACTGCACAGCCCTGATGATTGGAATTAGTGCCCTTATAAAAGAGACCCCAGCAAGGTAGCTTGTCCCTTCTGCCTTTTGATGATAGGAAGAGATGTCTGGAGCCTAGAAGAGGTCCTTCACCTGGCCATACCGATACTTTGATCTTGGACTCCCACCCTCAAAAACTGTGAGAAATGAAATCTGGTGTTTATAAGCCAGCAGGTCTATGGTAGTTTTGCTATAGCAGCCCAAATGGCTAAGATAAGTGTTATTTGATTATGAATTAATTCATCCATTCATCAATTCACTTATGCACCTGTGTCAAACATTTGCTTCTTAGTGATTTTTTTTTTTTTGCAAAATTAAGTTGAACTTAATGACATGGCAGTATTTTAATTGAAAAAGGGCCATCTAAAAATTAGTTAGAGACTGAAAGGGACTAATCTCATTCCTTGGCCTTAATGATAGTATGTGGGCACATTTATAATTATTAAATTAGTGTTACTATATAGTGATAGTTATAGATATGAGTTGGAGTGCTTTTACATTAATTTGTAATATATTCCTCTTCTCCTTGATGGTTCTTTGCTGAGTTAAGCTTAGATTTAGTGTGTGCAAATGATTTCATAGATCACAGACCTCTACTATTGTCAAATATCTATTAGGCAGAGGATATTTAATTGGAAGGAGAGCTATTCACTGGAATTAATACATATTTAATGCCCATTTTATTTAATACTTCTCTGGTTGATAATGAATTTTTTGTTCTCGTTTCTAGAATGATGATTTTCATTTTCACATAAGACTTCTAGTTCTCATAAGCTTTCTCATCCACATATTTTGAGTCTATAAATAATTTTTAGGAAGTTTACTCCATGTTTAAAAATATTTTAAAATTTTTCCAGATAAACAAAAGCAGTGTTCTTGGAAAGCACTACCACGTGACTGAAATTCTATAAACATTGCCAATGTGGGGAAACATGCCAATATGATATGCACCTGTCAAACGGTTTGAGAGATTCAAAGGCATATCGAAATCACACCTTAGTAGGTGGCTAGGATATCGCTCTAGGCAAATAATATATCACAATATTCCAAATGTCTAACTTCCACTTGATTTCATCATTCATAGTTTCTCATTTTGCAATTGAAACAAGTAGTTGGTTCCTCAGAGGGCTAATTTAGTCAGCCATATAGTCTTTTGTAGGTAATCAAATTACTCCTTGATACAGCACCTATAGGAACTTAAGGTATCCTTTCATACTTAGTGCACAGAATTATGTTAAAAGATGAATGGAGTAATTCTGAAGGGTGTCTTAGAAAGGAAATATCTTTATGGCCCACAGGTGCACATGTATGCACCAAATATATTGTATGAGTATATTAAAAATAAATATGGAATTCATGGATATTTTCTTTAAATTTGAAAAAGAGTCTTGAGAGTTGAATTAGAATGTTGGTCTTCTTAAAACAAGTTTTACATTTATTCAAATTACTTCAAAAATATACCATTTATTATTGTCGCAAATAGTATAAAGAGAATTGTTTTTGTTTTTCTTTGGCTAAATCATTTGCTATTGATACATGTTTCTCAGTTTGATAATTAATAAGATGAAGGCTTATCATTTAACTTTGTTTTGATTACTAATCGTAATTACTAGTAAATATTTTCGCAGGTGTTTTGGCTAGGCAGGTAATGGCATTTTGCGAATATACTGAAGAACCAATGGCATTTCACCCATTCACTCACGGAACAAAAGTTTATTAAATGCCCAGTGTGAGCATGGCAGTGCTGTCTTTCCTGGATATGCAACATTAAAGCGCCAGTTGAGAAATGCTTGCACTCAGGAAGCCTTTTTTCTTATGGAAGAGACAAGTAATAAACACAAATAAGTGAAAGTAGGTGTTATACAGTAAAAAGTGCTAAGAAATAAAAGAGTGTGGGTTGTGGTAGTGACAGTATAATTGTGCTTTGTAACACAGGAGTCAGGAAAGACCACATAGACAAAGTGATTTATGAGTTAATGACCGATGTAGATGAGGCAGCTGGCCGCTCAGGCAGATCCTTGGTGTTCCAGCCTGCGAGAACAGCAAGTGAGAACGCCCTGATGCCTACACGTGCTTAGTGAATTCAATCAGCAGGTTAGGAGATCGGAGTGGAGAAGGAGGTGAAGAAACTAAGAGTGATAGGAGTTGATGGGAAACCAAGGAGTCTGTGGCAGATGAATAATCCCCAATGGAATCAGAATGCAGTGTCTTTAATTCTTAGCCTGAAGCTAATGCTATAATATTTTGTGATGTAAATTTACCTGGTAAATATCTATATCTGTGGAATCATGACTCAGTTAAAAGGCACACATTTAAAAATGTTTTGTTTTGAAGATCAAAATATACTAGAATGAAAGACTGAAAAATTGAGAATATTTATGGTTCACCCCTTGAGATACTGAGAAATCCTCTAGTCTACAGAAGTGAATATTTTATTTGTCAATTTAAGAGCTGGATAGAGGTCTGTGTGTGATTTTTCCTGATAACAACAATATTGCTTTTCTAGAATTTTGAAAATAAATTAAATGTAGAAAAGCCCATGTTTTGCTTTCATTTATTTTTCTAGAGCCATAGCCTAATTTTTAAAGAAAATAATCAGCAAATGTAACTAATAAAATAATGACCTGTTAAATCATAAAAAATAAACAAGATATAGTAGTGTCATGACTCTGAGTCAGCAATGCAAATGCTAATTAAAGGGACTAAGTGGTGAAGAAATCATGTTCTATTTAGACTTCCTAACTTTCAAGAATGACCAACACCTATAACTCTGACCTTCAGTGATGCCTTGACCTCTTTCCGTGCATCGTTGTCCCCTTCTCTAAAAAGGGGCCAGTACTATTTGTTGTGAAAAGTAAATGAGTAAATAATGTAGGATGCTTAGAGGAGTTTCCAGCATACAGTAACTACTCAATAAATAGTCACTGTTTTTATCTCCTATGTTCTACACTTTTACAAATACAACTCCACATGATTATTTGTGGAAGGTTTCACATACAGTGTGTGACCTAGTTAGCATGTGCGATATGATCTATTTGGACCTCAGAATCCATGCTTTGTTTGAACTCCATTTTAAGGGCAGTATCACAGCTATTGACCAACCTGAAAGGCAAGGAAACGCGTAAGAAGAAAGAAGTCAAACACCTGGAAAACCCATAAAACTGGATAATCTTTTTAATGAGCATGGATATATACTGTGTTTGAAAAAAAATACTTCAGCTCAGTGAATTTAGTGCTGCTGCAGCTAAGAAAGAGATTTTGTAAGAGATTCATGTTGAGCTTATATGTGGAATTATACTTAAAATATGCCTTTTGAGTTGTGGCAGCATCTTGCTGTTAGAGCATGGCAAGAGAACTAAATACCATTTTCTAAGGATATCTTTGAAAATAACATAATGACATGGGGGATTTAAACATCTTTGCTCTAAACCACAAATACTCATAAATGCTGTTCCATTTAACAAAAAAAAAAGGAAGAAAAGAGAAAGAAAGAAAGAAAGAAAGAAAGAAAGAAAGAAAAAGAAAGGAAGGAAGGAAGGAAGGAAGGAAGGAAGGAAGGAAGGAAGGAAGGAAGGAAGAAAGAAAGAAAGAAAGAAAGAAAGAAAGAAAGAAAGAAAGAAAGAAAGAAAGAAAGAAAGAAAGAAAGAAAAAAGAAAGAAGGCCTGTGTGTGTGAGTGTGTGTTTGGATGATCAGTCTGTTCTGACCCACAGATTTAAATGCACTACCTGTTAGGTAGCATTGAAAGCAGCTATGGATGTGTGAATTAAATGCTCTGATCTGTTCTTCTATTTTCCTTGTCAGTTTCCCAACAGAGCAGTCTGCTTAGCATTTTATCTACTTTTCCTATTTTAACATTACCATGTAGCTTGAGAAAAAGCCACTCTTAGATGGGTGGTTCTGCTGTGTTTTAGAAGAATAATTGTCAGTCTTGTGGCATTTTTGTTCCAATCTTGTTCTGTTTATTTAACATCCAATAGGAATAAAAGGTTTTAAAAAATTATCCTAATCAGAATTCTTATTAAAAAGTATTTTTAGGCTTTTGTAATGAAATTAATAAATTTTATTTCCCTCTGTAGTTGTAGAAACTGTCTAAAATTTACTATAAAATGAATATACTTATAATGAACATATCTGGATCACCCAAGTGAAACATTTTAAATTTAATACAGTATGTATACTTTTCTTTTTAATATTTGATATATATGCATGCATGAGAAATTGCATATTAAAGTTACTACATATACATGCAAACATACATATAATGTGTTATTTACCTTATTTTATTTAATGCTATGTCCACTTAACTATGCCATTTCAATGTCATAAGTTACTAAACATCTCAAATCTAGTTTATTTCATCATTTTAAAACTATAATGTCATTGTAAGAGCATTTTCATTTATCTTATATTTTGCTGTTAAAATAATGCTTTAATGAGTATTTTTGCCATCACGATAGGAGAAATCTCTATATCATTAGTGATTTATTTGTATGTATTTAGTTATTTCTGCAATTAAGAAGTTTTTTTAACATATTACTGTCTATTTCTATTATTTCTATTTTTTTTAAAATTTTTTAAAAAGATTTTATTTATTTTTTAGACAGACAGGAAGGGAGGGAGAAAGAGATGAAGAGAATCATCAATGTGTGGTTGCCTCTTGCGCACCCCTCACTGGGGAACCTGGCCGACAACCCAGGCATGTGCCCTGACTGGGAATTGAACCCGAGACCCTTTGCTTCACAGGCCCACGCTCAATCCACTGAGTTACGCCAGCTAGGGCTATTTTCTTTCTCTTTTAAAAAGATTTTATTTATTTATTTATTTATTTACTTATTTATTTATTTTTATAGAAAGGGAGGGAGAAAAAGAGGGAGAGAAACATCAATGTGTGGTTGCTTCTCATATGCCCACAACTGGGGACCTGGCCCGCAACCCACACATGTGCCCTGACTGGGAATTGAACCAACAACCCTTTGGTTCACAGGCCAGCACTCAATCCACTGAGCCACACCAGCCAGGGCTATTTATATTTTCCATTCATTTTCAACACATTCACACTGCCTGGAACATTAGTTTTCTTTTGTTTGTTTTTTGTTGAAGCTGCTTATATACTTAGGTCACCAAACCCCATTTTGAGGACAAAATAGGGCCTAGATTAAAACAAAAAACAAGTAAAAGCTCACATCATAAACTGTTAACCCTTTGTCTCTGTCTGTACTACAAATATTCTGTCTTAGTTTGTTATTGTACACTTACCTTCAGTTTTGTTTGCTATATTAACTGACATGAAGTTTATTTTTATTTATATACTCATGGCCAACAGAGTATATATTTTAAAGATTTTTTCCTTTGATTGTATTTATATGGCAATGTGTATCCTAAATCAATGCTAATGTACTAATGCCGTTCTTATGAGATAGATTTTAATGGTGTCATTTTTATATAGTTGTTACATTTTAATTAATTCATCTTATATCTGCATTGGCTTAGTCATAGTTACAGTAGACTGTTTTTTTAAAATGTTACTTTCATAATATTACAAAGAAAGAACAGTGGTAGATAACTAGTTGGAAAAGCTTTCTTGCAGAAGGTCATTAATTACAGGTTAACTAGATAATTAAACAATGTGTTTAAAGTGCTTTGTAAACTTCAGTGTACTCTTTAAATGTTAGTTTTCATTACTATTGATGCTAGTAAATAATCTTTCTTTATTTCTTGTATCACTGGTAATGAATGCCTGCATCACTAAATGATAATTCCTTCTATGTAATTAGATAGATATATTATTAAAGAGTAATGAAAAGGAATACCAGGCAGTTGTGGTAGAGTTTATATTACTTATTCTATTGTAATATATACTTGTACATATAGCCCAGGTTAATGGTTTTCATTTAATTTAATGTCTGTTCTTTTGTTTTTCTATGTGTACTTGTTTTAAAGGAATTAGACAGTGAAATATGTGGGTTATTTTGCATTCAGAATGTTTATCTGTTGATAACTTACCCTGTATTTATTTACCACCTTTGTTATTGATAAGCAAAGTGTAAGTCTTGGTGGGTATATGCTGAATTTAATTAAAAAAGACTAATTTATTAACAATGAAATTTTACTTTAAACCTTTTATTCTTAAAATTTATGAAGCAGTACTCAAGAAAAACTGGAATAATTTTATGGAGAGCAGGGCCCTTGTAATACAGGACCCCTATTAGGTGAATGTTCTAGGAATCCATCTGTATCAGTGTACCAGCTGGTGTTAATTTCGAAGCTGCATTCTGATTCAGTGAGTTTTTTTGAAGAATTTTGCAACACAATTGCCCATTTCATGATGGGCGATTTACAAGCACACCTGCCCACACTGTGCTGAGTGTTCAGCACTTTTTGACCGAAAATGTCATGGCCCCTGTGTCCCATGCTCCCAATTCACCTGATCTCACTCCAAGTCACTTCCCCAGATGAAAAATGTTCTCAAACAGAAACGTTTTGCCAATATGGAAGAGATGAAACAAACAAACAAACAAAAAATGGCAGAAGCAATAAAAGACACCAAAATCAATGAGTTCAAAAACTGTTCTGAGCAGTGGAAAAACATCTCGATAGGTGTATTGCATCAAATGTGTATTGTGAAGGTGACTGAAGTTTAAACATGGAAGAAAAAAATACACAATTTTTTATAAATAAATTCCAGTTTATTTCATCCCCTCTCGTATCCCTCAAGAACTTTTACATATTTAATCTCGAAATGAACAATTTTGAGCTTCTTGAAATTAATATTATCAGTTAAAATGAGTCCTTTGCAACTCTATTAACATCTAAATGTAATGTTTAGACAAAAGTTCACTAAGTATTACTATGATCCTGAAATAATAAAGGAGATGTGTATGTGTGTGTGTGTATGTGGTCAGTCCAGCCATGTAATATGAAAAATAGAGATATTTATTGAATAAGACACAAGATACAAGAAACATTGTACATAGGATAATGACGCCTCAGTCCCCTTCAAAGTAGGTATCTTGAAACCTCACACAGTTCTCTCAGCATCTCTTCCACTGTTCAAAACACTTTGCAAAATCCTTTGTTGGAATTGCCATCAGCTGCCCAGTCATATTTTCCTGAATTTCACTGATGGTCTGAAATCTCATCCTCTTCGAAGGTGATTTCAGTTTTGAGAAAACCCAGAAGCTGCAGGGCACTAAATCTGGGCTATAAGGGGCACTGAGTCATCTGGGTGATTAGACATTTCACCAAAAACTCTGCGTGAGGCCGGCTGCATGAGTGAGCACGTTATTATGATGAAGCTGCCAATCACCTGTTGCCCATTGCTGTGGCCTTCTGAGTCATTGAAATAATTTCTGCAGAGGAATGTTCAAGCTTAACGCAAAATTTGATGCAGGCTCGTTGCTCTACTCACTCAGTCATTTTGAATGCAACAGCTGCACAGTACACATGCTCACTCAATGGCATCTACTATATGCGTGTGTGTGTGTGTGTATGTATATATATATAGTCTGTCTGGAAAAGTCCAGCCATTGTTAACATAACAAGAATGGTTTGCACGACATTGATGTCATCTGGCAGCCAGAGAGAGTGGATTGAAATGTGCATGCACAAACAATAACAACATCACTGTAATAGTGAATAGATATTTTTTCATCCTCACCCAAGGACGTGCTTTTATTGATTTTAAAGGGAGAGGGAGGGAGAGTGTAGAGAGAGAGGGAGAAACATCAATGTGAGAGAGAAACATCAATTGGCTTCCTCTGGAATCCACAACCTAGGTATGTGCCCTGACTGGGAATCAGACCCGCAACCTTCTGGTGTATGTGATGATGCTCCAACCAACTGAGCCACCTGACCAGGGCAAGGAATAGTATATCTTTTACTCTGCTTACTTCAACTTCCTAGAAAATAAGGCTTATATATGGCTATCTGTCCTGTATTACAGCTCAGAAACTAGGATATTAAACTTCTTGACAAAGTTGCAAAATTACTGTTTCGATCTTTGTATTTATTTTTCTCTTTCCCAGGGTTTACTCTCTCCCAGGAATTGAAGAGTCGAGTTGACATCTAAGTTTCTGTAGCTGGCAAAAGCCATTCTTCTAAAAAAATAACTAAAGCTTAATTAATCAAAAAATTACAAAGTGAACACTTCACATTTAAGGTTTGCTTGCCTGCTGTCTTTTCAGCTATCATTGTGAAGCAGTTACTTCCCCTACAGTGCTCTGTGAAACCTGGAGCAATTGCAACCTACAGTGTGTTGCAAATGTTTTTACCTAGACCAGGTAGGCAGGTATGATAAATGGTGTGCAGAAAAGTTTCTTTTCCTTACTCAGCAACAGCAGATAATTTGGATTTGCTAAACTTGGTATTATTATATAGTGGTGTATTGTACATAGTGATATTCATTAAAACTACACATATTACAATGTCTGCCTCTTGCTTTTTCTGGCCACTATTCTGATCCCTAAGACCTCAGTCTCTGGTAAATAGGAAGTGTTCAATACATAATTTTTAAATAAAATAGTTAGATTAGCTTTTTGAAATTTTAGAAAAATATTTTTGCCTCTCATAGGCCCCATCTCCAAATACCATCACATTAGGGGTTAGGGCTTCAAAATATGTATTTTGGAGAAACACAAATATTTCATTAATAACAAACATTATAGTTGATAGGGAATATCCCAAGTTGAATTATTAATTTTTTAAGTCATTATAGAAAACTTTAGATGGCAGGAGATACTTATATATTATTTTACATGCCAGGCCTTACAATGTTCAGAAACTCAATAAAGGAGTGAAATTTAAAGAGCAAAATATGTATATTTGTATGACAAAATGTGTATACCGGAGGTAGGGCTTTTTTCAGTGAAACAAATTAGGGACTACTTTGCCATAAGTTACTTCTTCAATCCCGTTTGCCAAAGATAATGAGAAACATATTTGTAGTTAAACAAGCGAAGTTTTATTAATATGCTTCAGCAAGGGAGAAACAGCTCCAGGGGAGCTGTGTGGTGTTTAAAGGCGGGGAGGGTACCCAGGAATAGGACTTGCATGACTTGGGGGAGGAGGACTGGGGTTAATCACACGAGTGTTTTTGAAATTATTCCTAGATTAACTTATCTGTGTCTTGTACCTTAGCACACATAATTACTCTCATATGCAGAGTTTATTCTCATATACATAAATACTGCTATGAGATAGTGTCTTTCTCCATGCAGTGTACACTGCTATCTGTGTTACTAATTTATTGCTAATTTTAAATGTTCAGATAAGCCTAACACTTTTAAGTCTCAGATAAAATGAGTGTATCCAGTGCTCATGGATCATGCATTCTAAACAGGGGAAAAAGAGAGCAGTGACAAAACAGCCTTCTAGATTTATTTAGAAGGTATGTGTATTGAAACTTTTCTGACAAGGGGAACATTTTAATCCCTTTAATAAAAGAATCTTGTCAGTAACAAACAGGGAAACATGTTGTTAAAATTAAGACCTTCAGAGCTACAAGGAGAAATCACTTTATTCCATACATGTTTCATTAAATTTATGAGAAACTTTATTATACAAAGAACTTAATAACTGGGTATTAAATTGTATTTCTTGATTAAAAGGAAAATGGAACCATTGCACTCAAAAATTTACAGATCAGGATAAATAAGAAATGCATGTAATTTTATCCCTCTTATTAAGTTTCTGTTTCTCAGAATTTGTTTAATGGTATGTAATATTTTTATCTCAGCTAACATGCTGGCAACTGACTATCCATATGTTGGGGATTTGGATTAAGGATCGACTAGTGCCATGTTACAGCAGGCAGCTAGTTAGATGTTAACAACAGAGAAAGAAGCCAGGTATCTGTTGAAGCCATACTAGCTAGGAGAGGACATCTTCACAATCACTCTGGATGCAGGCATCTGCATAGGCAGGAAAGACACTTTTCAGTAACTTCAGGGAGAATCTGGCTCCATTCTGCCAGATTAACGGGGAATGGAAGGAAATGGAAGGGGAAATTTATTTTACTGAGAGCATGTAGAGTAGAAGCCAAATGGTGAAGCAGAACTATGAAGCATGCGTAGTAGTAGCCGAGATGGCAGCCATAAAGGGGGAGGAGGAGACTGGCCCAGGAAAATCTGGGAGAAAGATCAGATAGTTTAAGGACACAAAACCCCAGAAAATCCAGGATTATAAAGCATCCTGAGAGATATATTACAGAAGAATGAAAACTGACAGACTTCTTGTGAAAATTTGTGCAAACAACAAACATCTCTAACATGTTAAAAGAAAGTTAAAAAACTGTCAATCTAGGATTCTATAACTAGGGAAAATGTCTTTCAAAAACTAAGGTGAAATAAAAACTTTTAAGACATGCAAAATTAATTCCGAGAAGAGTTGCACTTTATGTTAATGGGAATTCTTCATGTAGTAGAAGAAAGAAAACACTTGGGAATTTGGATCATATTTCTGCAGTCCTCTCTCAATTTTGATAGAGGAATAAGCAAGAAGTCCATAAAAACTACAAAATACGTGAATAACACTATGAAAACAATTGAACTACTTAACACTTATAGAACTCTCCACTCAAAAGCAACATAATACATATTCTTTTTAAAAATATTTTATTTATTTATATTTAGAGAGAGGGGAAGGGAGGGAGAAAAGAGGGAGAGAAACATCGATGTGAGAAACATTGGTTGGTTGACTCCCATACATGCTCCCAACAGGGGATCAATATCCCCCAACAGGGGAGGGCAATAGAATGTTTAATAGAATATTAAACCAAGCCAGCACAGGGCCCTTCAGAACAAAAAGGTCTATGTGACTTTGCAGGGGGCACTCATGTGACACATGCCCTGGCTGTACAGTGTGTCATTATGTGAACGTACCACAATTTAAAAACTCTGTTCTATTGTGATGAGCATTTGTGATGGTTTCAGTTTTTGACTATTATGAATAATGCTTCCAGAGATATTTTAATTCTTTTTAAAAAATTATTTCTATGTACACTTATAATGGACATACACAGTGGTACCTCGGTACTTGTCAGTAATTTGTTTCAGAACTTGTGATGAGTGCCGAAACCAAGTACCAAACAATGAAGCATTTTCTCCTATGGGATTGCTTTGTGACGCTTAGAAGTTCTAGCAAGTGCGACAGGTCTCAAGCAAGCTCTGAGTGCTGAAACACTTTTTTTCTCATCAAAATGCAACTAGTACAGGGTTTGAGGGGTTCTGAAGCCGACAAGTACCAAGGTACGACTGTACTCGGAAATGGATTGTTAGCTAAGGAAGCGCGCATATACCCAGCTTTAGTACTTAATGTCAAACAGCTACCGAAGCCTCTGCCAGGTTATAGTCTCCCTAGCAGTATATAACAGTTCCAGTTATGCCAAATTCTCACCAATGTGTGGGATTTTCTCATTTTGTTCATTTTAGTGGAGAAAGCAGTGGGTGGGTGTGGTTTCCTTTATAGTAATTCGTTCCAAAAGTGGCTGCAGCAACTCTCCCACCCTTGAATACAACGTGACTGGAGAGACAGTGTGGAAAATGTAATACATCAATAGTATTGATTATGCCAATGATACATTCTTATAGTTCCTATCATTTTAATGTGTGTTCTTTGAGTCTTCAAGTTAATGATTTATTACTTTATATGGAGTACTATTTTAATAAGCTTGAATTAAGATTGCATTTTCCTCTCAGTACAGCCCATTAAACAAAAAAAAGATGTTGCTGGGTTTTATATTTTCATTCAAACAGATATTATTATTTTCCCTTTTCTTTAATGTCTATCCACATAGCTTCATTAGATTTTCTTCTCACACGGTAGCTGGGTTAGCGTTAACTTCCCAGACTACTTATTTCTCAAACATTTTCATCTCTCTAGGAGATGCCTATATTATAAATTGCTCTAATATATTAAGAGTATAAAATTTGTGGAAAATTCTTCTCAGTATGTACTGATAACAGCACTTGTCCTACCTGAAATACTTCAGTAAGTTAGAATGAAGTACCTATTACAATGTGCTGCATTCAGACCCCTGTTCTGCATATTTTATTTTAGTAATTTCATTTTCTCCCTAAGGGTAGAGAGACACCAACTGACAGTGACTGACTGGATTAATTGGGAAGAGAAGAATCACCATGACTGGCATTAAACAAATAATAGGGTCTCATAGAAGAGAAGTGGTTGATTGTAAGAGAGAACTTTGGCCAAGGGTTTGTGTATACCAACCCTCCCTAAAACAAAAACAAAAACAAAATGTGCTCTAATTATTCCTCTTTTAACTAGGGAGGTTTTAACTAGGAAAGAAAGATATTTGCATTTACATCTTACAAATGAGAAAATACAACTTTAGTAAGTTTAAACATCTTCAACTTTCCTCAGTTAATAAGTAGCAGAGATAGAATTTTTTATTCCAAAATTAGGCATTTTCAGGTTTATAAAATATAATGAGATAACATATTCATCTGGGTGCTTACAAATGAATCCAATGTAGAATACCCATGAAAGCAGTGTTTATAAAAAGTCTATTGATTTATAATATTAAAGGATGGCTAGTTTATAAAATAACCCAAAGATTACATGGTTCATTGAACTTTCCACAATCACTGATTTTATAATTAGAACATATTTACTTATATATCTATATGTCAAGGAAGAAATATTTCAGGAGTTTAGGTGCTGAAGTAAAATTAAATTACGACCCTGTATTTCTGTGTTTCAGAACTCTAATGAGAGCGATAGGCAGAATGAATGTTGTTTCCAGAGGTGAGTAAAAAGGATGCGATCTTATATCATTCAGCACACTGAACAGCGTACAATGACTAATGTTTTTATATAACCACCAGAAAATACTAAAATATGAATTAAAATGTCTAATGTTTGATTTAGTGTCACATTTTCACAGCTGAAGGCATGATTTTAATTAGGCTGTGCTTAGTTACAAAAACTACAATCTATATCACTCAACAACAGTAAAGTTAATATAACACATCCTTTTATTTCTCAAATCTGTTTTGAAATGTGAAAGAATGAGAACCCAAATCTTCAAACCTTTTATTTCCTCCTGAATGTTGCATGTATTAAAGCAAACTATCAAAATATCAACATGGAAGTCCATTTTAATTAGGATTTGTTTCTTCAGTTGTTCTCAAGGTTCTAGAGATTTAGGGAATACTGCATGTTAGAGAATTATAACACATTAGTGTCAGAAGGTCATCTGTATAACATCTTCCTCATTTAAATCAACCTCAGGATGTAATCCACATCACACACTTTTTAGCCTACATTAAACACAGCATTGCTCCAACTGCAGAAGTGATACCTCAGGCAAACATAGCTGACTCACAACCTTCTCCTACATTCTCTCCATGGACCACGGACTTGGCCAAAGGCCACTTGACTATTAGACAATGCTAATCATCAAGAACTAGTTAGACACAAACCAAAATAATTGTAACTACTCTAGTCTTTAGGGCATTTTATGTTCTTGTTGACTGTCAAATTAATTTCAGAATTAGTTATTCTATAATAGAGTGGTTCTCAATTGGTACATGGCTCCCTCTAGAATCATTTGGGGAATCTTTAGGGGATTTGTTATTTGTCACACTGATTGTGGTGCATTAATAACAATTCGTGATCAGGGGCCAAGTGTGTCAGGCACGTACAGGAGGCAGAATGTTCATGGAAGAATTTTTCATTGTTCCCCTGGACATTCATTTAGATGAGCCTGAACTATTGACAATGATCTGAGCCCTTATCCTAACATATATAATTGCAGAATATTTCTATATGTGTTAATATACACTATTTTTTTTTGCTCAATGTAATAGAATGCTAGTTAGTTGTAAAAATAATAATAAAGAAAATCTTTGTGGAAAGATCTCTAATATTTGGGATCAAGCTAGTTACTGAACAGTATAAATACAGTTGACCCTCAAACAACACAGTGGTTACAGGTGCCAACCCCCACACAGTCAAGAATCCATGTGTAACTTTTGACCCCCCAAAACTTAGTTGTTTCTCAGCATCCACTGAGGATTGATTTCAGGACTCCCACAGACATCCAAATCTGCAGGATGCTCAAGTCTCCCACATAAAATGGTACAAATCAGTGTGCACAGTAGGCCCTTCATACCTGTGAACTGACAATAGTGGATGATAAACAGTACAGGTATTTATTGAAAAAGATCCACATATAAGTGGACCCATGAAGTTCAAACCCATGTCGTTCAAAGGTCAATTGAACTGGATTCCATTTTGTGTTAAATAAGAATGCATATTTATTTGTATATATAGTATACACATATACATATATGTATATAAAGAAATGCTGGAAGAATACACAAGAAAGTAATAACAGATTACCTATGGATGGGTATAAGGCAGAACTAGGGAAATGGATGACTGGACATAAATATATATATATATGTCCAGAAAATAAATATATACATACTCACACACACACAAACCTACACATAAATGTGTGTATAGTTTTATTTAAAATATGGTTGCATGTCCTACTAAAATTAAGTAAAAGCAATATGCATTGAACCTATTTTTTAAAACTTGTTTTATGTTTTGTTGTCTTACTGAGTTTTCAAAAAGTAATGACTATCAAGCTTATGTCAGATGTCTCAATAATACTAAACCCATAAAAGAAAAAACCTCTGTGGAATTATGATGAAAAATAGTTAAGCCAAAAATGTTTCCTGATTCATGTGAAAACAACAGAAAAACAACATGATTTTTGAAAAAAAGAAGATATGACTTAGAAGATATTTCTTTTGATTACATCACAAATTTATTCAAGTAAATGGTAGAGAACAGCAAAAATGTGATGGAAAGACAATACAATAAGAAATCCAAATAAATCATTAGGATCTGACTCTTCATGGCCTGTTTACAAGGGTGATCTAGTAAAAACACTTAATTTTTGTGCCTCAATTAATTTCATTACTATAAATAGATAACAGTCACTGCATAGTTTTATTTTTAGAATGTATTTGTTAAAATACTTGAAAATTAGCTGGATAATCTCTTTAGAGTGTCTTCAATTTATCCTGTGTCCCTACTGCCAGCATATTTCTAACTTGCTGTCTTTGCCTGCATATGGAAAGTTCAATCTCCCTAGTCAGCAAATTTCTCCTATCTTTCAAAGCCTATCTCAGATTCTGTCTACCCAGTTAATCATCCTTCATGATATCAGACATCCTTGATGACTTATAATTGCTTTTTTCACATTATTTAAATCATGCATCATATTATTGTAGTAGTTTATTATCAGTGTATATATAATCTATTTATTACTTGCTTTTAATTTCTTCTGATGAGAAAATGATACCAATATAAAGTGTCATTGACATGGGAGAGAACATATGACATAATATCTTGAGAAAAATCATTGCAAATTGTCTAAAAGGAATACCTTTAAAATTGTTCAAATTATATATTATAATCTTTCCAATAATTTATAACCTTAATCTAATTATGGCAAAACAGCAGTTAAACCAAATTGAGAGCCATTCATCAAAATACTTGATCAATACCCTTCAAAAGCATCAAGGATTTTAAAGACAAGACTGAAGAATGCTATAAATTGCAGAAGATTAGAGGGAAGTAACAACTAAATACAATGTATCCTAGATAGAATCCTAAATCCAAAATAGAATAATAATATAAAAATTGATGACATCTGAATGAACTCTGTAGTTTAGTTAATAGCACCATAACAAGATTAACTTCATGTTCTTGAGCCTTGTACTATGATTATGTAAGATGTTAACATTAGGGCAACCAGGGTAAAGTGTATACAGAAATTCTCTAATATCTTGGAAAATCTTAAGTCTAAATTTATGTTAAATAATATTAAATAAATAATAAAGACATTTAAAAATATATAAAAAGACAAATACCATATGATCTCACCTATAAGTGGAACCTAATCAACAAAACAAACAAGGGAGCAAAACACAACCAGAGACATGGAAATAAAGGACAAACTGATGGTGACCAGAGGGGAGGGGGGAAGGGGATTAACAGGGGAAAAAGGGAAAGGGTGGTCAAGGAACGTGTATAAAGGACCCATGGACAAGGACAACGAGGTGGGGGAAGATTAAATGTGGGAAGTGAGGGTGGGTAGGGCAGGAGAGAGTAATGGGGGAAATGGGGACAACTGTAATTCAACAACAATAAATTAAATATATACATAAATAAATAATAAGACCAAAGGTAAATGAGCTTACTCTTTGTTTTTATTTAATAGATGATGGAATTGATTGTGAACTTTCCTTAGATCTTTATAGCTTCTATATTTTCAAATAATTAGCATTGGTTAAAATATATATGAATAGGTAAAAAATCAAAATATAAAGTGTCATGTGCAAAACAAGGCTCCACTGACCACCTTATGTACTCTTTTTCATTAGAAAATGATTGGCTGACAAAGGACATGCATGCATGACACACAGACACTGACGACAGTGTGGTGATGGCCAGAGAGAAGGGGGTGGGGGCTGGGGAGGTGGGCAAAGGAGGGGGAATGGGGACATCTGTAATAGTGTCAACAATAAAATAAAGAAAAAAGAGAAAAAGATAGACTGAAACCGATTTAGTATCCTGTCGAACATACATTGTACCTAGCTGTACGCTTGATGTTTTAAAGAAATTCTTACAATGTCCTTTATATGATAGTGAGCTACTGAAGAGAGTGGACCAGATGGCTTAAAAGCCTCTGTTTTAACTGAAAATAGGAGAAATACAGAAGGGACTACATCAGCATGACATTCATAGTTGCATTATGGTGCATATATTTATAAATGATTTTTCATGAGTGTTTATAGATTTTTAGTTTATTTTAAAGTTATTGTTTCAAAGTTATAATAATTATATAGCCTTACCCTATTGGGTGTCTTTTAATTTAGTTGTTCTTTTTAAGAATTTTCTTATTCCACATTTTTAATCATAATACCACATCTATGTCTATCTAATTTATTCTTACCCTGAAGTTTTCCTCTATCACTTTTTTTGAATTTCCATACAGATGAATTATTTCTTGGCTTACTGTTGATATCTTCAGGCTTTTCTCTATTTCCTGTGGATAAGGCACAGACTTTCATCGCCATAAACATGGTTTCCATTCCATTAAGTGTGCTGATATCCATGTGATGACTTTTGGCAGTTTTCGTTAAATGTTAATGTTCATATACTTCTCTGCATGGATGGGTAGATATCTGAGCACTGAGCTTGGCTTCTGAACCTCTTTTCAGTCATTTCACTCCTAAGACTTGTCAGACACCGCTAATCTGCATTGTTTATTATCATACAATTTTACAGTTTTACCTAGATATTTTTGCTATTCTTGAAGGTCATTTTCAGTCCCCAGATAAAATGCTCAGCACTTTACAAGTTTACTAATTCTAATTTACATAAAATTTATAAGAAGCATGTTGC
This sequence comes from Trachops cirrhosus, assembly GCA_028533065.1. NCBI lineage: Eukaryota > Metazoa > Chordata > Mammalia > Chiroptera > Phyllostomidae > Trachops > Trachops cirrhosus. The sequence goes on from CM052540.1 coordinate 22,418,433, forward strand.
TTTTTATCTTAATTCTATTGAAGTCTGGTTTACATAGATACAGCAAATCACACTTGACATTTTGAAATTAAGCCAACTATTTATTTCCAGCACCTTCCACCACTCCAAGTCCAAGGTATATAACAGAGACTAGGCTTCTAAGGATTTCTAAATGGGTGTCAGTAATGATAAAAAGAAATGTCTAGAATTTAAGAAGACTTTTGGGGGATTGTTCTCAGAACAAAAGGTAGAGTTTCAGTGTTGATTTATTTTTCCTTTAGTGATAATCTCTCTGTGTACCCTCATCTCCATCCTCACCTCCCAAGTCATATAACTTGCATTTGGTCAAGGGAGAATGATTGAGTACTAGAAAAGTGAAACTGGCTTATAAAATCTCTGTATGAGAATCACTGAGCCAAGGGTGAACCTAAAAAGTTCTTGTTATTGATCGATGGTTATTGGGAACAAGATACAATCAATAAAATCTCTTAAATTCTGCCTTCCATCAGTGTCTACTTCTGTGAACCTAAGTCCCTAGGGGCCATGCTACATGAGAGTCTGTTCTTGATAACAAAAACACTGACCATCTTCAAAGCTGCTCAAAGAAATAGAACAGCATATTGAAGCAGTGAGTGTCAAACATTCAGAAAAAGCACATTCAGAAAGGAAGCACATGCAGTTTAGCCAAACAACTAACATCTTATTAGCTCCTGCTTTGCAAATTTAAGCAAGCAGGATGACTTACTGATCAGAACACAAATAAAACTCTTCATTACTGAAAAACTAATTAAGGCATATTATAGCCTAAGCTCAGATTAATCTCGGGTCCTATTGCAATTGCAGTTTTCCTATTTTGTTAAATATTTAATAGCTATCTCTAAAAGAATGACTCCATGCAGTATCATGTTCCTTTTAGAACTTAGCTCTGAGTTTTGACAAGCAAATCAATGAAACTTATTACAAAAAGAATTCCACATTTCAAAACTCTGAAACATGAAATATTTTTTCTCTGAAGTTTTACCTCCTTTGATGTGCTGCCATTGTCAAAAGTATTTTCTGTTATTATCAACAAAGAATATATATGACACATGGGTGTTATTAAAATATTAGAATGAACCAAAAGAAGTAAACAGAAGTTTATAACTATAAAATGTCATGTTGCATTGCCATTTTTTCTATGCAATTTTTAATTTACTTTTACTTTTCAGTTTACTTACATTTTTTAAATCATGGCCTTATTGAAGCCAGCCTGAATAATTCCACCACACTCATGTTGATGTCTCTGAGGCCTATATCACGTTGACACAAGAAAAGCATAGAACAGAAATGCCAAGTGCCTGACTTGTTCCTTTCTGGTCTAGGAGATAGAATTACCAGTGATGGTCAAGTACAAGCATATGCTCAGCAAGTGTCTTACATTCCTGACCAGAACAAAGAGGGTTAAGGGCTTGACAAATATCTCCTTGTTATTCACGTAGCACCCCAACATACAAGTCCGAAGACTTTGAGTTACAGCTTTTTTACTTGAAGTTAAATGAAGAATTTTCCAGTTGGTCTTCATATTACTGTGTGTGTGTGTGCACATGGTGTTTACTTTTGTTTGAGGTGTAGGGAGCTTTGAGTAGTTTTTTTAAATATGAAGAAAGTATATTTTACTTTCACGTAGTTGGGCCCAGGGACTTTTTGTGTTGGTGGTTCTAGGAAAAGAACCCTAAAGAGGCACGTTTTGGAGGTTCTTTACAGTTAATAGACCAACTTGATTGGACCTAGAATGTATTAGAGATTTCAGCTCCTATAGCAACCCCTGGTCAGCAGAAAAAGGAGAGATAAAAAGTCATTCAGACTTGTTCTAAAAGGAGACCTCTATTTGAAATGCAGTCAGTGCCTGTGGGTAAGGAAATCCTGCTATGTCATTTTATAGTAACACAATTATCACTAGACAAGAGTTCAGAAATATTTTTAAAATTCCTGTCATTAACATATCTCTATTCTGAACAATAGATTTCTCAGGCTTTTACCTCTTCAATAGCTATGGAGCGACCCTCTAACTAGATATACTGATGGTCTCTTAATTAGGGAAAACCAGCTTAGTGTCCCCAGCACATTTGAGAATTGTATTTAACCATCTTGTAGTTTCCCAATACTTTAAAACTGTTCATCTACTTGAAGGGAATGTCCCTACATTTGTGCTGCCATAGCATGCTCGATCGTACACACTCACACCCATGAGTTACTACAGCAGCGACTTGGTCACGCTCTTCTGGAGCACAGCACATGTTGGGTGGCAGTGAGTAATTAGGGTTCACATGGGGTTCCGTTGTGCCTGTGGCGCACAAGCTGACGAGCACTTGCAGTCATGCACCTTCACGTGAGTTCACAGGTGGCATTGACTTTGTTTTCAATGATCCCAGTGAAAAATACTCATTTTTTGTTGGTGCTCTGAAGGTACCTGTTAGTTAAGTATTTGTCATTAACTAACGACTATCAAGTTGTTTAGTTAACGACTATCAACTATGTTCCATAGTTATTGAAATAAAGGTGACTGCAGCTAAATAGGTAACAAAGTCACGTCTTTGAAAACAGCTGGGAAAATGTGCCATTCCTTGTTTATTTATTTTTACAGTGAAAACAAATCTGTTGGAGGGATTTAAAAACTGGCAGAATTATTTGTAACTTTCTTGTTCATTTTGACCACCGACCATCTCAAGAAAGAAAAACAGAAATACAATAGGGAGTTTTGCTTGGGTACACCATGCTACTGTTGCCCCCAAGACAAGCCATACATTTTAATTAATTTTGAAGTTTTATTCCAAGTTCAGTTTTTTTCCCCAAGAGAAGTTTTCTACAAGAAAAAAAAATTCCATCTGTTTGGTGCATGTGGAAAGAGATTGAAATATAATTCACAGCTCAATTAATCACAAGGAATACCTGCTTTGAAAATGTAGGCATGAAATAAGGATGAAAACTCAGGACCTATTCGCCATCAACATGAAACAGGGAAATAAACCTAACATCAATCCAAAGGCTAGAAATATGATGCTTGTTAGTGACATATGGACACGGGAACGTGAAGAAACCGGGTAGGCTAAACATTTTTAAACATTTAGGATATGTTCTCAAGGGCAATTTAGGTTTTCACTTTTAAAAAATGTATTATTTCAATGGCAGTTTGAAACTAAGGGTTTGAGGAAAATATAATATCTCAGATAAGAAACTAATTTTATGCCTTCTATGAAAAATTTCAAGATAAAAATCAGAGAAACTTTAGGTGATATTTGCTGTGTTGAACCCTATTAAACCTGGACTCCGCACAGGAAAACGGTTTAGAATCTTCCCGTGTAGCTGAAGGATTAGGTGTCACAGTGATTTTGTTTTGGGCAACTTCAAATTTGCCAGATTATCAGATTACTGCCAGGTGTGCTGCCGCCCTTCCCAACAGATATTTTGCCTTCTGAAAATTCTGTTGACAGACACAGAAATCAAAAGAGGCACATCTGGAAAGGCTGTTCAGTTTTGAATCAGTTGTGAGCCGCTGATGAGACAGAAATTACTGGAGTAAATTACCATAGGTGAAGAAAAATGTTATATTACAAGTTTGAAATTACCCCCCAAAAACTTGAAACTCACCTTTTAAAAAAATCTGACATTATACCTTGGGGGGAATGATGGTGTGGTCGCTCTTTACTTCTTTTTCTAAATTGAGACATGATGAATTTTCTAATATAAGAAAAGTATCTAGTTTTTCTTTATGTCTCTGGGATCCTTTGGTCATTTAGTTTATGAGAGAAAGAAGCTATACCCTCTTTTAAAGAAATAGAGATTTTATTTATTTATTTTAATGAGGGGGGAGGGAGAAAAACATCAATATGTGAGAGAAGTATCAGTTAGTTGCCTCTTGCGTTTGCCCCATCCAGGGACCCGGTCTGTAATCCAGGCGTGTGCCCTGACCAGGAATCGAACTGGTGACCTTTTGCTTTGTGGGACAACACTCAACCAAGTGAGCCATGCTGGTCAGAAAAGCTACACCCTCTTGATGGTAAGGCATTTTATTGGAGTAAATATTGGGAATTACTAGCCCTAGATTCTAGTCTTTGGTTACATTTCCTATTTCTGTAAAATACTGAATGAAATAATTGGGTTATTCTCTGAGGGTTTCTAAGCATAGTCATTTATTAATCATAGATAGTGATAATGCTTATCTTCAAAATATGCCTGTGTCAAAAGGTGAGGACACTGCAATGTGAGAGAGAGATAGAGGGAGAGAGAGAGAGAATCAAATAATCGTACATTTCCTTTGTATAATCACTGTTCAATACCAACAGTGGATTGCCACGTTGGGACCTGATATTAACAGGAGACAGCCCCCTCAATGAGCTGAAGCATCAAAGAAGGAAATTATTGGGAACCATTAAGTAGCCAAGGAAATTAATCTGAGTGTACTCCTAGGGATTCCCATTAAATATTTTCAGTAAACTGATTGGAATTTCAAGAGACATATTGCTTGGTATGTTGTATGACCTGCAAATCCTAAATTCCATTATTACACTGTGTTGGAAGTTAAATTTTTTCATTCTACATTTCTTTGTTGAATATGAAAGGTTGTCATACCTCAAGGAGTGCTATTCCTAAATAAATAAATAAATAAATAAATAAGTAAGTGTTGATTACATAGCAAACAAATTAAATTACATAGTAATTTTGAGTACAACTTAATCTTCTTTAGACTGTAAATTTATTTAGTGAAGTCATCTCAAAACAGTTGTTGACACCATTTCAGTATTGGAAATAGAGTTTTAGAGGGACTGCACTCTAAATACATCACCCAGCGAGATCTACCTTAATCTGCATGAGATATTCAAAATATACCACAGCGTAATCTACAGATGTTCTAGGGAAGATAAGGCCCAGGAGTTTTGTTTGAGGTGGTATATATTATAAAGAAAAAGTGGGGTGTCTCATCTAATGTGAAGGGCATTCACAAAGTAGAACAAAGAATGACAAACAAATAATATATATCCCCCTAAACTTTTAACTTGTTCCCAAATATACATTCCAAAATTGATTAAGTTTTAATATGAAGTCTGTAATCATTTGGAACAAAGCCAAGTATAAAAAAGCAGATACTGAAAGCTTTCAGGTGAAACAAGCAGGCCACCTAAAAAGCAAGTACACATGTGGCACATAGCTTCTCAAAGAACTATTAGTGAGACAAGACTGCAAATAATCAGTGGTTTCAATGTTTGAGGGGAAAACTATTTCAGCCTAGAATTTTATATCAGACCAACTTTGCAACCAAGTGTATGTGCTTTAGTAAAACAAAGTCATTCTAAAATAGCCAGTGACTCAGAAAGTTTACCTGTAGCATACCAATTGTTCTTGTCAAAGTACTTGATAAGCCACTTAAATTAACAGAAAAAGAACTGGGAACGTATGATAAAGAAAGCAGAATGTAGGATTTGGGAAAGCAGAGAATGGAAGGGCCAAGTTGGCAGCTTTTCATCAGATCTCGAAAGCAGCTGGTCTAGACTGAAGCTAGAACACAGAAGGCTATCACAAGGAGGCATCTGAACAAAAATCTTTCAGCATATTTGATTAAATAAAGAAGTTGAAAATACAATAATAAGTGCCAGGAAAATATTGATTTAAAAATTCTAGACAAAATAAAAATCAGTACAAGAAAGGAGAGATAAATGTAATGATCTTTGGGGTTTGCTGTAAATAATACTTGTCAGCTCAAAACTATGAAGCTTGAATTATGATTACAGAAGAAATTAGTTATGAACTTTTATGACATGGAAAAATAAAAGTAGAGAAAGCTATTAGAAAAAGCAAGGGAGTTAATACCTTTCAACAGGCTTGTTTATATTTGTTGAATGAAGGACATAAATATTTGATGCATTATTTTTAAAGTTACAAGATAACTGGGACATAAATTTATTTTTAAAAGTGACAGTGGCTGAATGAAATGACAGTGAGAAAAAGCTGTATAGGAACTTACCCATAACATATAACAATAAAAATCATGTTTAAAATTAATAAATGAGAAGATATTTCATGCAGATTGTATAGAGCTATGCTGTTTAATGAAGTAGCCACTAGGCATGTGTGGCAATTTGAATTATTTAAAATAAATTTAAATTTTAGATTTCAAGTCCCACTTGCTATATTTCAGGTGTTCACTGGCCACATGTGACTGGTGCCTATCATATCAGAGAGTACAAATATAGAATCTATCAATAATCACAGAATCACCATGCTGTATAATATGGATATAACTTAAAGGACATTATGTTAAGTGAACTTAGCCACAAAAAGGCAAATACCGTATGGTTCTACTTATATGAGATGCTGAGAGTTGTCAAGACAGAAAGTAGAATAGTAGTCACCAGAGGCTGGAGGGAGGGGGTAATGGGAATTATCATTTAATGGTTATAGGGTTTCATTTTTGCAGATGAAAAGAATCCTGGAGTTATAAGGTGGTGATGGTTGTTCAACAATATGAATGTATTTAATACCATTGAACTGTACACTTAAAAGTGGTTAAGATGGTAAAAAAGTAAAAATATAAATTTTAAAAATTTGAAAAGCTAACAATATAGATATATTTCTATTGAAGATCTTAATTAGTCACATCCCAGAAAGGAATTTTAGTCCTTGAGATCGTACTTCAGAAATTTCTTCACTTAGTAAAAATTCTAATTTCTGACTTCTCCATACAGCTTAGGGTAAAATAAACCTTAGAATGCATGGTCAGAAGTTATGTTCAGTGATTCACCTTGAATATGAAAGAACAAGCTCAACAAAATCAATACATAGCTTTCAAGTAATTAGGATCTTCAGTTTTTCTGCAACACATCACTGAACAAGAGTAGGGGAAATGGTGTAGAGACTCTCATGACCTACAAACGGGAAGAATGGATTTAGTAGTGGAAGATAAATGAGTATGACCTGAAAGCCCCTGTCCTCGGTATGAGGGACATGAAGGATCACGATTTCATGGGCCTATAGGAGATGGAATAAGCCACATTGGGCAATGAGACAGCAAAACAAGAAAATATATTGTGGTGGAGGTCTTTGAAAATAGAATGAATGTTTGTCATTCCTCCAGATTATTCAGATTTAGTTAAGTGACTTCATGTATCTTATTTATGATAAAAAAGAATTCATTTGTGCTTTGGCTCTAAAAATATACAATAGCAACATAATTAACAACTTCATAAAAATGTATGCTTTAAAACCCAAAAATGTTTGGGAACATCCGCTTGTATTTTAAGGATCACCATAGTACTAAATCTTCAATCTGAAAACAAATTGTATTTTAAGCTATTCAAATTGTATGTAAAATAGTACATTCATAATTTTCCAAAAAAAGACAATCATGCTGATTGTCCTAAATGGAATATAATGTGTCTTTCCCTTTCAGAGGCAACATACATTGCACAGTAGCTTGAATTGTTATTGCAGTGATATGCAGTCAAATTACTTCCTCGTCTGCCATTAAATAGTGTAGATACCGTGAAATGAAGCTTGAAATGTTGGGTCAGAGACCATGCTCTCCTCTCTCTGCATCTCATTAATTCCAGCATGGCTTCGAGATAAATATTAGACACCAGACAGAGAATATTGAATGCATTAAAGAAAATAATGTTGAATTGCAAAAATAGAAATAGTGAAATCAGTCATTTTTCATCAGAATACAGCACTCTAGTTCTTTGAGAAAAATAGAAGAACAATCCATACATAATACTTCCCTTCCATGAACTAACGGTCCATTGAGAGATATCAAGAGTCGACAACATTTAAAGTCCCTTATGTTAGTTGTCAAATACCTTATATTAGAAATAAAGTCAGTATTTTAGAAACAACTCAGGTATCAGGGGTTTTTGGTCAAGGAAAGTCAAAGATTAGATGACACTGGTTTTGAGTTATAGTAGTAGAGCAGGCAATTACCAGATAGAGAAAAATAGGAAAGACATTCTAAAAGGGGAAAGCGTCAGAAACCAAAAAGAGAATGGTGCACTCATAAAATCAAACATAGGTTCATGTCACTGGAGTACAGCAGGGTAATAAAACAATGTTAATAAGAATAATAATACTTCAATTATATAACAAATCTTTCTAGATGCACATTTTATGTTATGCCCTTGTTGTAGGAGCTAGATATAATTTATTGCATGCTTTCTAGGTGTCTGGTACTATTTAAAGCTGTGTGTGTGTTTGTGCATATGTGTGGTTTTAAATAGTCTATATATCATGTCATTTAATCACATAATAAATAATTAGAATTTATATATGCCATATATTTTTATAGATGACATATAATTTATGTAACAAATAATAACATATGATTTATTACCATTTTAAATGTGAGAAAACTGATTTTCCCAAAAGTTAAGTAATTAGCCTATGATATCCCATTCAGTAAGTTGCTGACCCAGGATTCAAGTCTCATATGTTTGACTCATACAACGAGCACAGCATCTCTAAGAAATGAGATAGGAGGCATAGACGATTGCTAGATTAAGGCTTCTTGTATCCCATGAACCCAAAGCAAGTGAAAATGTAAACTATTCATATTTGTAACTTTCTTTCATTTTTTGAAAAATACCAATTTTTCAATAAAATTATATCAATATGATAGTGTTTCTCTCCAAATAAATGATGGGTGAGTTTGTATCTTAAGTCAAAGAACAGTTTATGATTATACGCTCAAGTAACAAACTGCCATTATCAGTGTTATGTATGAATCCTATAAATGTCTCTTAAATGGAATCCAAGGGACTGTGTCTTGCTATTAAAACTATGGATGTCTTTATTTCCTTTCCTAAGAGGTCTAGCTTTAGTAGAAAGTGCCAAAGTAAAAGTATAAATAATTTACTAAACTGCGGTTTTATTTTTATTACCAATGTTAATAGGTGACAAAAGTCACAGTGCTCCTTGTGTTTACATCTCTTGCTAATAAAGCAAGAAGCTAACAATGCCATAGAACCACCTGAAGTGTGTTAATCACGTAAACAATATTTTTTACCAGCTGAGTGTTTCAGGGTGAAGGATTCTGAAGTGGAAAAGGCTAGACCAATATGAAACTTATCAAGCAAAAACATAAAACTAAAAACATTGCCTCTATACTTGCTTTCACATAGTTCTGCAGATAGAATATTTAGTATCCCTGAGGTCAGGAAAATCCAAACCAAGATATTAAATGAAGGCGGTTACAGATTGATAATAACTAATGAAACCCAGCAGAATTAAACTCAGATTCCATCAAGAGGAAAGTAATATTAACATAACTCTGTAGTTAATTCTGCAAAATTAAATACCACAAACAACATATTTACAAGACAAAGAGTAATCCAAATATTCATATACAAAATGTAAAATAACTGTGTATAAGTATGAGTAAATTAAAGATTGACTAAGTACCATAAAGTATCAAAATTAACCAGGAAAATTAAAAATCAAAGCAAAAATCTCATTTAAACTTGAAATATAAAGAGCTTAGAAGATGTCACTCCCATTTACACAAGACAAAACTGGACAAACTAAAAATCAATGACTTTCCTTGGACCCATCAGAGAACTTAGGTTTTACGGAAAACTTCAGCTTGAGATCTGGAGACCCAGGCACCTCCAGAGAGAGATAAGAACCACGATTTGCTTACCTGGAACAGAAACCACTGGAGCCATAATGGGTAGGAATGGGCTTCAATGGTCAATTTGAAGAATTGCTGGAGGCAGAGTATATTCCAAGTCAGATAGAAGAGGACTAATAGAGGAAAAAATATGTGCTAATGCTATATAAATTGGAAATTATTGCCCAAGTTTTGGGGAGAAAAAAAAGAGAAAATAAACTGGTCAGCAAAATTTAAAATAAAGACATATCCCAGAGATACAGAGGAATCCAGCAGAGGTGTTCATACCATGCATCTAATTGAAATCAGGATGGATAAAATGGGTTAAATAGAAATGACAGGACTCCTCAGGGAATGTAACAAATCAGTTGGAAAAGTAGGGCTCACACCAGAGGATCGCAATATATTCTGAAAACATAGAGAAGACAAGTTTCTCATTAGTTTTAGGTCAAAAGATAAAGAGGAAAAATGCTAGCAGCTTGGAACAGACGATACACTGTCAACGAAAGATGACGGGTGATGAGATTGTTTTGAAAGGAAGGCAACCTCAATATTTGCATCCTATAAGCTCTTGAGACAGTTACATATCCAAGTCTGTTTTTTTTAAATAATAGAATAGTTGAAGTCACTGATGATATTTCAAAGTTACCTATAGTCACAGAGAACTTTTAATAATTTCAAGTATATGTACTGTTTTTTGTAGCATAATGTCAGTTTTCATGTGTGCATTTTGGCTCTTGATTTCTGATCATAATTATTTTATACTCACCACAGATACTAAACACAGCAGTATGTGAGTGTTTGTTGTGGCCAATATATTTTTAATCCTTGTATTTTTCTGTGTCTCAATAATTATCAGAGAACACAGGGACAAACATATAGAATGTGGTATTTTGGGTAATATCTTTATTTTTAAAAACTGTCCAACATTGTATTTTACTTATATTTTTTGGTATAATAATTATTAAAATACATTTCATTCAGTTGTTAGTTTAAATATGTTTCTGAAGAAGAACCGTGAAGTTTTTAGGCGGAAAACACAATTTTCTCTGTTTTTATTTAATGAAATATTGATCAGTTTCTTATCCTGAAAATCCTACATTTATAAACAGAATTCACATAGGTGTTATACAATTGATATGTTAATATCTAAATAGAGAACAGATGATTTAGAATATAACATTGTTCCAAACAGATAGAAACTATATTCAATTGTGTGTCCAAGCTATATATTATCACAGGTGATTAAATCCAAACTCAATGCACTCATTAACATAAATTTGGCAAAGTGTAAACAAATGATAACCTTTTCTGTTTTCTTCTTCATCCCTCTCTCACTCCATTCGGTCCCTTTGTTCCATCCTTCCTCCTTTCCTTTCTCCATCCTTGTTAAGGGAACCTGCTGCTACACATTCTCTTTCCTTTAATTCTATGTCCAAACTAGGCCCGAGCACCTCTCCCTGACATCAAAAGGAAAAGTTCTGTTTAAAACAAAAAAATACAAGGGAAATATTGAATAAAGTGAATTTTAATACACATGGTTTGCCCCCCACAAATCATCAAAAACTTCTCAGAATGAGACTCCCCAATCTACAATACATATTTATTTCTCCTGTGATCCAGATCCCTCTGGTCTGTATTTCTTTTTGCCTTTTTATATTAAGGTCTACATTTGAGTATTAAAAGGCCCATATTTTCAAGAAATAACTGAATTAATTTTACATATGTGTATATCAGTGATCACATACACATTAAAGATTAGATATATAAACCAGTGTGCATGTATGTATTTTTACCTCATTGTGTATTTAAATTGTCTAGTGTTTAGCATTTTATGGATAGTTGTTATATATTTGAATGTTCTCTTCTATGAAGTGTCTATTTATGTCTTTTTAAAAGGTTTTATTTATCTTTAGAGAGAGGGGAAGGGAGGGAGGAAGAGAGGGTGAGGAACATCAATGTGCATGAGAAACATCGATCGTTTACCTCTTCCACCCCCCAACTGGGGACCTGGCCTGCAACCCAAATGTGTGCTCTGACTGGGAATCAAACCTGTGACCTTTCAGTTTGCAGGCCGATGCCCAACTTACTGAGCCATGACAGTCAGGAAAATTCATGTCTTTTAACTAACTGTAAAGTTGCATGCAAATTTTGTCTTTTCTTATTGATTTTTAGTTGTTATTTTACATTATTAATAAGAATTTTCAGATAGTTTTCTCCCACTCGGTGGCTGGCCTTTTCATGTTTCATTTACCAAAATAGTGTAAAAATAATGTGTTTTACTCTTTAATATATTTTACACACAATGCTCATGTTTTTATTGAGTTACAATATTATTCAACTTTTAGTATCAGGACATAGATGGAAATAGTACGATTGTTAACAAAATCTTATATATTCAACAATTATACAGATAATCACACATAGGAAGTTAACTAATTATAGTTAATTTTCTTTTAATTTTATAGTTCTTTTAATTTATAGTTCTTTTAATTTTTGCCTATTTTTACCTCAATGGTAGTTTGATTTATCCAAGAATCAACAACAGAAAAATTATTCATAAAAATAGGCTCTTTTACTTTACTTAAAAAATTATGTTTCTCAATCTGATGACTATCCACTTTCCTAATCACTATATTTCTTAAGAGTAAACTTGAGATATCTCTGAAATGAAAGTTCTGTGAGGTTTAAAAGCAGGTGTTTTTGATTTAAGCAAGAGGTCGAAAATATTTGAAAAATATTAAGAGAAGAAATACAGGTATCTCATAATGGCAAGCTGCTCATTCATGACTTTCATTATACCTTTATGATTAGAACAAAGATTTGAAACTTTGTATTTAAATTATTCTATTATGACTAGATTTATTTGTAGATAAACTCCATAAAATAGTCATGTTAATAATATTACACATAAGGAAGAATCGGTACAAAATTCCCAGTGAGGTTTCCTTTGTTTCTTACATTCTCTTTCAATTCCCTTCTTGAGGAGGCAGAATATACCAGAATAATTGAAACTAAATTATTCATGCTTTCCTACCTCAGCTAATTTTTCAATAAAATAACTGGAATTCATAAACTATGAACATAATTTCTCTGAGAATAGTGATAGGAAAGCAAAATTATTATACTTTTTAGCAATACATTTTTTTCTGGATGTTCCAGAAACTTCCTAGCAAATATAATTATTCAGCAAATATTTACTTGATGCCTAGTAATTTCAAGATCCTATTAGAGTCATAAAGACAAAAAGATACTTTTCATTTTTAAGAAAAAAATAACACCAAGCATAAAAGAATAAGGTTATGCAAATTATAATGTAGAGGATGGTATAAGAGAGATACAAGCAGCAAGTGCAAAAAGAAAAAGTACCGCAAGAAGAGATATGCACAGATTACAATGGGGGCACAAAAGACAGAAGCTATCTCCACATGTTTAGAAAATAAAGGGGATTCTCCCAGGGGGTGGAAGGCTTGACTCCTTCTTGAAATTAATGTTGGTTTTAGGCAGCTGGTCTTAGAAGATAAGATATTCTACCTAAGGCAGAGGATGTGAAGTCACAAGAGCATGAACAAGGATGGAAATCTTAGGATCTTACAGTTCATTTGATACGTCCTGATGTATAAGTTTAGGGACAAACAAGGAATGAGTTGGGGGGATTGTCTGTGGCCAGCTGGACTTGTCTGTGTCTTACAGCCTTTCAAGGCCGGTCAGGTTCATTCGGGATTCGGGCAGATGGCAGAAAATTCGTGGAGCCGTGGGAATGCCTGACGAGCGTTTATTCAAGGGTGAGACAATCCACGCACGCCACTAACTGCACATTGCACCACATGAAGTCCCAACTCCCTTATGTGTACTAAATGCACACAAAGCCAGCAGGGCGCCACAATATTGTATAACAAAGCATGATTCCACCCACGAGGGCCCATTCTCAAGGCTATGGGAATACTGCTTATCTTAGTTGCCGAGGCATTTGGGTGAGGGAGACTGACTGCCTCTATTTACCCTATGGTCTGGATTTTAGTCAGAGGATGGTGGAGTGTCATTATGCAGGGATATGATGTGTTATTTTGGAATTTTCATAAGATCACTAAGGCCAGTGGTTGGTGAAGGTAGCAGGGATAATAAATAGATTGGCAAATTGCCATAGAAGCTAAGATTTAGAACTGATCTTAAGTTTTACACGTGACATCATCTCAAAGAGTCCTGCAGACACTAGAGCTGAAACAGTTTGTGTAACCCTGCACACCAGAGACAGGTCCATAGGAAGCAATTTTACCAGGTGTCAGCACCCCCAGCTAATTGCTATCCTTTAAAAACTATTTCCATCAGTCCACGGCGGTTTTTAAACACAGATACTTGAAGAAGTGTCACATGCAGAAGTAATGGACTTTAATGAAAAGCAGCACAAAATTATATTGAAATTACAGAAATAATGAGAACAAACATAGAGAAAGGGTGACACTGACAGGGCGACCACAAGCAGGGACCCTGCTGTGAAAAGGAAAGGTCAGAAGAGGGAGAAGGGAGGACCGAGGAAAGTTTATACTAACACAGTCAGCAAGATACTGAACTTTTTTGCTTCTCTCTTGTTTTTAGACTTGAAAGACAATACACTCAGCTTTATCTGAAATTCACTGGTCTGTCACATGAACTTGTTTTTATATGTTCCACTGTCACTAAGTCTAATGGGCAGAAATAGCCGAGAGGAGAATACTTACTATAAGTGTCCTTTGGACAAGTAGTAGATGAGAAGGGCAGTGTAAGCATCAAGGATGCAAACCAGTAAGCACCCTTACAAAAATAGACTGACAGACATGGAGCAAGGGAGATGATACTAAAAACCTGTGAAAGAATGGGAGATAACAGCTACAGCTGAGAGATGTGAATCTGGAGACCTAGGCTTATTCATCTTTTCTCTCAATATGTAACATATTGTAGGCACAAAGAAGGTGCTCAGCAAAGCTCGTTGAATGAATGAATTGGGAGCGTTCTGTGCACACTGAATGAACCCCGAGCACATTACTATGCCTTCATTGTTTTTGTTGTGGTTTTGCAGGGGAGGGGAAAGATAGTGAGAGTAGGTGCTGCAAGTCTGATGAAATTTTACTTGTTCAGCCTGGTTAATGCAGCTTTTTGTTTGGTTTGGTTTTGCTGTAAGTATTGCACATGTGTTTCAAATGATCATTATCAAATGACTTCAGATTTCTAAAGACTAAGGATGTTGCTATTTTCTTGAAACAAATACAAATCATGTAGTTCTATCTTTTATTTGCTCCTCAAGATTCTATCTTCACCTTTCTTATTCAACTCTGACCCAGGAAACATACCTGTATTAATTAAATTGGCTTGTTCTCTTGCTTCCTGGCTTCTTAATGAGAGACCCTTGTCAGCTCAGCCTTCCTCTTGTCTCTCTTGTTTCTGCTCTTTCTCTTGTCGTTTTATGCCTACAGAAGAATACACAGCCTCCATACTAGAAGCCCCAAAGTACTGTAATATCCTTATGATGTCCCCACATCCTACTGAAATGATTTATTACATTCTCGGAAAATTATTTAATTCTATTTTGACATCTGTTTCTTGTCAGGACTCGGATGGATACACATGATAATCAATATGATGTAATGTGCATAATTTGACTTTAGTTTGATAAATTATTCGCTATATTTGTAATTGATCTGTTTTGAAATACAAATAGAACCATTAAAGTTAAGGTATTTTTTACTTTTAGGATCTCTTGTCTTATTCATTTAGTTACATTCTGCATTTGATGGCTGACACTCTATCAGAGGATAAAGATACATGCATTCCTAACTTTGATTATGTGAGAAATCAATAATAGTTGCTGTTGAGAATAGAAAATATATGTAGACAGAAATAACTGCAAGCAGTACCATTCAGTTTCATGAACAGACATTTATAAAGGAGTTTAGTAGAAAGAACAGGTTGTGTGAACTATTCCAGATCCAATAACGATATGATTTATAACTCTCCAGCTCAGTGATTTCTGATTGTTTCTGTTGTAAAATGCATAAAAATAGAAATTCATTAATTTACTTGTAAAAATGTTTGTGAATTTATTTGTAAAATAAAATTATCTACTTAACAATTTCTAAAGGAAATCATCTTGAAGGTTTTAGTACTAGACCAAAGTTAATTTAAATAGATGATATAAAAGATAATTTCTATAACATAATTGTATATGTTCATTAATTATTTATAAATAAAAATTGAATTTAGATATGTTCTTCATATTTTTACAATTAAACATCTCATTTAGACTTAAAAACAATTTAATTAGCCTTTTAATTTTCAGATAACTATACATTATTTGTATAACCTACATACACATAAGAAATATTAAAGGTATTTCATGTATCCTTTACCAAGTGTCTTTCAATGGTAATTGCAAGGACTATAGTGTAATATCACAACCGGGATATTGACACCGATACAACCCACATCTTATTTCAGTTTCTCTACTTTACTTGTACTTGTGGGTATGTATATATGTTTGCTTTTGTGTGTACATTTGATTTGTGTGTGTGCATCTAATTTTAAAAGTTCTTATTGATACAGGGTTCCTCTGTCAATTTTCAATTAATGTGAGACTAAATTTGGCATAAAGATTTTAGAGGAGAAAAGCTATTTGAATAAAAGTCCTTGAATGAATGACATTTTATTGGAAAAATTAAAAACATATTGTTTATTGAACACTCTAGTTTCTTTCTAGTTTTCTGGTTGTTTTTAATCGTATTTTTCCCACTACCCTTTATCACCCTTATACCCTCTTCCACCTCCCCTGCACCCTCCCCCCGGCAATCACCACTTCGATGTCCATGATTATGAGTCCTTTTTGCTTTTGCTCAATCCCTCCGCCCCCTAATTCACCCCCAGCGCTGTCAGCCACCTATCTCTGAGTCTGTCTTTACGTCATAGCGAATGCTTTCATTTAATTAAACTTATTAACTAGTAGATTATTTTAGAAACTGTTTTCTTTTGTAGAATTAAAAGTAAAGAAAATTGTAAAGATTGGCATTAATTGTAAAGTTATCTGTACCAAAGCACTTAAGAGACTTCTGTATATGATATTGACAGGAAACACTCACTCCTGCCACACCTTGATTACCACTGAAATTAATAGCAGAAATATAAGAATCGAAGAACACAAATGACCCTGAAGCTTGGAAAAGTTTTTAACCATATGCCAGAATATTTTACTTGTAGGAAGGAAACACAGGAAATGTGCTGATTTGTAGCAACTACTCTTGAAAATGATGAAGGAAAAAAGTGCTAGATTTACAAAGCCTCATTAGTGTCTCCCAGATTGTAAGAAGGACTGAAGGAGACAATAAGCCAATAGAAGCTATTACCTGTCTGTGGATCACCAGCATTTGAAAATAGCTTTTTTTTTTTTAAAAGAGGCTAAATCTAATGCAGCAGCAGCTAATCTAAGGCAAACAGCAGTGACTGGATTGTCCTTGATCTGTCAGCACTGTTATCCGGTAACAATGAAAATGGGCACAGGCACAACTTGTAACTGATGTAGTGGCCGGGCCAAAAAGTCCAGGTCGTGCTAAATGTGCTCCTACATGGTGCACACAAACACAGTACGCTTCAACAACACAGAACTCCTTTCAGACATCTGCTAGGACTCCCTGTAGCTCCAGCTCCCTTCATTTGGTGCAATGCTGAGATAGTAATGTAAGTTTATATCAACTAACAGTTTACTCTAACATACATTGGGTAGGGTGTAATGGTGAGCAGGTGCAACGTGATGTTGGCAAAGAATCTCATTTCCCTTGCTTTGGGCACATACCAAAGTCATAAACATCTCTTTATTTAAGGAAGAGTAAATTTTAGAACAGAAATCAACAAAGTTTGTGGGGCACTTAAAAATTGCCCATCATAAAATCCAGAAAATGTTATATTTAAGGTGAAGAAAATAGCAGTCATTATCAAAAATTACTGTAGTAAAAAAAATAGCCACCTCTCAGTGATGTGAAGAATAGATAGAGGAAAGAATAGAAATAATATTGAAAGGTTACCTTGTTGTAAGAGAGTGGATAATGTGAGGAAGTTAAGAACTGAATAATTAATACATGGAAAACTTCCAGCTAATGGTGATTTACAGAGTAAACTGTGAAATTAAATGACTTATGTAGATTATAGATGAAGCTCATTAGAATGGAGAGCAAGGCAGTCAGAGACTCAGGTCTGGATGGGCCGGCCTTGAGGTTATTGAAGATACGATAAGAAGAATTAAGGTCACAGGTAAACTGAAAAGTAGAAATGAGAGTAAGCTGTAGGACAGCAGGTGGCAGCAATAGAGACAGGGAAGAGAGTGAAGGTAGAGACGTAAGTCCCAAATAGCGTTCATACCCAGGTGAAGGGGAAGGCATAGAATGATCTGTCAATTACACAGAAATATGACTGACATATCACTGGCGTCTAATGTGCGGTAGCTAATACTGTTGTGGTTTATGACATAAAGGAAGATATAAGGTGGTGATTTACTCAGTAACTGATTGGTATATCCATTTTTTATTCATGAAATGAAATTCTTTTTTCCTCAAGAGATTTTAATTTTATTGTGGAGCTGCCAAAGTAACATCAAAAGAGTAAGTGTAACAATAAATCAACATGTCATTATTTTATTTTAAATTGGTATTCCTGGGACAATGGATGTTATAAATATTCACCTGTACTGTGCTCCTCAAAAAGAGGCTAAATGTGATGTTCTAGTGCTAGTCTGCTGGGTTCATATTTTGGCTTGACTTTTTACTAGCTCTATAACCTTCATTGATTTAGTTAACATCTTTGGCCTTAAGTTTTTTCATTGATAAAATGGGGATATTAGGGTAATGTGGAGGGAAAGGATCACTTTTTCCCTCTATCTGGTGTACACTACCAGTAGTATATGTCATACAGAAGACTGAAGTAAATGTCCAGCAACATTCAGTGAATGTTACAGTAATGCATTAGATCATTGCTACTATTATTATTTGAAATAAACTAGAATATCAAGAAGTTTGAGAAAATAATGTCTTGCATACACTGAATATAACTAGATGCCAGGGACTGGCATCTAGTTACATAATGAATATTATTTAACTTAATCCTTACAACCTCATAAGTTAGGTATTATTATAGCATGTTATGGATGTGGAAATCAGAGCTTGCTGAATCCAGATTAAATTGTTTCTAGATGCCTAGTTTTTCCCCTTTGAACATTCAATCCTATCTCTTTCACTGAAACTTTCATCATGACTAATTTAATTTCATATAGAAAATTGTTTTTTATTTGCTCCCCTCACTCATAATTCTTGTCTTCCACAGTTTTTATTGTTGTTCAAGTACAGCTGTCTCCATTTTGCCCCCACCACTCCCCCCAACCCCAGCCATCCCCACCTCCCACCCTCAATCCTACCCCCTTTGGTTTTGTCCATGTGTCCTTTGTACATGTCCCTGAAAACCCTTCCCCCTTTCCCCCCGTTATCTCCTCCCACCTCCCCTCTGGTTACTGTCAGTTTGTTCTTAATTTCAGTGTCTCTGGCTATATTTTGCTTGCTTGGTTGTTTTATTAATTAGGTCCCACTTATAGGTGAGATCATATGGTATTGACTGGGGACTATGGGGACTAGACACTAGGTTGTCCTTGGCCTCAGTCCATTGTCAGCATAGAGTGAGGGATGGGATGATACTAAGCCAGGGATAATGATCCCACCCACCTCCCATAGTTTTAGCCATGTGTTAGCTATTATTACATTTACTGTGCGGGTCAAGTATCATTGTTAGGTCCACGAGCTCTGGAGCCAGAGGGTTAGGTTCAAATTCTGCTCTATAACTTGCTCACTCACACTGTGTGACCTCCACCAACTTCATGCCTGTTTCCTCCTCTTCAAATGAAGATGATGATAATTCTTACCTTTGAGTAACTGATTCTACCAGGTTAGTTCATACTCTTAGATATTAAAGAGTGAATTATAAAATAGGGACATTCACTTCAACCTTTAGTCAATCCAGACTGGAGAATAAGTAAACGTATAATTTAAAATGTTATTTGATAGAATCTCTGGTGGTCAGAATATTACCATGTTTTTAGTGCTGTTTTCTGTATAGAAGCAATTGGTACTTGATTGAAAACAAATATGACCTTGCAATGACATTTCTGCTTTGTTAATTATCTACAATATTAAATTTGTTTATGTAAGTCAACTGTTTTATAGTAATCCATTAGATTTTAGAGATAGTACAATTCTGAAAAATTCTGTAAGAAATTTGAATTGCTCAGTTTAAAATACAACCTTCCAAACTCTTTTCATACTGGTTTTCCATTAAGTTTAGTTACATCATATGTTTATAGCTAATATATCGCATACTCACATAACTAATTATATATTCACAAATTATATTTCAGCTTGAATTTAATGTTTTCAGCTATTTCTGATTGTAGTTCAGGTATAGGTTGAAAGTACTCAATATTCTTTGCAACTTTTTTTTTCCAAAAAATACCCCTTCTATTTCTAGTAAAACTGGTAGGTTTTACTGAGACAAATCCTGAGAGTTTAATATAATTTTGTAGTTATTCTTCAATTTATTTCTATGTAAGTGTATTGTTTTTTAACAAATTTTATTCTTGTTTTATGTCTTGGTATAATTTTACTTATATAAATTACCCTAATGCTTCCAGTTTTTGGACAGCTCTATATTGTGCAGTGTAGCAGTAAGTAATCACAATCGCCTTACTTTAGTTTGGCAAAATCGTAAATTACAGTCTAACTTAGGAATTACTACAATTTAGATCCAGTAGTTTTGTATGACTTAGACATGCCGAAGGAATTGTATTTCTGAGATTTAGTAGAAATGATAATGTTAAATGTTGCAATCATTTCAAAACCTTACTTCCTGGGGAGGCATTTTATTTTGAGTTAATTATAATCACTTCTTTTTCAAACTAACTGATTAGGCACCATTTAATCTTGCTTCCTCAGAAACACAGCAGAGGCTGGCTTGGAATCTACTTTTGAAAATTGGAGCCATAAGTTAGGTAAAAGTGAAATGATGCTAAAGTGCTTGAGTACTTTAGTTTTGAAATTAAAGATGCTAGATCTGCCACTTCACACTTCATTAAGCTGTTTGGAGAAAAAATATAATGCATTTTTAAAATGAACTTTCTAGGTTCATGACAATCTTTGTGAAATTCAGACAGCATATGTTAAGTTGCTCCAGTTCTAATTCAGAAACTTCCAGTTTCATCAAGACAAATACAGGGGGGGCAAAAGTAGGTTTAGGGTTGTGAGTGTGCAAAACACAGTTTATTCTTGTATTATTACTCATTAATTATTGTATCATTTTTCATATGAACAACTGTAAACCTACTTTTGCCCCCTCTCTGTATACAACCAGGTTATCAAGAAATAGAGTGTGCCTAAGTACTTTAAAGAGAAGCTTTATGAAATATTTTTTCCTACTACAATAAATTGAGTAAATACATAAAACTAGGTGCCATGTGTTATATTGATTATCTATTAATGAAATTATCCTTGTGTTTAAAGTAACTAATAAATGCTGATAGGAGTATATTAGCACAAAAATTCTTGGTGATTTGTATTAATATTAATTAATAATTTCATGTCTGAAATAAAGGATCAGCAATCCATGTTGAAAATTGATAGGTTTTAAAATGAAAATTTATATTGTTGTCACAACAATAAAGATAAAACATTTAAGTGTTTTAAAACTAAGTGAAGGTGAAATTTGAACTTGGCTTATAAAATCTTTAAGCAAAAACCCTATTAAACAACTCTTAATAACTGTACATATTTCACAGTAGCCTCTAATATATGAAATAATTAAAAATCAGAAACATTTGTAAATTAATATCTTTTGTATTGGTTCTGATTTCTTCCCTTCCAGTTCTGATTTTATGTATTTGGGTCCTCAAATTTTTTTTATTAATAATTCTGTGTAAAAGTTTTTCAACCTTGTTTCTCTTTTTAGAGAACCAGCTGTTGTTCATTGATCATTTGTATCTTTTTAAAGACTTTTCTTCATTTATTTCTGCTCTGATCTTTATTATTTCCTTTCTTCTATTCACTTTGGCTTTGTTTGTTGATCTCTTTCAAGTTCCTTTAAGTGAGATTTTTCTTGTTTCTTGAAATATGCTTGTAATGCTATGTATTTCCCTCATAGGATTGCTTTCCCTGTGTCCCACAGATTTTGGGTTGTTGTGTCCTCATTTTCATTTAGCTTCCAGGTATCTTTTGATTTCTGCCTTTATTTCATTGTTGACCCATTCGTTTTCCAATAGCATGTTATTTAGCTTCCATGTCTTTATGTGTTTTTCAGTGTTCTTGTGATCAATTTTGGTTTCATAACACTGAGGTCAGAGAAGGTGCTTGATATGATTTCAATCTTCTTAAATTTATTGAGTCTTACTTTGTGTCCTAAGACATACTCTGTAGTAGAAAACTTTCCATATGTACTTGGAACGATTTTATATTTTGCTGCTTTGGGGGTGAAATGAAATGCTCTGAAGATATCAATTAAATCCATTTGATCTAGTATGTCATTTAAGGCTGCTGCCTCCTTGTTGATTTTCTGTCTAGAAGATCTAGCCCTTGAAGTCAATGGGGTGTTAAAATCTCTTACTATGACTGTATTTATTTTTCTCTCTCCCTGTAGGTCCATTAAGATTTGCTTCACATATTTAGGTGATCTGGTGTCTGGGGCATAAATGTTTACCAGGGTTTTATCCTCTTGTTGGATTGTTCCATTTATCATTATGTAGTGTCCTTCTTCGTCTCCCATTATAGCTTTGGTTTTAAAGTCTATCTTGTCAGATATAAGTACTACTACCCCAGCTTCTTTTTCTTTCCATTTGCATGAAATATATTTTTCCATCCCTTTACTTTTACTTTGTCTTTTTTGATCTGATATGGGTCTCTTGCAGACATCATACATATGGGTCTTATTTTCTTATCCATTCAGCTACCCTATGTCTTTTTCGTGGAGCATTCAAGCCATTCTATTTAAGGTTAATATTGATATATATGTAGTTATTGCCATTTTATTTTTAACTATTTTCTGGTTTTTTAAAATCTTTTTCTTCTTCTGAAAGAAGCCCTTTAACATCTGTTGCAGTACTGGTTTGGTGTTAACAAACTCCTTTACTTTTTTCTTGTTTGGGAAGCTTTTTATTTCTCCTTCGATTTTATTTAAGGATTTTATTGATTTATAGAGAGGGGAAGGGAGGGAGAAAGAGAGAGAAAAACATCAATGTTTGGTTGCCCCTCACACCCCCTACTGGGGACCTGGCCTGCAACCCAGGCACGCATCCTAGACTGGGAATCAAACTGGTGACTCTTTGGTTCACAGGATGGCACTCAGTCCAACGAGCCACACCAGCCAGGGCTCTCCTTTGATTTTAAATGATAGCTTTGCTGGTTAAAGTAGCCTTGGTTGTAGGTCCTTGCTTTCCATCTCCTTGAATATTTCATGCCATTTCCTTCTGGCCCAAAATATATCTTTTGTGAAATCAAATGACAGTTTAATTGGAACGTTCTTGTAGGTAACTACCTCCTTTTCTCTTGTGGCTTTTAGGATATTCTCCTTGTCTTTCACTTTGCCATTTCAGTTAGGATATGTTTTTGTATAGCACTCTTTGGTTCCATCTAGTTTAGGACTCTCTGTGCTTCCTGAACTTGTATGCCTTTTTCCTTCACCAGATTAAGGAAGTTTTTGTCATTATTTCTTCAAATAGGTTCTTGATCCCTTGCTCACTCTTTTCTTCTTGTACTTCCATGATTCCAATGTTATGCTTCATGTTATCCCAAAGATTTCTTAAGCTCTCTCATTTTTTAAAATTCTTTTTTCTTTTTGTTGCTCTGCTTGGGTATTTTTTCCTACTTCATCTTTCGAATCACTGATTTGATTCTCTGCTTCATTTAATCTACTGTTTATTTTTTCCAGTGTACTATTTATTTCAGATATTGCATTCTTTATTTCTGATGTCATTTTTATGATGTGTATGTCTTTATTCATGCTGTTGAGTATCCTTATAATCATTACTCTAAACTATCTGTCTGATAAACTGCTTGCCTCCATCTCATCTAGTTCTTCTTCTGGAGAATTCTGTTTCATTTGGGGTCTGTTTCTTTGTCTTCCCATTTTGACTGCCTCTTTGCATTTGTTTCTATGTATTAGGTAGATCTGCACAGACCCTGGTGCAGACTTGTCAGACACTGCCTGTGACTGGCCCCAGGGAACCTGTTCCCAGCTATCTGTGATTCACAGCTTGTGCCTCCATCTGCTGGGCCTTTTTGCAGAAAGAGCAAGGTGGCACACCAAGGGCAGCGTTTATCAGCCCTGGGCCTGTGGGAGGGTCAGCTAAAGTCTCAGAGCTTGAAGAGATCCACCTAACCTGTTAGGTTTAATCACTATAACAGCCTACAGCTGTACTGAGCAGCCTGGTTTAAGGTCCAAAGGGTGAGGCAAGAGGGATTGGTGCAGGTGTGGCTAGTGCTTCCTCTTAGGCAGGTCCCCACATGGAGGGACCAGCTCTACCCAATAAAGATGGCTTCCGAGATATGGGGCATGACTCAACACGTGGATCCTGGCAGTAATCCTTCAGCTCTCTCCCCAGAGCCCACAACCCTAGGCTCTAGTCCGCTCTGCCCTCTTTCTGCTGAAGCCAAGGGTAAGTGGCTACAAATGCCTTTTGTGTGTCAGCCCTGTAAGAGGCTGTGTCTCCAACCGTCTCAAACCTTACTCCTTGTGGACACAAACCCTACTCCTTTTCACTGCTGGATGTTATTTGGGTTCTTTTCCCCGTTCTGGTACCATATGCTGCATAGCCCCTATTGAGGTTTAGCCCCCTCACTTCTCAGGGGGAAACTCCCAGCAACTGAATATCCTCTGGAACTTCAGCTGCCACCTGTGGTAGCCCAGCCAGTCCTTCCATTGAGACTTTCTATCAGTCTCAGTATGGTGAGTGGTTTCTTCCTTCTGTCCTTGATTATAAGGTTTCTCTCCAGCTAGTGTTCAGTTGGCTATTAGGGATAATTTTTCTTTAATTTAGTTGTGATTACAGTTAAGTCCTGTGAGGAGATTAATGTAGCTTCCACTTACTGCCCCGCTATCCTGGGTGTCATTCTTGCTTCACTTTACATTTCAATGTATTTTTTTCTTTGTTGTAATTTTATCCTTTCTGCTGAAATAGAGATTCATCTTTGGCAACAAGATATTTTAATAAGAATATATTAAATGTTTTTTCTCTGTTATATTATTCTTATAATATAAGAATATATTAAATGTTTCATGCATAAGAATATATGCATGTTTTTTCTCAGTCAGTACTGAAATTCAGTCATCCCATCCAATCTGAAGCTGAAAAAATTTCTTAAACTCAGAAAAATCAAAGTTTTGTCCATTAGTTGTGCATTTTTATCCCATTTATATGTGAGGTCTTTTATGTTTGTCATTTGTATTAGTTTCCAAGGGTTGTTGTAACAAATTACCACAAACTGAGTGACTTAAAGCAAGGTAAATTTATTATCTAACAGTTCTGGGGGCTAGAAGTCTAAAATCAAGGTGGAGGCAAGGCTATGCTCATATGTTAGTCTCTAGAGAAGAATTCTTTCTTGCCTCTTCTAGCTTCTGTGGTTGCCAGCAATCCTCAGCCTTTTTGTCCTGTGGCAGCATGACTTTAATTTGCCTCCTTCATGAGGCTTTTTTCCTCATGCCTCCCCTGTGTCTTCCAATCTTTTTCCCCTGCCATCATTGGGTTTAGGGCAGAGGACCAACGTTATTGCCTGGTGCTATACTTCAGGGCCCTGGGTTTTTTGCTGCCGTCCTTGGCTCATCTCTCCCTTGAGGACAAGAGGTTTCAGGTTTGTTTTCTCCATCCAGTCTCCAGCAGAGCCCAAGGCCTTCTTTATAATCTCCAGACCCTCTCCAGCCACTTCTGCGCTCAGGAGGCTGACCGTTGGATTCGAACTGAAATGGGAGGGCAGTAGGGGTTGGTTTAAGTGGTTCTATCTTTTTATTTTAGGCAAGTAATGTCCTCTTAAATGTCATTGAGGACTCTAACCTGAGGGTTTTCTTTGTTTATCTTTTCTTATTTCTCTTATTTTTTCCAAAGGTTATTTTTGTTTGTTTTCAAATCTTGCTGTTTGTCTTACATGCTTCAACCTTTCCTCAAATGCCTCGCTTGATTATATTTAGAATTGGGTGTAAGGAAGTCTGACTGCAGGATCTATGCTGGTAGTTAAGGTTCATTCACTGCTAGGCTTTCTTTAGAGTCAGGGGCAGGGACTGGCTAGTAGGTCAGAGCACATCTATACAACAGAATGATGTGTTTAACCTATGGGATCAACACCCAGCCTTTGCTGCCTTAGTTCTTGCTAAATGGATGTTTGTTTGAGTTTGAGCATAAATTTCAGGCCACTAGTAGTGGGCAAGAGAGGAGGGCAAATTGTTTCACAAAGTTTTGTATATAGACTTAATCTACTGTCCATGTTTAGTCCTTTTTACTATTTCTTCCTTTCTCCATGCTTGCCTTTTACTTGCTCTACTTGCTGAGAGGGTCATCTTCTTCCTTTGCACATGCTCATACCACACGAGTTGCAGACGGTTTCTTTCTCTGATACACATCATGTACTAAGATTCTTCCATTTACCTCCCATTGTTTATCGCTGGCTATTGTATTTTTTTTTTGTTGTAGACTTATACCTTTTAAACATTCCCTTACTATTGTGAAAGAGTCTAAATAGGACGATTTGCCTTCTTGCATCAGAAACAGTAGAGAATCATTTTAATGAATGTACCATATTCTATTTTTGTAAAAGATTTTATTTATTTATTTTTAGAGAGAGGGAAGGGAAAGAGAAAGAGAGAGAAATATCAATGTGTGGTTGCCTCTCACATGCCCTCTACTGGGGGCCTGGCCTGCAACCCAGGCAAGTGCCCTGACCAGGGATCAAATCGATGACCCTTTGGTTTTCAGGCCTGTGCTCAATCCACTGAGCTAAACCAGCAAAGGCACAATATTCTATTTTGTTGATGCCTTATATTTTATCTGTTTAAAAAGTATTCTGTAGATGAAATTCAATTTTCCCCAAACTTTAATAGTTATAAACAATTATATAATGAACAAGTTTAAAATAAAATTTTGGAGCAAACATCTCAGATAATATCCTACAATTGTAATTTTAGGTTAATTTATATACACTTAAAATGTGGGAAGTTGCCTACACCATCTCAATATAGATTGTTTCAATTTATAGTGCAAATTATCCACTGCTGTCTCAAACTCTGGTTAAAATAATTATATCCTTAATATTTCTTAATTGTATAAGTTAAATATTTTATCTCATTTTAATATTATCTCTTTGAAAAGACTAACCATGCAAGGAAAACAGCATTCCCCTATGTGAATCAATTATTTCCTGTAATTGTGTCTTATTATATCTTCATGATATTTAACTAAACTGGATTTATAGTCCCTCCCACTCTCTTCTAAGTGCTGTGAGATCAGGAGCATAGTCTTCGTTGCTGTACTCTCTGGATTTAGGAAACGTCCTTTTCTTCACAGGGTCCTCTCTCTGTAAATACACAGGTCTGTGTCCTCATCTCCTCTTCTTATAAACACAGCGGTCATAGGGACTAGGTCCCACCCTAATGACCTCATTTTAATTAATTACTTCTCTAAAGACCCTATGTCCTGAATTATTGTACACTATAGATGTACAGTAAGTCTTTTCTGAATTAAAATATGGGGGAAGCATGTTCTGAATGTATTTTAAGTAGATAGTTTATTATAAATGACTCAATTAAGTATTTAATTTTCACTCTAAGTTTTCTAGCCAAAACTACTCTTCAGTCTGTAATATACAGGGTCTGCCAGAAGTAATAATGTTGGTTGGGTGTGGTTGGTAGGGTAATAATATGGGTGTAATAATTTATAGTTTTAATTTGAACATTTCATCTAAAATGTCATATGGCGTGCTTGAGTGTGATATTGTTATGTTGCAGAATTACATGCTTATGGTTTTGTAATAAAAGATTTTGTAGTAAAACGGGGCATTATTTGTCCCAGACTCTGTATGTATTTATAAATACAAGCAAGTGCCAGAGGGCTTTATACCTATGAAAGCATAGCGGGCACCTTCCAGTAATATTTGATTCTATCTCAGAATTTATCCTTATAGCACTGATTTTCCTGAAAGAATATTCACACTTAACTGTCAGTTTTCTTTATTTTCAGTTATTTAACCCCATACTGGATCTTAGGACTTCTTTTTCCTGTGATTTTAACGGTAGGAAATGGAAGTACCAATTTCATACAGATGTGGGAGAACCAGCCTTGCAGGCAGCTGGGAGAAACAGGTGTACAGAAATCCAGGGACTATTAACATATCTAATTGAATAAGTGTAGGTAGTTACAAAAGTAATTAAGAATCAAAGAAAGCTGTGTGAAAAACATTGCTGGTAATCACTGCCAACTTAAAACTCATCTTGTGAAGTTTTCTTTAAACACAGGAGTGGTTTACATTGACCATTACCCTTTGTCTTGTAATTTACATAGGTGTCTTTATGAACAGTTCATTCATACCTCCTCTGTTTCCTCTGTGGGTTGTGGGCATCTTTGAAATGGCATTGTCAGCAATTCAGTCAGCAGGCTTCCTCTTGAATATCTATAGAAAGATTTCAGAAGTATACTTAGCAATTTTCTTTAAGTTGTCTTTTTAAAATTACCACGTTTTGTCCTATACAAAAAACATACTTCTTTTAGAATAAGAAAATGGACATTTTGCACTGTGGCTTCTTTGTTATTGGGATTTTTAGGTTTAATCCTGTGAATTGTTCCATATAATATTTTGTGACTATTTTTATAATTATTACAGAAGCACATGATTATTGTTAAACAAAAAGTAAATCATTTAGATAGAAAATAAATCACTCATGATGCAGCTACAAGGAGCACATGTGTTATACATATTATGAAATAATTTCTTATCAAAGGCATTAGTTTGATAGGGTTGCCATAGCAAAGAACTGTAGGCTGGGGGCTTAAACAGCAGAACTGTGTTTCCTCACAGTTCCAGAGGCTAGAAATCTGAAGTCAAGATTGTTAGAAATGCACAAGAAATAGAAGCGGGAGGATATCCAATCCAAGTGCCTTTTTAATGGTGCGCATACAGGTGGGCTGAGTCTGGACAGACTGCAGCCCCGGGAGGGTGAGGGTGGGGTTGTAGGAATGGGTTTTTTAAAGAAAAATCTCGGGGTTAGTGAGGGGGAGGGAGGAGTTAGTCTCTTGCTCTTCTGGGCAAATACCTCAGGGTTTCAGGATGTGAGCCAGGACAATGGGTTAGGTAAAGTGCTGGGCTGGTCCCAGGAAGAGGAGGGTCAGTCTGACCACTGGATGTTGTGGTTGGCACCCGCTGTCTATTGAGCATGGTGGGAGAGAATTTCGATGAAGCCGAATGAGGCTGTCTGTCAAGGGGTCAGGATACCTGAGTCACAGGCAG
The DNA here is from genome assembly GCA_028533065.1 of Trachops cirrhosus. Lineage (NCBI taxonomy): Eukaryota > Metazoa > Chordata > Mammalia > Chiroptera > Phyllostomidae > Trachops > Trachops cirrhosus. The sequence continues at coordinate 22,447,572 of CM052540.1, forward strand.
ACCAGCGGGTTGGAACACTGGCCTGACTGGGCCATGAGCAGTCTGGTGGGCTGGGAAACTGGCCCGACCCTTTCAAAGGTATTGGCAGGTTGTTTCTCCTGACGTCACTTTCTTTAGCTTGTAGGTGCCTATGTTCTCCCATGGTCGTCCCTGTGTATGCATATCCATGTCCTAAAATTCTCTTCTTATAAGGATACTAGTCATACGGATGAGGCCCCACTCCACTAATCTCATTTAATTTAATTATAAGCTTCTCTCAACACCATATCCCCAAATGCAGTCACATTCTGAGTTACTGGGGCTTAGGACTTCAACATGGGAATTTGGGAGGCTACAATCCAGCCCACAGGATTGGGCTTTTCAAAAAGTGATGTATG
>CM052540.1:22448448-22467976 GCA_028533065.1 Trachops cirrhosus
CTGGAATGGTAATAAAGGATAGAAACTGTACTGAATAATCTAAAATTAAAAAAAAACTGTGATACATTTTCATGATGGAATACTACACAGCAGAAAGAAAGAAGGAAACTTCTACCCTCAGTGACAGCATGGATGTAACTGGAGAGCATCATGCTAAGTGAAATAAGCCAGGCAGTGAAAGACAAATACTATATGATCTCACCTATAAGTGGAACCTAATCAACAACAGCAAAAAAAAATAAGCAAGCAAAATATAACCAGAGACATTGAAATAAAGAGCAAACTGAGAGTAACCACAGGGGAGGTGGGAAGGAATAATGGGGGGAAAAGGGAGGAAGGGTTTCAGGAAAAACTGTAAAGGACACATGGACAGAGCTGAGGGGTGGTGGGATCAAGGATAAGAGGTGGGGTGAGGGAGTGGTGGGGGTAAAATGGAGACAACTGTTCTTGAAAAACAATACAAAAATAATAAAATAAAAAAAGATCATGGGGCTACACTCTTGTGCTCCCTTCAGATTTTAGTAGCAGTCGAAGGCAAAAACAAGTGTTATAACTCTACCCTGGCACCATGTATTGTTTGCATTAGTGAAATAATAAAAAATAGTTTTAAGTAGATTTATTAAACCCACTTGGCTCTAAAAATTGCCTTCTTTTGCACTATTTAAAAACATTCTAGCTAGTCATCCTAGATCATCACAAAAGTTGGCAGATAAGTAATGTGTTTGATTTTGCCTAATTTCCTACCATAGTAATAAAGAATTTTGACAAAAGATATTCCCAATACACTCAAAACAAATCCCTTTAGACTTTTTCAATTCATTGCATATTCATTAATCACCTTTGTCCTAGAATAGAATAACTAACCTCTCTCACAAGGCTACATTGATATAACTATTAGACCAGGTGCTAGTTAGCTAGAGGTATTTTTCCTTCATATTTATGTCTGGGGGTATTCAGAGGCTTATTTCACAGAGAAGCTTACAGGGCTATCATAACAATATGAAATAAAAGAGCTTGACTATATTGTTATATTCCCATTACACTAACAAAAATTAATGATTGTGATAAAAGCCAATGGTGATTTTAGGCAGGACCTTAGGGGGACCTTAAGCAGTAGATTCACTGTGCGTGGTCCTTTTAGAGGATTTAGTCTTCCTATAAAAAATTAAATAATATCCTAAAAGAGTTAAAAATTGTCTGTCCTTTAACAAGGGAAGAGGTATTTAAGGAGCTCATATTTAAGTGCTTCCCAGAACGGAGACCACAGAACTAGACTGCATTATTTCAGACCCTCTGTGAGAGGCCGAAACTGTATGACACAGGGGGCAACAAACACGTCTCCCTTCTCGGTGTCTGTAGCTAGTGGTGGTGGTGTTGTTGATGACCTGGTTTACCTAGCACTCTCTGGCAGAGAGATTGGCCTTTGACCACCAATTGGAAGAAAAATCTTACTAGTTCTTTGCTCCCTGAGCCTTATTTCATGCACCTGGTATATCTGTGTGAGACAGAAAACTACAAAGTAGCCAGGTCAGAGGCAAATACCTCTGGGAGAGTTCTTAGGCACTAGGTAGATACTCAAATAAACTGACCCTTTATGGTGCGATTCTTCAAACTTCGTTAATTGCATTTGAATCACTTGACACTGGAAAGCACTATTAGAATAGCTCTGGGAAAAGGCAGCTCTGCAATAAAAATACTACCTGTCAATGGCCACTGGGCAAAGGTTAGAAAAGGTATGTGAGGGGTACAGACTGGAGGCTAGGGCACTTGGCATTGAAAGATTAGATCATGTTCTTTTCTCATAATTAATGAAGCTTGCAGGCCCCCTACAATCCATTACACCCAAGTGGGGTGATGTTGAGCTATGTTGGCTTCAGAGATGCTGTTCTGTGTGAATCACAGCATCAGTTCATAAAGGGTTTTTAAAATCCCCAACTCAGGAACATGGACAACAGTTTGGTGATTGCCAAGGTGAAGGGAGTTGGAGGATGGTTTAGAGGAGATTAATGTTGATGGATGGAGACTTGACTTGGAGTGGCAAACACACAACACAGTGTACAGATGATATGTTGTAGAATTGTACACTCGTGCCTTGGGTAGTGTGGCTCAGTGAATTGAGAGCCAGCCTGTGAACCAAAGGACCACTGGTTTGATTCCCAGTCAGGGCACATGCCTGGGTTGCAGGCCAGGTCTCTGGCTGGGGGCGTGCGAGAGGCAACTGGTTGATGTATCTCTCACATATCAATGTTTCTCTCCCTCTCTTTCTCCCTCCCTCCCAATTTCTCTAAATAAATAAAATTTTTTAAAAAAGGAATTGTACACCTGAAACCTGCATAATTTTGTTAACCAATGTCACCCTAATAAATTCAATAAAAAGGAAAAAAGAAATTATTTTGAGAGGAAAAACACAAATGCTGTTTAAATTCAGGGAACCACATCAAAACCTTAACATTACCCATTCTACACATTAGTATTCAAGGGTGATGATCTCAGAGCAAATGGGTAAGCTAGTAAACCTTAGTTCATCCAGGATCATGAGTCTCAGAGGCTCAAATACCCAGTGGAGATGAGAAGTATTATTTATGCCTGGATTTCACCTTAATCCTGAAAATTTTGCAAAGTAGTCAGCCCAAGCACATGTAGGTGCAGTGGAAGGTAGTGGTAAATTACTGCTGCATATTTTTTCTTAATTTTCTATTTAATTTATCTTTTTTTTTTTTTACTTTGAATAGGGTCTCCAGGAATTGGACCCAACTCCACAGCATGTAAAAACAACAAAGGAAATGATATATATTCTCTAAGATAACTTAGGGTCAGGAAGGATTGTCAGCACATCTTTAGAGATAAAATATAAATACAGGAGCTCCTATTTATCATCTCTGCAGAGAAGGGAGGTAAAAGACACAGTTATCTATTGCTGCATAAGAAACTGCTTTTAAACTTGGTGGATTAATTTATAATTTGTTATCTATCAGGGTCCTGTTGGTTAATGAGGCCAGTTTGTCAGTTCTGCTGGCCTCAGCTGGAGGCTCTTGTGAAGTTGCATGAAAGCTCCAGTTGGTGCTGGAGTCATCTTGAGGCTCAGCTGAGCTGCTGGAATAATTGAGTCTCTCCTCCTGTTCATGTAATCGCATGCCTCTGTTTTCCACATAGCTTTTACATGGGCCTCTGTGCATGGTCTCTCTAGCAGTGTAGTTAGACTTTCTCCGTAGATGATTAGGGTTCCCAAGGGGAAGAGATCTAAAGGAGATGAAGCAGAAGCTGTCAGCCCTCTTGAAGGCAAGAATAGAACTGAAATAATAATGCCCATTCGACTGTATTCTATTGATTATTTCAGGCCAAACTGTTTTTGGAAATTAGCTACCACAGTCAACCTTCTGTCCTCCGAATATTAACACTTCCTTACATAAAAATTACACGGAGACCCAAGAATCCCCACAACCTCATCCTACTGTGGCACAAGGCTCAATGTTGAGACCCACTGTGTCTTTATTTAAATGAGGTCAGGCTTTAGAGGATGTCCCTTGGGTATGTACAACTCCTCCTGAACTGGAGACCTATGAACTGAAATGACAAGTATCGGTCCTCCAGATACACAGCATAAAACTGTGAATCAGGCACAAGGGAACTGAAAAACAGCAATGTAAAAAGGGGGCTGTCAAAACGGGAGGCACGTGGCAGTTTCTGGTTCCAGTGATGCTAAAATGCAGCCGGGTATGCCTTGACAATTGCCCTTGCTTCATTGATTAGGCTCTATTTCTAATCCGTGGTTTTCCTCAACTAAACTCTGCCACTGAGCTCTTTCATTTTCCATGAAAAAATGGCTCACTTTTTACAGCTGATTAGCTTTCCTAGCCTGGCTGTTGCCTGTACGAAACTGGAGACTCAAAGATCTCTTTGTATTTTGAAATATTTATACTTTTCTTTCCAAGTTGTATAACTTCGTTGTACAGTTTTTGTGTATCAAATTACAGTCCACTTTATTAGGCCACAGCTATACTAATAAATATTTTTGTGACAAGTCTCTGTCTGTCTTGGGCTGAAAGTAAAGGTACTAAGGGATAGTATTAAGATTTTTAGAAGTTGTTTTATCTAGAAGAGAGGGTCTAAGAAGAATGCCCATAATACTCTGGGGAAAAAAATCTGTGTCTAGCTGAGAGTATTTATGAAGCACCATCCTGAGTTTTTTTGAGGTTTTACAAAAGAATATTACTACCACATTCTTGGGATACTAATCCTGAGACCGTATTATACTCACAGAGCCCTGAATTTGACCTTTTTCTCTCAGGCCTTTTCTTATTTTGAAACCTGTGTGAAATAGTTTTATTCCCCGAACACAGCAGGGCCTTACATGGAAATGTATTCTCTAGATTCTATTGGAAACTTAACTGTTTCTCTTTAGTGAATTTCTCCATTTCAGATGGTAAATAGCCTTACTGAAACCAGTTAGCATTTTTAAAATTCTGCCCAGAAATCTTATACAAATACTCAATTCCATTAGGTCTATATTTCATTTTCCACATTATCTTAAGTATCAGTGTGGCTTAAGTACCTGTGTGGCTTAAGACCCCTGCTACATAAAACTGGTCACTTTTTTCAGCTTACATGAAATGAGAAGTGGGTGGGAAGTGCAGATCATGGGGATCAGCAGCCCAGACAGGATTCCGTTAGCAGCGGTCACTACAGATTCTTTGTTGAAGAAGGGATTCACCTCCTCAGGTGCAGAAAAAAGGTTGCTGTCCTGTCAAAGGTAAGGTTTCAAAACCCTCAGCTGCACTGGAAATTGCCCACCTGACTCCATAGCAAGTTTCAGGGACTACTTCCCATTTAAAGCCTTGGATTTAAATTAGACTCTGCAGATTTTGAGTATAATTTGTGGACAAAGGCAGTGACCTATAGAATTAAAGTTTGTGTTTCGTTTTGAGAAAGTCAGCCCTGTGGCTTAGGAGTCAGTGGTTTCTTTCAGGGCAGTTACAGAAGCTTTTTGGGTCCTTAACGAAATTCTGAGTAGAGAATTAAAAGCCTCAGTTTATCATCTTATTTCTTTTAAGTTATTCAATGCAATTAGAAGCACAGATTAAACCTGTCATGCTCCACATATTCATTTACGCTGTTATTTTCACCATCACAACAATTTTATGGTCGCCAGAATGCTTGCTTTCTATAAGCCACTGTTTATTCAACATAGTGAAGGACTCCATAACTCCATAGCGGAGTATTTGGATATGGGCTTTGGGTTCACATTGGCCCATGCAGCCAAACTTTGGGAAGAAGAGGTGGACACGTGGTGGGTAAGAACAAGGATGAACCGGAAGCTGCTGGCAGGTCTCTCTCTGCCTCCATCAGTGACATCTCCCGAGTGGGGTGCCTGCTGCCTCATATGCACATCTCAAATCTCAAGATTTTCTTCTTTCTCTTTTCTTTCTTTAGATGAACGTTAACCTAGAATCAAACACGGTGGTTATTCTCAGAGATTTGGTTTTAGCTGAGCCAAATTAATATGGTTCAAAATGATCACAATGGAACCATAAAAAGAAGTAGCACAGGCTTACTTAGCTACGTTGACACCAGCTTAGACAATCTGACACCGACAAGAGTGTAATACTATTCTGAGCTCATGTTATCAATACTTGCTAATGTTCATTGTCCTCGTTTTCACATAACTATAAAAATTGTCTGTTAATCAAAACAAACAGCAGTCCTCTATAGTTATGTTCCAGACATTAAAGAATTAGCAAATGGGAATGGAAAATGTGTTCACCATCAGGTGACAGGCTTGGAAGATACTGAATCAGAGATCTGATAAATGATGGTGCATCATTTAAGCATCATGCATGGGACCTAAAGCAAAGTAAGTCAGGAGGATAAGGAGCTGTTGGGAATTGAGAAGAGAGCCCTAAAACATGCTAATAATGTCAACAGAGAGGTCTTAGGGCAATGGCAACATGGTGTGTGTGTGTGTGTGTGTGTGTGTGTGTATGTGTGTGTGTGTGGTGGAATACAGAATAAGAAACTTTGTTTCTTGAGTTGTTCTCAGATTGGAGTGTTTAGAGTGCCGGAGGGACTATACACAGTGCTTTGTATATAAGCTTAGTATAGAATTTACTTCGTGCCAACACCTTAGACTGTATGCGTTGATTTTTAGAAATAAATTTTTTTTGTTATTCTCTGAAGTTTGCAATGAAATTATATCTATGTATCAAAGTAATGTGCATTTAAATTATTACGTTAGTTTAATGTATAAAATGAGTGGTGCAGTGCCTAGATATTTGATGGAGAAGCAGAGTAAGGGGAAAGAAACAATGATTGATTTCACCTAGTTTTGCTTTTAACCTGTTGGAACTTCAAGTTAGGCAGACTCGGAGACAGCCAAAGATGATTCAAGAAATATGAACACAGGGAAGCTGCCGTGGAAGCAGATCGCTGCAAAAGCATTGCAGTGAACAAATGTATCTCAAAACGAGGGCACTGGCCCCTTTACACTGTGCAGTATGTTGCAGTCACCCACATGATTCTATGCAAGAGATAGCAACAGCAAAATAAAATAAAAAGTGATTTTGTGGCTTGCTTTTGATAGCTTTCTTTTCCATTAATTATTTCCCACATGCACATGTGACCTTTGTGTCAGTAAAAGCAAGAGCTTTATTTGCCCCTTTGCATAGCTCTTAATAAATAATGACTCACAAGAGTTTTCTGGGAAAGATGGAGTAAAAGACTCAGGGAATATTGTCAAATGAAGCCTTATCAGTGGTATAACACTTCTATGTAAATAAAAATACATTAACAGACATTACAGTCTTACCTCTGTGTCTGTGGTCCATGTTGTTTGTTCTGTACAGTTTTGTTTCAGGGCATGCAAATAAATAGGGGAGAATGAGCTATTGTGCTAGTTTTCTAGAGCTGCCATTACCAAATACTACTACCAACTGGATGGCTGAACCAACAGAAAGTTGCTTTTTCTAGTTCTGGAGGCTAGAAGACCAAGATCAAGGTGCCAGCAAGCTTCTCCTGAGGCTTTTCTCCTTAGCTTGCAGATGACCCCCCTCTTGCTTCCCTTTCACATGGTCCTCCTTCTTTGCACTTACACCTTGGTGTCTCTTCCTCTTTTCCTAAGGGCACCAGTCATATTGGATTAGGACCCCACCCTAACAGCCTCCTTTAATCCAATCACCTCTTTGAAGACCTTATCTCTAAATATGATGATATCCTGAGGTTCTGGGGGTTAGAGTTTCAATATATGAATTTGGGGGGAGAGACATAGTTTAGCTCATAACAGATATTTAAACTTTTAAAAAGTAAAAATGTAATGTCGATGCTTGTCGTTATTTTGCAAGTACTTTGATGAAATCATGTATACACACTTTTAAAAATTATCAAAACTATGCTTTACTCAGATTTCATGAAAGATACTTTTTGATTTTTAAATCAGTAGTGTGGGCTTCATATTATGATTACTACTTCTAAATAAGAAGAAAAAGCTCAGACAGATTTAGTGTGGCCCCTTTTTATCAAGCAAAAAGTGTTATGCTAGGATATGACCTAGTTTTGCTGACTTTAGTGCTCTTTCTGCTAAAGCTGCCAGTGGATTTTATTTAAGAAGTGTTAATAAATTATAGAACAACATCAGGAATTGGCAGATGGTGTCTAGCTGTACATGTTATTTAGTTTAATTATATTTAATTAGAATAATCAAAATGGGTATGTAGGAGCATAGATAATGTATATTTAAAAACTGACTAGTTTTACTAATGTGAGATTTGAATAGTCTGTTAAATCGTATCTTGAAAAATCCTAATTTCTTATAAATTCTTCTGTGTAGTTTTTTCAAATTTTAAATTAGAAACTTTATGTTTATAAATATCCAAAATATATAAAGAGCTCATACAACCCAACACCAAACAAACAATCAAATTAAAAATGAGCAGAGGACCTGTACTGACACTTGTCCCAAGAAGACATTCATGGGGCCAACAGATACATGAAAAGATGTCCAACTTCACTAGCTATTAGGGAAATGAAAATAAGAATTACCATGAGATACCACCCTCACACCTGTTAGAACAGCTGTGATCAATGAGACAGGTAATAACAAGTGTTGGAGAGGTTGTGGAGAAAACGGAACCCTCATTCACTGCTAGCAGGAATGTAAACTGGTACAGCCCCTATGGAAAACACTATGGCAGTTCCCGAAAACATTAAGAATAGAATTACCATACGACCCAGCGATCGCTTTTGTGAGTATCTGCCTGAGAAACTTGGAAACAGTGATTTGCAGAGACATATGCACCCTTATGATCACTGCAGCATTACTCACAGTGGCCAAAACGTCAATGCAGCAAAAGTGTCCTTCAGTAGAGGACTCAATAAAGAATATGTGGTACATGCATGCAATGGAATACTACTCAGTCATGTGAAAGGATGAAATACTGTCATTTGGGACAACGTGGATGGGCATGGGGAATATTATGCTAAGTAAAATTAGTCAGAAAAAGCCAAGAATTATATGATTACACTCATATGTGAATAAAAAACTGAAACTCATAGATGCAGCAACAGTAGGGTGATTACCAGACAGACAGGGATGGTGGGTAGTGGGGGTAAATGGGACCAAATACATGGTGACGGAAAATGGTTTGGTTTTGGTTGGTGCATGTGCAATGCAGTATAAAGGTCATGTATCACAGAAACGTAAACTTGAAACCTATATGATCCTATTAAGCAATGTCATCCCAATGAATTAAAAAGAAACTTGATTATAAAACTAAATTCTTACAAATGCACATTGTATACCCAATTATAGTGTAGCATTTATTGTGAATGATCAAAATAATGTAGTTTTAAAAGTTTCAAAATAAGCCTCTATCTTTAAAAAATTATAAGCTACAATTAGATCAGATGATCTAAAGAGAATACAAATCTCCACAAGATGGTGGGAGAGCAGGAGGCTATATTGTGTACCTCCTCCCAGAACCAAACTGGAAGTAAAACTGAAGTGGGTAATAGTCACCCAAAATAAACAAAAGACTACCTGAAAAAGACTTTTTTATCGAGCATGGGCAATAACCACCTCGAGATGGTTAGCAAGGGTGAGGCTATTAAAGGGTCTGGCCCCATTCACGCCAGTGGGGCACTGAGATGGTGGCATGGCTGTGGGAGCTTCCCCTTGAAAGGAAAGAAGTGGGGCCACCAACTGGCCTTGGAAGCACAGAGTGCCAGTGCCGAGATCAGCTGACCACATGGCATCCGGTGGTGAAAGGCTGCAGATTCTTTCTCTGCTGGGGAGAAAAGAGACCCACTGGAGATAAAGCTGCTATTTTTTTTCTTAATTCTTAAAGGGGCCAAAGCAAAGGTTTTATATTAGCAACCACTCACCTTGGATGCCAGTGAAGAAAAGGCGGCATGAACTGGAGTTACAAGAGGGGAGTCTGGAGTAAGAGAAATATGGGGAGTAAGAGGCACTGGGGAGAAATGTGGGGGAATGGCCCTGGGGCTTCCTGTGCTAGGACATATCTGGATTCTGCAGCAGCCATCTTTCTAGGGAATAAGCCCTTCCCAGGGGAAAAGCAATTACCTTACCCTGTGGGATACCACTTATACCACTCTCTGGAATCTTGCTTGCCTCACCTTGCATGTTTTTTGTTTTGTTTTGTTCTGTTTTTTTTTTTGTTTTGTTTTGTTTTGTCTGGGTTTTATTTTTCTCTTCTTCTTTCTTTTTTCCCATCCTGAATCTTAACCCCTGCTGGAGGAGACAGCAACATCTGCAGACTCAGGGAGTATAAGAGATGGGCTGTAGAGTATGGCCATTACATACACTTTCCCAGGAAACAGACTGGTGCTTACCTCTCAAGGGAGAGCCATAGAAACACCCTCCCAGTTTCTGACAGACCCAAAATCTGGGCTCTGGAGACTCCACCCATTAGCCTACGAGGAGGTCTACCCAGCTGATTATAGGAAAATAATCCATGACAGACTTAGACTAGTGGCTCAGGGGAGGGGAAAACACCCAGCATCTTCCCTGAAGTCTGAAAGGCATCTGCCCTGGGAGATCTAGAAGTCTCATCTCCCCAGCTGCACCAGAAGCCCTCTCAGCAACAGGTCTGCGACTAGTCTAAGACTGACAGCAGGCCAGCAGGCAGAGACAGGCAGAGATAGATCCTATGGTGACTTAGGATGTTTGCTGACACACACCTGGTCGCAGTGCTGATAAAATCGAGGTTTGCAGAGCAGCTTGGCCCATCCTGGGTGCAGCCAAGCCCAGAAGAATCAGCCACAAACTGTGAATCACTTGAAGCTTCAGAAAGGCTGCTGAGTGACGTTAGATGTGTTTACAAGTAAATGGAAGCATATACTGTGTTCATAGATTGGAAGAATCAACATCATTAAAATATCCATACTACCCAAAGCAATGTATACATTCAACAGAATGCCTATTAAAATACCAATGACATATTTCACAGATTTAGAACAAATATTTCAAAAATTTATATGGAACCAAAAATGACCATGAATAGCCTCAACAACCTTGAGAAATAAGAACAAAGTAGGAGGAATCACAATACCTGATATCAAGCTATACTGCAAGGTCATTGTAGTCAAAACAGTCTGGTACTGGCATAAGAACAGACACATAGATCAATGGAACAAAATAAAGAGCCCAGAAATAAATCCATGTCTCTATGGACAATTAATATTTGACAGTGTGGGCACTAGCATACAATGGAGTAAAAATAGTCTGTCTAATAAATGAGATTCAGAGAACCGGGATGGTACATGCAAAAAAATGAAACTAGACCACCAACTCACACCAAACACCAGAATAAACTCAAAATGGATAAAGACTTAAATATAAGTCATGATACCATAAGAATCTTAGCAGAAAACATAGGCAGTAAAATTTCAGACATTGTCATGTAGTAATATTCTTGCCAAGATATGTCCTACGGCAAGGGAGATACAGGAAAAAATAAACAAATGGGACTACTTCAGATTAAAAAGTTTCTGCATGGCTTAAAACTCATCATCAAGATGAAAAAGGAACTGACTGTATGGGAGAACATATTTGACAATGATACATCAGACAAGGGTTTCATCTCCAAAATATATAAAGAACCTACACAACTCAACAGCAGTCAGACAATCAAATTGAAAAATGGGCAAAGGACCTGAATAGACACTTCTCCAAGGAGGACATACAGATGGCCCCCCACAGACATATGAAAAAATGCTCAACATCACTAACCATGAGAGAGATACAAATTAAAACCACAATGAGATATCACTCCACACCTGCCAAAATGTCTATCATTAATACATCAACAAACAACAAATGCTGGTGAGGATGTGGAGAAAAGGGAGCCCTAGTTCACTATTGGTAGAAATGCAGGCTGGTGCAGCCACTGTAGAAAACAGACGGATTGTCCTCAAAAAATAAAAATGGAACTACTTTTTGCCCCAGTGATTTCACTGCTAGGAATATACCATAAGAATCCAGAAACAGTAATTTAAAAGAAATTAAGCACTTATATCAGTACTATTTACCATAGGCTAGAGTTGGAAACAGCCTAAGTGCTCTTCAGTAGATGAGTGGATTAAAAAACTGTGGTACATTTACACAATGGAATACTATACAGAACAAAGAAAGAAGGAATTCCAACCTTTTACGACAGTATGGATGCACCTGGAGACTATTGTGCCAAGTGAAAAAAGCCAGGATGTGAAAGACAAATACCACATGATCTCACTTATAAGAGGAATCTAATGAAAAAAGTAAATTAATGAATAAAATAGAACTGGGGGCATAAAGTCATGGTATAAACTGCAGTAAGAGGGAGGGAGGAAGGGGGAACTGTTTGAAAGAAGGAACATTAGTCAAGGAACATATATGAAGGACCCATGGACATGGACAATGCGGTGGGGATTGATTATGGAAGTGGCAGGTGGGCTGGGTGGAAGGGGATGGAGGGAGAAATAATTGGAACAACTGTAAAGTGTAAACAGTAAAACAATAAATATAAATAAATACAGACTAGATTACCAATTAGAAAATTACTGTTTTAGAATTAACATAGTAATTTGAATTCTGGTAAGAATCATTGTTGGTTGCTAAAACCATGGAATGGAGGAGTTGTTATGGAATACAATATTTACACAATCTCAAGTAGTTTTCTTATAAATTTATTAATGACAAAAGGAAAAATGGTGGTAAGTGGTGAAGGAGTCATAAAATATCATAGCAAGTCTTGGTGCGGTGGACAGATTCTTAGATGGCTCCGTTATATTCTTCTCCTGCAGTCATGCCTTCTATAGTGTGGGCAGGACCTGCTACTTAAATCAGTATAATACAGCAGAGATTATGAGATGCCACTTACGTAACTTATAATTTCTTATTTGAAAGGTGCAACTCACCTTTCTAGTAGAGTTTCTCCCTTGCTGGTTTTGATTAAGCGAGCTGCTAAATTAGAGCTGCCCTACTGAGAGACCCATGGAATTGATGGAAGCCTCAGAACAACAGCCAACAAGAAACTGAGGCCTTCAGGACTATGTCCTGCGAAGGATTGAATTCTGCCAATAATCACGTGGAATTTGAAGCAAACTCTTTTGCACCTGAGCTTTGAAATTATACCGTAGCCTCAACTGACATCTTGAAATAGCAATGTCAGATTCTGAAGCAGAGGACCCAGTTGAGCGGTGCACAGACTTCTGACCCAATGAAACTGTCATAATTAATGTGTGTTTGCTATATGCTGCTGATTTTGTGACCCTGTTGTTAGGCAACAATAGATGCACCAAGCAATTAAAGTTAACAGTGTCACTAATACCTAAATTAAAATTATATGTTACCAAGTATGATACTCTGAAAAAATATATACCATTTACGTGGTATCTCAGCCTAAAATGCATAATTTGAATCTATTCATAGGAAACACAGCAATAGCCAAGTTAGGGAATATTCTATAAAATTACTAGTTATATTCTTCAAAAATATGGGTGACATGAAAGAAAGAAAATATAAAACACTGCTCCAGGTTGATGGAAACTAAATAGAGCTGATAACTAAAATTTCTGATCCTAGACTAAATTTTATCTAAGTGAACATAAATAACTCTAAAGTATGTCACTGTGATAACGGATGAAATTGGAATATTCAATGTATAGTATATAAAAATATATTGCTGTTCAGTTTCTTGAATTAGATTGCTGTATTACGGATATATAATTTAAGGTCGGGAAAAGCATGCTAAGGTATAAACTATATGTTTTTATAGAGAGAGAACATAATGAAGCAAATGGGGAAGATATTAAAATTAATAGGTATGAGATATATTTTAGACAATGTTTGCAAATTTTCTTTTAGTTTAAAATTATTTTTAATACAATGGTAAAAATAATAATCAATAGGCATTTAATTGGTCTTCAACACCTTGTATCACACTGAGAAAACCATTATAACTTAGGATTTTCTAGTATATAACCAACAGACTGTCACAGAAGGAGCCTCATATATCTTTAGTTTAAAATACACAAACTATTAATACTTTTTAGTTTCTACTAGCTTGCAAAAATCTTGACATGTAGAGGTAGAAAAAATGTAATTTTTCTCCAGTCCTAGTTTATAAAGTATCCTTATACATTTTATCAAAAGCTAATTAAAATTCCATGCCACTGGTAAAAAGAACATGAACACGAAATTTAGCAAAGGTAGATAAATCACTGGGACACTGGGAATTGACTGCAGGGGGAAAAAACTTGAATATTGCAGCAAAACTAGGCCATCTATTCACTTCAGTGGGAATCGATCGCTTATAATTTATCTGCAGAGCTGCCTGAGAAAAGAGAGAGAAAGCCACAGTCTTATTATCATCATCACACAGTTCCTTACATTTAATTGGTAATAAAGTGTGATGATATGCTTAGCACTGAAATGTAGAGAGGGAGGTGGGTCAGAAGAGGATATGGAGACAGGAAAATTTTAGTTGTAATGAAAGCACAAATAAACTATTTTCTTTCTATAACTTCCTTCTCTCTGATCCCCAGACTGCAAAAAAAAAAAAAAAAGGAATTGCATTTTACTAAGTTGCCATTTCTCTTCTTTAGTAATTGCAGTAAAACTTAAAGTTTTGAAGCATATATACACTCTACATTATTTTCCTCTGCAATTTTCCAAATGCTATTTTATGACATAGAAACTTCAAAATCTTAAGAGTGTTTACAAATTGTTGGCAGGCTGGCTGACCCCAGAGATTTGTAATAGGTCATACAATGCCTTTGATTTCTAGGTCATTGCTTTAAATCCATTCTGCTTAATGACTATTGGCTGCTCAAAGTGAAATGAACTGTTGAGTTTAGCAGAGTCCCAGTAATTTGTGTTATCTACTGCCTTTTATGGTTCATGAGGAGAGTCTCTACTCCCCCTGCGCTTTAGCAAGTAAGTTCAATGGTTCCAGTTAGAAGTACGGCTCCAAGATTGATGAGCAATCTCTTTTTTACTGTATAATTGTCAACAACTAGATTGCCCTCTTTTAGTCTTATTTTTTCCACTTAAAAATTTGTGCTTAAATGTGTTTGTATTAATAGTCTACTTCACTGAAATTTTTTATTAAATAAATATTTTGTGTGGCCACAGCAACAAACATTTATTGACAGCCTGCTAAGGGACACATGTTACCATTCAGATTACTTCATTTAATTTCATGTAATGCTCATAACTTTCTGTAATTTTTAATAAATGGAAATACCAACTCAGAGACATTATGCAGTTTCCCTAAGACACCTAGCTTTTTTTAAAAGTAAATCCTAAAGCTGAAAATCACTCATTTAATGTTTAAGTCAACAAAGATGACTTAGCCCAACTTCCTTCTCTCAAACATAGTCCACGGCACTGGAAAGTCTGTTGTTAACATAAGAAGTGAGCACCAAGCCCTGGAGCTAATTTTTATAGGGAAAGACCTCCAAAACACCCCAAATATATCATTACCAGTTACTAATAATATTATAAAGACTATAAATTCATTTAGTAAAGAGGGAGGAGGCATGTTTTGCATAAAATGATCCAGAAAAAACTCTGGAGAAGGTGACATTTAACCAGAGACCTAAACAATGACAACAAAATAGATGGCAAAAATCTGAGCTAAGAGCCTAAGAGCTTTCCAAGCAGAGGGAAGTGGAAAGTTCTTTCACAGGAATGGCCTTGATTATCCAAAGAGAAACAAGGGAGCTAGTCTGCCTGGAGAACAGTGAGGCAAAGAGCATCTGTAATAAATGTCAAACCATTGGGATGGTCACTGTGGAGAGAAGACATGTTGACTGGGTTCTGTCTGATGCAAACACTGAGAAGGAATGAGTAGCACCAGCACCTGACCCTAAATCAAGGCATCTGGATCATAAAGAGGGAGGAAGCAGGCAGAAAAATCCTCCAGACTCCAATGCAGATCTGTCAGGGAATGGTAGTAAAAAGCAGGATTGGGCAGGGAGACCTTCAGATTTTGATCTAGGTCATGATGAAGATCTGAAGTGTCAGCCAACCCAATGGTAGCTCCCAAGCACAAATTACCCCCAAGAAAATCCTGTCATGCTCAGGCATTGGCTGGTCTGCTCCTGGTAGAGTTAACCTTAGTTCTTAAACTGAGGAGGATCCTGAAGGTACTGTAGCTGGACTCTAATGACTGACTACACTCCTTGCAGATGAGTGGCAAGTTCCTTCTGGAAGGAGGATTTGAAAAGTGCACTGCCAGAGTTGCCACAAGGGACTGTATGTATTTGGTATACTTTCATCATACTCCTGCCCTCTTTAAAAGTCATTGCTCAAGGGTTTATTTGGAGTGTTCTTAAATTAGGTTTTCAGCCACGCGATTTCTTCTGAGATTTGGGAAATAAATCTTGCCAGAGCTGAAGCCCTGCTAAAACATCATGATATCTTACCGTCCTCAGAGGGCCTCCAAGGAAGGAATGGGCAATGAGGGCCTAGAGGTCCAGCCTGGCAGCTACAACTGAGGACACCACCTCGTTATTTTGAACTTTGAAGGCTAATACTAATGCTAACACTATTTGAAAAGGGAAAACTCAATTTCACTTGCAAATTCCATTTTTAAATGAAAAATTCAAAATATATTTTTATTTTCAAATTTTTATATACATGTAAGTTAAATCTTCCCAATTTTTGGACTTCTGAAACCACCTTGCTAAATGGTAGATAGACACACTATGTTCCTCTCATAACATAATTATCAGAGAGTGCCAATGAAGTATAGAGTAAGTATGCTCTAGTAAGTATAGTTAAGTATTTTGAGGCCAATCAATAGAAAACTGTTAATTTGAGGATATGAACAGAACTGGTAAATGTTGAGCTACTATTAGTCTGATAGTGTACATATGTCAGAAATATATTATTATTATTTGGCACTATGCTAAGAGATTTATTAATATTATCTTTTTGAATTCCCAAATAACACTATATGTCATAATAATAATATTAATATCATCATGATTAAAATAATATCAATTTTGTTCAACACTTTATATTACTCATTCAATCCCCTTACCAACTGTCTCATGATTTCTATTATTGTGGGAAGTCGAGAAAAAAGGAATTCCTTGGCCTGCTGCTGCTATGTTTATTCCAGCAGAAATACGCTCACAAATCCTACTGTCACCTAGTCAAGTTTTACTATATCCTACCAGCTCATTCCTTACGCATACCCATAGACTTTATTTGTAACTTTCACTCATAAGGAGTAAACACAGGAGAAGAAAAAAAACTGCAAATAATTGAGCACCAGCCACCTCCAAAGTTTTTATTATCCTCATTTTACAGACAAGGATACTGTGACTCAATGGGATTCAACTGGTACCCCAGTAGCTGCAAAGAAACATGCCAAATATGCTATTTCTCACTTCTCACACATACACATAGTTTCACTTACTATTAATTTTAATGTTAGTTGTATAGGAAGTAGGGGAGGAGCCAGATGATGCCTCAGTGTGTGATATTCCCTGATCTCTAAATTCAGGACACACTGCACACTTTTCTTTTTGCTGCCATCTATCTGGATTAACATTGGCAGTCATGAAGTGCATGCTGGTCAGAATTTCTGTTCAGCTCTAATGTCCTATGTCAGTGTGCAAAAGGATGACATGCAAATTTATTGTAATCCAATTTAGATCTATTTATACTCCTACATAGTTTTTTTTTAATCATCTTCTTTCTCTCTTGATTTTAAAAGACAGGTGACTTAGCAAACGTGCAGAGATTACTGCCTCCAATAGTGGAAATTATATAATAATCCTAAAAATACAGAGAAGAAAATGAAAGAAAGTTAATGAAAATGAAAATAGGCTTGGTTTTTTAGTAAAATAGCCCTGAGGTTTAATTTGATTCAAAGCAGTTTTCTTCCATGTAATTTGTGAGTTGGCTAAATTCCCTTTCCTCCTCTCCTCTTCCTTTTCCTCTTCTTCCACTTCTTTCTCCTAGTCCTTTTTCTTCTTTGAGAGAGGAGTGGGGGTGGGAGGGAGGAAAGAAGAGACAGAGTTTTTATATAATATACTTGGTTGTTTTGAAGATTAAATGAAGTGACTTCTGTTAAATATCTGGGTGTTCATGAAATATAAGCATCCAGGATTTAGGGGAAGGTGGAAATTGATAAATAGTTCTCCTGCAGATATCTTTAAATGTTTTTAAAGAGGTGTATGACTCAACTTTCTCTTGCTTTAAAATAACATGCTATTTGGAAGCCATGCTAGGAATTTTAAAATATCACAAGAACAGGAAGTCGATTGTAAAGAAAGCAGGTTCTCTGTGACTCTAGAACATGTCAGTTGTAATCAAACCTGGATATACATATATCTATTCACTCTCCACTCACACGGTTACTAGTTACCTATTATCAGACAATGTGTTACACATCAGAGAAAACACTCTGAGTAAGAGTAATATTTGCCTGCAAAATTTTTTAAATGAATGTCATTCAGTACTAATAACAATATACAGAAATCAAGAATAGATCTGAATTTCATTCTAAACTTTTTAGTAAGTAGAGAAATTGTTAAATTCTAAAATTAGTATTTTAAAAGAAACCTTTTCCCACCTAGAACAAGTTGGACAGTTTGTATATAAATACTGAATAACTTCTGAGATATAATCAGGTTAATCTATTAATATTTTGAACAAAACAAACAGATATATGTAAAATTGAACAAGATTGGACCTGTTTTCATACAACTATCAAGCTTCAGGGTTGATATCTTGTAGGCTCACCCCTTTTTTTGTGACAAAGCATGTATCTTTTAAAATATTAAATGTTAAGAATATTCTAAAACTAATAATTATTATAATATTAATGAGTCCATGTCTTTTCTTTTGTAAAGGAAAATAACATTAAATAAGGTGCATTGTGGAAAGCTCTGCAAATAATTAAGTGGTCAAATCATTACTGTAATTGATTCCTTATGAAAAAATATTTACAGAAATATAGATTAAAAAAACTTCAGTATTTAATCTATCAGCAGGAAAACTAATGCTCATGACAAATCAACACCCAGGGGCAAGTCAATTGCTCAGTTGATGACAGGATTGATTAGGCAGAAAAGCAATTTCCATGAAGCATAAAATTGGGGGAATGAAATGTTTAATTTAATGAGCAAAATTGCTGTATAGACCATTCATGGCTGGTCCTATTATTAGTTATACAAGTTCTAAGGTGAACATCAATTCTTATCATTTATGAGAGCCACAGCATATTAGTGTAAATCTTTATTTGAAAGCCTTGTTGAAGTATTTTCACACAAGTATTCAATAGAGAACACATGAAATATTAAAAATAATTATAATGAGATTAATACACAATCACTCTTCTGAAAGATCATTTCAATCAATCTTGAGAATGAAGGAACAAGTAATACTAAACTCATTATACTTATGGAAAATTATGAGACAGTGAACTTAAGCAGCTTGCTCAAGGTCACACAATATTTTCTGGCACACAAATAGAATCCAGTCCTTCAAGACCCAGCCCAGAGACTTGTCTGCTAGTTCCCATTCCCTAAAATATAACTGTTAACTCTTAACTATTCTCACTACTTATAATTACTCTTCTCTCAAAGGAATTTCTCTTTGTACTATTCTACTTCATCATTAATATCTTTCAAGAGAACATAAATATATTATGTTTAAATTGGAGGATATTTTCCTTTTGCTTAACTTAGTCTTACCTTAATAAGAGGCAAACTCTGATATCACAATTTTGTGCATAGAAAAATAAACAGTGCTTCTTTTTTATATACCAATAGCTGATTATATCTTTTTATACATTCTGGTTATATATTGTCAAAGTTTAACATGTTATTAAACTCCAGCATTTCTTAACCTATCAGTTTTTTTCTATTGTGGTTTTATGACAATGTCTGCTCATTTTCTGTAAATGTGAGTTAAACTCAAATTTTCCCTTTTATCAAATATTTCCAATGTTTTGGACTTTGGAAAACTCAGAATGTTCATTGTTAAAATATAATGTGGGTATTCGTCTTATCTTAGAAG
>CM052540.1:22468476-22511482 GCA_028533065.1 Trachops cirrhosus
AACAAAGCAATTTTCTACTCTCCTCCTCTAGCAAATCATTTGCTGTCTTTTTAGAGGCGTGTGTAGCTCTTTTGCAGGTTTCTCAATACAAATCTTCTGTTCTACCCTTTTCTTATTTTAAGTATCCCTGGAATATCTTGTCCATATCTAAGGTTATGTATCACACCAATTCTCATGTTATTTACAGTATTTCCTTCCTACTTCCCCACTCCACTGATGTGATTAAACTTGCCCTCTTGCACTCTAGTGAACTACTGTGAAAACGGCAGGTCCCAGATAGCTGCACATTCTTTATCCTAAACCTCAGAATAAGGCACACAGAACAGACCCAAATGTAACTAGTAGGAGCCCCGAGTCCCTTAAGGGTCAGACAAGTCCATTCTATATAAAATAAATGGTAGTTTATTTGCACATCTGCAAATCTGTAATCTGTGGGCATGAAGATATTTATTTGTTGCTGTACGCCAGAATGATTGTCACATTTTTATTAATATGCTACAGAATGGGACGAGTAAATTGTCAGTCCTATTTAGTTTTACCTTCTACATGTATTTTGACTTGATTTACTATTCTGTATCTTTTCCCTCCATTTCAATAAAATTTACAGTTCTCTTTAAATACTGAAATAACTGCCTAATCATTTTCGTGTCTTATCTCAATACTTCTTCCAGAGCCATCCTTTGGAGATACGAATTTGATTTAAGTATCTTCATTTTCTTCCAACACTCTGTTATACTCATACACTCCAAATACTATCCTTTGATTTTAATAAAAGAGACATAATTTTCAAAAACTTTTATAAATCAACTTTTTGGTCTCATTTTCTCCCATGTTGACCCATCCCCTCTTCTTTAATAAAATTGATTTCATCTGATTCCTTCACACTTGTGTTTTCCTGGCATCAGAATTGTACACATCTTCAGAGAGTGCTGTCCTAGTTAATTCTTTGTTGCCATTCAGATCTCAGGTCAATCACACCTTTCTCAAAAAATATTTCACATAATTTCAACCAGCTCAAAAAACTGTCACTCCTTCTTATTATACTGGTTTTCTATGTATAACACTTGGATATGTTTATCTCTATATGTATTTTATTGTCATTTCTACCTTATACGAGAATGTAAGTTCTTGATATTATGACCAATATCTACTTTTGGTGACCATTATATCCTCTGCCAACAGGACAGTGTTTGGTGTATAGGAGTTGCTCATTAAATAGGAATACATGGATTTTCTCTCAGCCTTTGCCTCCAGAAGCAGGCACAGCAGAACTTAGCTGCTGCTAACATTTTTTGCATTGATGTCTCACTTAGCTACATCTCATTCATTTTGAACTGAGATCACATGGTTGTTGAAATTGTTGCTTGGTTTGCAAGCATATGGATTTGCTCCATCTGATTTTGCATAAATGCAATCAGAAGTTTTTCCACTTTGCAGATTAGCCAATTATGCCTTATTGTTGCCATCGATTGCATTTAGATTACTCTTATTCATTTTAAAAGATTATTTTTTCACATCTCTTAACATATGGTTCAGAGTGGAATGCTAAAATCTGAGTGAAAGGCTAGCTCATTCTATTTTATTTTCATAGTTGTGGACTCTAAGCTAACACCCGAAATGAGGAATTGTAAAAGACTTTATTATTTTTCACATTTTGAGCTCTGTATAACTTTATTTATTCATAAGGGAAAATTATAAAGTAACTAAGAAGAAAATTTGTGAAAAATATGCCATAAAATAGAACTATTCACTAAATATGTATGTAGACATTTTATAAAATAAATGTAATTTAATTTTAAACTCTGTAAAATTAAATAATTCTTTTGTCTTTCCACTTGTTAAAACAATGGCGTGTCTTTCAGGATAAAGATTGATATTTGCCAGAATAAAAATGTAATTGCTTAGCTTTTACTGTAATTTAAAATTATTTTTTTAGTTCCCAGCAAAAAACAAGTGTTCTTTTTTGAGATAGGTTTTAAATTACTTTAGGTCACCTGAGCATAAGAATCCATCTTCTCATTCCTGCATACTTGAAAAATCACTTTTATTATAAACTACAAGATATGGAAAACTCAATATGACTTAAAATATCCCATTCAGACCAAAAGAGGAAGGAGAAAATCCTGTTATTTTTTTTCAGATCCAATAAGAGTGTGTAAGAAGGAAAAAGAAGAACAAAAACAAAAATTTTTTAAAATTGTTTCTCCTTTAGTCCTAGAGTCTTAGTTGTCTCCAAAATAATCTATAAGTCAATTTCCTTTATCTGGGTCTCTTACTTCATCAGAAATATAAATTCAGATCCCATTCTCATGGGTATCACAAGTTTACATTCTTTTCTGAAGATATTTTTCAAAAACCTGGATTTCTGTTCTTTTGCAAGTTTCCCTGTCATTTCCTAAGCCAATGGAGTTTTGTGTATTACTTTGTTTTCCATTTTTTTCCAAAGTCAAGTTAACCTTTTTAAAAGGCTTTAGTTGAGGGTCTTTAGTTCCAGCACTATACTTTATATAAGCCTAATTCCACTTTGCTATATTATGGTCTAAGTCCTAATGTCATCATCTGAGTTTTCTGGGCCACCATAGGATCAGCTGATATATTTACCATTGACTTTCTACTCTTCATTTACAGTAAGTGGAGATGTCCTTTTCATTTCTCCTTCCTTTCTCTCTCTCTTTCCACCTTCCTTCCTACCTTCCTTTCTCTCTCCCTCTCTCCCTTCCTTCCTTCCTTCCTTTCATTCTTTCTTCTTTCTGAACAAAATTGTGAGTTTAAAAATTTACCTTAAATTTATGATTTTAATATATATGTGCTGAGAGTGAGAATAGTAGGGGGAAAGGGGGGGATGTCCACAATATACCATCACAATATACCATCTCAATATGCCATGGAGTCAGAAGAAACTGTAAACCTTTTTCTGTGTAATACAAAGTAAATCCCTGTGGAAGGAACTATTTCCCAATACTTGAGGGTTAAGGAAAGGACTGTTTAGCTATGCAAATATAAACCTGAGACTATAATTGAAAGTGAAAGGGGATGAGGAACTATGATTTTTAAGGAGAGTTAAAGTACTTTGTGTAAAATGAAAAAGTCAAATATGTTGTAGCAGTTTTCTTTCTTTCTATACTCTCTATATATATTCCTCAGCAGAAATGGATTTAGACTGTTCTATGCCTCTAACCTCATATTTACCTTCTGGAGAAGTGTATATTCTGTGTGTTTTGTGTTTGAGCACTTACAGAAGACTGCAGGAGAATGGTGCAGGGCTCATCTGCTCGATTCATCTGTTCAGATGTTATATATATTTTTGAGGAATGCAATATTCCTGGAGTTCACCATTCTTTAGTGTGGAGAAAGATTTAAATAGAAACAATTGACTTGCTCTTTAATTTTTTTTTTACCAATTACAAATGTTCTATCATCTTTTGTATTATGGTTAAATTAGAAATTGGGTAATCACAGGAAAAAAATTCATTCTGTCAAATATTTCTGAAATAGGAAATATTTCTGGGAAGTTGGTCAGTATTTGGGACTGAGAAGTAAACCCCTTCTTCCCTTCTAATTGCCCCATTCGCCCTGAATCGAATTCTGCAGAGATCAAGTGTGCTTCAAGGCAGCCCCAGGTGAATGTGGATTTTGACACAGGAAGAGTGATAGGAGGAGAAGAAATGCTGTAGCTTGTTAGAAAGTCGTCCAGGAAAGCCTTACCACTCCAGGCACGGTAAGAGCAACTGTGGCAGCAGCACCACCCAGAGCTTGCATTCTACCTCAGACTCTGAGCAAAACCTGCAGTTTAATAAGATCCCCAAACGACTTGCCGTGAACATTCAGATTTGAGAAGCACTGTTGTAACAGAGTAAACAAGATATATCAGGGCTATGGATTTTAATTTCTGTCATATCTGCTTGCTAGTTTTAATTATTTACGTAATTTATTTAATGCTATTCTTTTATTATCCTTGAACCTTTAGTGAAGGGCTATTAAATTATCCCAACTAGTCTCATAAGACAGCAGAAAATTAAGCCATGCAGGTGCATCTGCTTTGGGTCTGAGTGACAAAATAGAGATAAATGTCCTCAGAGGCCATTGTGGTAAGAAACAAGAGCATCCATTTTAGATGCTAACTGTCTGAAACTGCTGAAGACAATGAGAAGCTGCATGGTCAGCCCCCTAACGATAAAATAAAAGCCTCTTGAGACCAGAGCTCACAGACTGAGTTCTGAAGTGACTCAACATGGCTCTGTATTTATCATCATTTCTTAGTTTTCTCTAGCATGGCAGTGGCTGTGGTTGGAACTGGGTAAATGTTTGATGAATTAAATCAAGATACAGAGAATAAAAGCTTCTTCTTTTTGGATTATTTCCTATTTTATTTATTTTATTGTTCAATGTCATCAGACTAAGTCTTTCAGGATCATCTACAAATTAATCTTTATTCTGTCCTCTGGAACTTTACACAATAAGCCTATGTTCATATATATGTATATAAAGCAGCTGTTAAATATTTTAAGCTCTGTAAATGATATCCCAAGCTCAAGTGCTTAACAACTTTTCTCTTTTGCATGCTAGTCATTTATCCAGACCCTTCATTATTACGAGCACAGTACTTTTCTCAAGCATGACGTGTTAGTGTCTGTGCTGAAGGGGAAAGAAGAGACTATTTTCCTCTTCATATCTCAAAGGATATTTGAAGGATTTCAGAGCTACAAAGATTCGAGAGAATCAAACCAAAGAAAACTAATCTGAAGTGTTTGAATAGATGAAATCAATGACTGCTGGTTAAATGAGAGGCACACAGCAAATAAACTGTAAAATGAATGAAATGGTAATTGAAAATACCTGCAGAAAATTTGATTAGAATCTGGGGACTCTACAAAGGTAACTGGATAATAAGAAATGCATTTTCAAAGTCCATTTAATTCTGTCAATGTACCTTAGTAAATTTGCACTTAGTTTCATTAAAAGAATTAATTTAAGCACATCAAACTTCTTATATTAAATGGAGTGTTGTGGAAAACTTTGGGTGCACTCGAAGTTATCTTCCTTATGGATCCACAAGGGTGGGTAAATTAAACTATCATTGAGAAGTTCTAAAAACTATCTTATAAAACTCAATATACCATATTTTGCAAAACTGATAAAGTTAGAATGTCATTAATCTTACATAAATGTAACTTATAATTTTATATATGTTTCAGGTAGCTGTGCTGTATGGAGAATATTAAAAATATTATCTTGAAGCTTAGAGTTATTAAGATTATATCACTGAACTCTTGTCAAAATGAAGGCACTAATGTTTGGGAAATATAAAATCAAATATATAAATAAAGGAAAATAAAAATATCTAGATATGATATAAGAAAATCAGGGATTGGAGAAGTAGCTGAGAACTTCAAGTATTCTTGGGTATAAACTTCAATCAGCTAATTGGTGCATGATAGTCAAGCCACTTTTATATGCCCAGACAATGACAATATTATTAATGTTTTAAATGACTACAAAATGAGACAGATTATTTCCAATTTAATGAAATTACAACATGTGATGTAGTTCTTCAAGGATATAGAAAAGAAGAACAGAAATACCAAAATTACAGACCCAGGAAAAAGAATGGAAATTACAGTCTTAAAAGACAACCTAAAAAAATAATGCAATAATAACATGGAAATTTTGGGCCCAGAATTTTTACCAATGGTCATTTCAGATAGACTCGGAGACTTGAAATTCTATTAGCAAAGACTCAGAGGAATGGAAAAGAAGGCTCAGAGAGGCTGACCTGTAGATTAAAATCCATAGTTGAATTGGGCTCCGGGGATAAGTAGTCAAAACATAGAATCTGAGCATGAACACATGAGCACGAGTGTGAACACATACTTAGAACTTTGGGTTCTAAGTGTGGGTGGAACTGACTTAGTTGTGAGCTACACCTTTATAGAACATGGGGATATGGATTAAACAAACAAGCTTCTATAGTTTATAAGCATTGATAGTTCTTGTCTTTGTGTGGAAGAGGTAGGTAAGGCATACAGGAAAATGAGAATGGTATGCAAGTTAAATAGTTTGGTATAGATTTTAATTGCAACACATAGAGAGATAAGAGACTGAAATAAGCTGAAATATTCAAGCAATTCCTTCTGGAAAATGGTTTAAGTTGACTTGGTTTTTCAGGGATCCTCTGGAGACTGCCTGTCAAGCTGTGTGTGTTCTCTGTGGCCCTGAAATAAATCTTGGCTTGGCCACTTATACATGTGTTGCCTAGGACCTATTGCCTAACTTCTCTGTGTCTTTTACTGTGCACCTGCCAAGTAAGAATAAGAATATCTCATGTAGAATTATCCTGGAAGGACTAAATGAGATAATACCCTGTAGTTGTTATTAAGGTGCTTCAAAGTGTTTAGTGTAAAATACTGGCAAAAACTTATTAAGAGGAAAATTGTGGGAACAGAACTGCATTGTTTGCCCCAGGGAAAGATGCTATTTAGGCAACCATGTCACAAATATAGGGATTAAAGGGACGTGACTACAGCAGTGCTTACTAGAATGACTCTCTCCTGGTTCAAGTGCAACCGTGGCAGATTGATCAGAATGATGCAGTGGGAACCAAAGCCAACAGGAACAGCTTAGTTCCCACAAGGGTATCGGAATAAGCAAATATTAAGCTTTTATTTTGACTTATGTGGGAAATTCTGAGGCTTCAAGCCAAGAACCATGGGTGGAGGGAAAGAAAATGATTAATAAGCCTGGCCTAGTGTGAAATACAGTGGTGGATATTCCAAAGGTCACAACACCGTGGGGCAGTAGGTAGGACAAGCGTGAAAACAGAAGTTAGATAGTCTTAATAGTTAAATTTTAGGAACATATATCAAAACACAGAGGTTCTTTTATGAGAAAAAGTGAACTGACATGTCCAAACTAAAATTTCTAGTGTACTTGGTAGTACGCCGGTCTTAGCTGAAAACATACATTTTTGCAGTTTAAATTTGACTCCTTCTATGCAAACCCCATGGGGACACGTATCTGTTTTGTTTTAAGTGATGATAGAAGAACTTTGCTTCTCAATTTCCTTTTTTTATAACACCTTCCTGATTTTTTGTAGTAATGTACAGATTCCATACTGATGTAACTTGTTTTACTAAACTAGGATAACGTGGTTTTATTTCATATATTTAATGAGCACATATTTCCAAGGTAGAATGTGCCCTGTGGAAACAGATCTGGCAAGGGAAGTGGTAATTTTTGTGTCATTTGTGATAAAAGTATTTGTTAATGATCAAAATGTCTGAGTTCTTCACTGAAAGCATTACAAGTAAAACATATTTAAATTATTATGTGTTTCCAGCCAGCCACAATTAAATTTTCTTTCCCACTCCTGTACTTAAAACTTTGAATTCTGAAGTTAAACTTCCTATGTTTAATTCAGCTCTAACAACTAGTAGTGATGTGACCTTAATTGAATTTCTTAATCTCTCTATTCCTGTTTCCTAATCTGTAAATGATCTCCTTCCAATAGTTCTTATGAAGACTAAATGAAATATTAGATGTGAACTGATTAGAAATGTGCCTGGCACATAATATGTGAACAACAAACATTGGAGATCATTATTTTAGGAATCAATAACACAAAATTTTTATGTAATGGTATTAAATATTTTTCACAATTTTCTCATGGCATTATAATAGAATTTAAGGATCCATAATATAACAAAACTTGATTAAACTCCATAGCTTACTTAGATTTTCCCTAAATTGTATTTAAAATTTTATACCTTTTTAAAATTTCATTTTTATTGTTTACACTATTGCAGATGTCCCCAATTTCCCCCCTTCTCCCCCTCCATGCAGCCCTCACCCCCTTTCCTCAGGCCATCACCACACTGTTGTCTGCATCCACCCATTATCCATATGTGTTCTTTGGCTAACCCCTCCCCCTTCTTTCATCCAGTCCCGTCCTCACCTCTCCCCTCTGGCAGCTGTCAGTGTGTTCCATGTATCTATGCCTCTGTTTCTGTTTTGTTCATTAGATTCCACATATAAGGGAGATCGTATGGTATTTGTCTTTCACTGACTGTCTTATTTCACTTAGCATAATAATCTCCAGGCCCATCTATGCTGTTGCAAAAGGTAAGAGTTTCTTTTTTTTTTACTGCTACGTAGTAGTATTCCATTGTGAAAATGTACCACAGCTTTTTTATTCACTCACATACTGATGGGCACTTGGGCTGTTTCCAGATCTCATATTGTAAATAATGCTGCTCATTGCTGGTGCCATGTTACTGACTTTCTGTACAATGCTTCTCATTTTTATATCTCACTATTATCCATTGATACAACAGTCGTACCTTGGAGATCTTACATGTTCGGTTCCAGACCACTGCAATAGCATGTTAGTATCACAATAAAGCAAGTCCCAGGAGTTTTTTGTTTTCCCAGTGCAGATAAAAGTTATGTTTATACGTCACTGTAATCTATTAACTGTGCGATAGCATCATTTCTAAAAAAATGTACATACCTTAATTTAAAAATGCTTTATTGCTATAAAAATGTTAATCATCATCTGAGCCTTTAGCAAGTCATACTTTTTTTTTATTGTTGATGGTTTGGGGAGTTGGTTCTTGCCTCAAAGTTGGTGGCTGCTGCCTGATCAGGATGGTGGTTGCTGAAGGTTGGGGCAGCTGTGGCGATTTACAGTAAAACACCAGTGAAGTCTGCTGCATCTGTTGACTCTCTCTTTCACAAATGCTTTCTCTGTAGCATGTGATCCTCTTTGATAGAATTTTACTCACATAAAAATTCTTTCAAAATTGAAGTCAGTCTTTCTAAACCCGGGCACTTCTTTGTCAACTAAGCTAACAATTAAGCTGACAACTTGGCTAACTGGAGAAAGAGGCTTAGCTTTCAGCCTATCATTTTTGGCATGCCTTCCTCACTAAACTCAATCATTTCCAGCTTTTGCTTTAAAGTGAGATAAGGTGGGACACTTTCTTTCAATTGACACTTAGAGACTATTTTGGGGTCATTAATTGGCCTGATTTCAATATCATTGTGCCTCAGGAAATAGGGAGGCCTGGGGAGAGGGGGAGAGATGGGGGGATGGCCTGCAGGGGAGGTCAGAACACAAACAACATTTATTAATTAAGTTTGCTGTCTTATAAGGGCAAGGTTCGAGGCTCCCCCAAACAATTACAATGTGCAGTAACATCACAGATCACCATAACAAATATAATAAAAATGAAAACCGTTGAAATATTGTGAGAATTACTAACATGTGATACAGAGACATGAAGTGAGTGAGTGCTGTTAGAACAGTGTCATCAACAGACTTGTGTGATGCAGGGTTTCCACAAATTTTCATTTGTAAAAAAAAAAGAAAAAATGCAACGTCTCTGAAGCACAATAAAATGAAGCCCAATAAATGAAGTATGCCTGTAGTGAAAAGATCATTTCACATGTGAAGCAAAAGCAAAACAAAACAAAGTTCAGATCATGTTTAGTAATTTATCTTATTTCAAAATTGCTGTGACTGGGCAGATAGAGTCAATATTTTCGCGGAGCTCTAGAGCTCCAGCTAGGCAATTTAAAATAAACAGCAGTAGCTCGGATTACAATTAAGCAGACCTACTCCCCTCACACAGTTGTGTTCCTCCCCGCGCGCACACACACACATCATGTAAGTCATGTATAGCTTTCTTCCCACCTCTTGCCTTAACAAGGGAAATACAATGTTAAAATAATTAAGCATTTTTGTCAAGGGATTTTATAATTCATTATTTTCTTCCCACAACTGTAGTTTGTTGACATGTGTAGAACGGTTCACTGACTAATGAAATATTGCCCTCAGTGCATTTGTGGAAAAGCAGCAGTGCATGTCATTTTTCTTTTTTTTGGGGGGGTAACTGAATATTTGGTGAATTCTATAGTGTGAAAATTTTAATTATCATATTTACCAAGATTCACTACAGGATATAGTAGAGTTCGACCTGGCTAAATCCTGACATGACAACAAGTTAATTTACATTTAAAACTGAATCTCTGTATGCACCTTAAAGAGGACATACCAAATGCACATGATTTTTGTTGTTGTCGTTGGTATTTTAGTTTTTTTTTAGATTAGTAAACTTCATATTATAAGGAGTTTTGGGCTCACAACAAAAGCGGAAAGTGGAAAAAGTTTCCATATCCCCACACATGCACATGATTGACACCCTACACCAAAGGGTACATTTGTGACAATCGATAAACCTACGTGAACACGTCATTATCACCCAGAGTCTGTAGTTTACATTAGGGTTCACTCCTGGTGGTATGCATTCTATGGGTTTGGACAAATGTGTAATGGCATGCATGTATCCACTATTGTAATATTTTAGTGTTGCTCTATTATAAATACACTGTAAAGCTTACACCTATATCTTTACCCACCTTTTCAGAAGTTTGCCTAGGTATTTCTCCGTACCCTGGAAATTCATTCACCCTATTGCCAGTACTCAGGACCTATGATAGGGCATGAAAATCCAAGCCACATTTAAGATATTCATCTCTGAAGCTTATATGCTGCTTAAAACTCTGAAATATTAATTTCAATTAAATGTCATATAAAAACCCTGCAATTTGGTGTCTTAAAATTTTGCTGGGTTATTCTTTCTAAGATTTTATGGATTGGATAGATGGTTCTGTTGGTTTCACCTGAGCTCATTCACGGTCTAAATTCAGCTGCAGGGCTGTTTGGGGTAGAGAGCCTAAGATGACCGTTCTCCCAAATCTCCCACTTCCTCTTGGCTGTCACTCGGGACAGCTCAGTTCTTTCACATGGCCACTCATGTTCCAGTAGTTTTCCCCAGTTTCTCACATGGCATTCTCAGGACAGCATTCCAAGAGAGCAAAGGCAAAAGCCACGAGGTATGTTGAAGCTTATGTGTGAGAACTCGCAGAGCCTCACACCTGCTACATTCTGTTAGTCAAAGCATGTTTCAGGGCCAGACTAAATTGAAGAGGCTGGGGAATAGACCCCCACAGTTAGTGAAGGAGAGGGGCTGCATATGATTTGTGACCGTGTTTATTCTACTACAGTATCTTATTTCTAATATCTTTGGAGTGACTTTAGAAAATAATTTTGTGAAAAAATAGGGCAAAGTTTTCAATGAATTGGCTAGAATAAACCATACAGCTTCAAGTCTGTAAACCACTTGCTGGCTGTAAACTCCTTAATTCAAGATTCTTATCTTCTTCACATTTCTATCCTTTCTGTTTAGTGTGGTGCCTGAGACAGAGTATGCATTCAAAACACTTATTGTTGGATGAATGATTTAATCATAAAGTTATTTCTACAGAAGTCATACAACATCTAAAGAGCAAATGTTGTAACCTTATCCATACTTCTCAGACCAAAGAGATTCCAGCAGGCTTACTGTTCTAATTAATCCCAGAACATTAATAAGTAAAGGTAACAACCGTTCAAAGGGATTTATAAATTCAATTAAGTATTATTTTAGGTGTTTAGTGAGTTACTTCAAATGAGAAGCCCTCATTTAGTTTTCATTCTCCAGGAGAACACGTGATTGTGCACATTGGAACATCACAGAAGATGCTTTTCAGAATAAAACGCCTCATTTAATCTGAAAAGGTATAAAAAAAATGACAACTATATTAGCATCATATAAAGTCTTATATATGTTCATTTTAACATTTAAAAGAGAACATAATGCCTTTTAATTTATTTTGTTCTTGAATCATTAATGAATGTATCGGTAGACATGTAGAGAAATTACTGTATTTAAAATGGTAACAACTTTAATAATACACAGTAAGAGTGCAAGGTCTAGAGTGAGACTATCTGTTTTGGAATCTCAAACATTTAATATTTGTATGATTTGGGGCAAATTATTTTACACCTTGAAGCTTAGTTTGCTCCCAGGGAAAACTGAGATAACAATGGCCACCACAACATAAAGTAGACTGAAGGAATAAATCTGATAATTGATGCAAAGTTCTAATCAGAGTGATTAGAACATAAGCAGTCAGTAATTTTTACCTTATTTTTATTGTCATTGCTATTGTTATATTTGTATTATTAACTCTTACTTTAAAAGCAGTTGGTACTTCTATTATCTCTAAAGTGATGACAAGATAGAGGGATCTCTAAAACTGGACATAGATATTAAAATATATGTATATTTTATTTTTGTTCCATTTTATTTGTAAAACAGTCCAATAACCAGAGTGCTGAACTAGTGATGTGGATTAAGCAGTAGTACTTGGCAGGCAATGCATTTCTGAATGATAACAGCATGTCTCAGGTGGCACTGAAGCATACCAAGCTGAAGGCTATCAATTTTGCCACCTGAGAAGTGTTCTAATTAACCAAAAATGCAGAGCCTAAAGTGCCTGCTCCATTACTGCCAATGAGAGAAACAGTTGGGTCCTTAGATTTATTAGCCAGCAAATTGCTGACTGTCAGTTCCAAAACACCAACTGTGCCTTCTATTTGCAAGCTTTTTTTTTCACTATTGAGTTGAAGTGTAAGGTCAGTTAATTATAGAAAGAAATATATTAAGTGGTAATAGAAGCACCAGGACATCGAGGATAGCCTTATCCTGCCTGGAAATCCAGCTCCGCCACAGAGCTGTTGTGAGATCTTTGATAATTAATTCATGAAAGCATATTTTCCTATCCGTACATTGAAGGTGGATAATTTCTCTATGTGTTGTATTGAAGATTGTTGAGATACACTTAATGTGCCTAGAATAGCACTGACATATAATAATCATGGATGTAGGTCATTTTCTACATTGTATTTAGGCATTTAATCAAATGAACAATCCCACGTTGGGTGGTGGACTGTGTTGGGCGCATTTAATGTGTTAGGCATATTTAATGAAGTTGTTGGGAATGCAGTTGTCCAATATGCAATATTACAATGTTATTTACAATATTGCATTGAAATATTACAAGTTGTAATGTTGAATACAGTAAATGTTATTTACTATAACTATATTCTGTGTAAACTATAAAAGTATTCTCAAATTCATAATTTTTGTCTTAAATATATTAACAGATTAATGGCATATTTATTCAGGGCTAAGGAATTTATAGGGCCCGGCCTTTGCTTTTATAATAAAACTTACATTTTATTGGGCAGACAAGATGAATGAATATGATTTCAACTCTACCATCGCATCTAAAATGTTTATAGAGGTACAGTGGCACCTTTACTTTATCGCTGTTTTCAATGACCCATACTATGGAACTATTTTATGGAAGAGATGCGCTAAATGTTTTGAAATCAGTAGCTAAAATCCTTGCCTTTGAATGGAAAGCAACACCCTTCTACCTCTATGCTGAATTATTCAACATAATGAATGCAGTTGTATGAAGTATTTTAAGTTTATTTGATGACCGGGAAGATGGTAGTCTTGAGTGTAATCCTCAGAAATATGGACTTTATGTACACAGCAACAGTAATCTTAAAATGAAATAATCAGAGGAATTTACAAGGATTTATATCAAATTAGTTGTGGTGATGTTCTGTAGCTTTAAAGCTGCATTCTAGGTTCTAGAATATAGTTTTTTCCAATGCATTGTGAAGTGATGCGTGAGTAGCCATGTGAAAGCTACCCACTCTTCCTTTTGGGCAGACTCCTTTCCTTCCCAACTCTTGTCCTGTCATAAGAAGTATGTAGTTTTGCAGCAGGTCCAATGAAAAGATCAGTAGGTCTATTGTAGGATAAAGTGTAATTTTGGTTTTTGTGTTGTGTGTGTGTGCATGTGTTTTAGCAAATCCCTTAAAATTCCACTCCCAGGGTGGGATGGTAGTAAGTGAAATTACTGCCTAAGGGTAGCATAAAATGCATGCTTGTCCTAAATTTCACTGTGCAATAAGTAACTGCCAGTTATATCTGACTACTGAGTACCTAGAATGTGGCTCCAAATTGAGATGTGCTGTTAATTTAAAAATAGACACTCGATTTCAAGGACCTAGTATGAAGTAAAGGATTGAAAATACCTCATAAATAATTTTCTGTTTATTGCCATTGATGCCATAATACTTTGGGTTACATAAAACATGGTATTAAAATGAGTTTGCCTGTTTCTACTTACTTTTTTAAGTGGCTTTTAGAAAAATTAAAATTACCTACATGGCTCACATTATATTTCTATTTGACAAAATCTTCCCTCTGTATTATTCCCACAGGAACTTGGGCTGACATCCTGTCTATTTTCTCTCTCAATTCCTTTCCATTCTAGAGGTTTAGTTTATAGCATCTTTGCGATACCAAATAAGGAGCTAAATGGTTAAAATGTGTAAGACATAGGACTAAGCACACAAACTATGTATAGAAATAATGATGTAATTCACATGCACTGATGTGAATAGCATATATAAATTATTACCAGAAATGGCCCAAGGACATGTTTCTTGACTAAATGAATCATTTTTGTAGCAGATACAGAGGATAAACCTGGCATCTATACTTATGGACCACATGACACATTTTTAAATTGACATAAAAATGTCTAAACATCCTTTGAAGAATGTATAAAAAAGAAAGAAAGCTAGAACTTAGAAATCATCAATAAAAACATATCCTTAGGAGAAGACCCTGCCGGTGGTAGAATCTTCAAAAGTGGATCTGGAAATCACTGTGCATCAGGGAGAAGGCTAAGAAATTATTGTTGACATTGGAAATTGCTATGACTTCAAATCATTGTTTTTAAAATTGATTTACACACTGAAAATACAAACAAAAGCATACCAAATGCACATACAGATAGAATTAGACACTCATCTTGCCTTTTTGGTATGATCTGTATGTCAATGTAACTGTAACAGGGTGCAGCCAAGGGGGTCCCCAAATAAGGATTTGTAATGGGGTCCAGAACTCGGTGTCCAGGAAATATTAGGAAACATATATATTTATATATATGATGTCTTCATCCCCACAAGTCTGAGCTGGGGGATGGGATGCGTGGGTAGGACCATTGAGAGCTGTTTTGCATAGCAACAGTTTTGCAGATAACCTCTAAAACAGCTGTTTAACATATCTATTAACTTTTAACTGGTTTCATAGATATGTTAAATAGGGATGGGAGTGACTTCAACCTGTGATGTAACTGGGAGGCAACTCCCCCTGGTTACGAGCCTGCCTAAGAACTTGGAGATGATTGGCTCCATACCACAGGGCTGCACCTGTCCAGACTTACTATAGCAGCCCAGTAAAGCTGGAAAATATAGGAATACTGACAGCTGTGGCCAATTGTGGGAGGAGTCGGAAATGGTGCGACAGAGGAAGATTGGCTCTAGGATTCAAACCCAGGCTAGGTAGTCATGCGGGGTCCTTTTGGGACCACGTGACTTGGGCGGAGAAGAACCACAGACTTCTATTTTTTTTTTCCAGAGATAGGGTACCCCGGACTGGGCAGAGGGGGAAGGAAGGACTGTGCTTTTGTGGGTATTCTAAAGGACTTTGGGATTTCAATGAAGACATTAAGTTATTACTCTTAAGTTTGTATAACTCTTTAAATAAATAATCCCTTTCCTTTTCACCAATCTCTGGCATTGAGAGACGTCGTTAGCAGTGGGCAAGGCGAACCTAGTATGGGGTGGGGGACCCCCAGAGCACAAGGGTGGGTCCATTCAGTAACAGCATATTGTTCTTTCCCACCCCAGGTCTGTTCTGTAACATTACCACACGTTGACAAGGGAAAGAATAAAAGAATAAATTTAGAAGAAGTGACAGAATAAGAATAATAACCATGGTGAGCTGCAAACATTTCTACAGTTATCCACGGTGTCATTTCCAATGCTACCTTACAGCTTTGCACCTCGAGAAGTGGAGGGTGTTTCTCCACGCTTAGAATCTAGCTATGTGACTCACTTTGATCAATAAGAATGCAGTGAATATCATGTTGTGCCAGTTCTGAGCCTAAACCTCAAGAGGCTTTGTGTGCTTTTTCTTCTTATCTTTGGAACCTTGAACCACCATGTGAACAAGCCCAAGCCAGCCTGCTGGATAATTAATTCATGTCATCTTAGAGCTGCCAGCTCTAGTCAATCTGCCAGCTGAACTCAAATGCAGGGGCTGGCCCAGATGAGAGCAATCATGCCCATCCCAGCGGAGCCGCACAGCTGACCAGAGGCTGGCAAGCAGTAATAAACTGTCATTGTTTTAAGCCACTTGGTTTTGAGGTAACTTGTTTAACAGCAATAGAAGACTGATTCAACCACCATTTAGAAAATGCTAATGAAATAAAGGGTCTGGGAAATCATTATTGAATTATTTAAAAACCATAGATGTACAATGAAAATGATGCCAGAAATACATTCTGAGATATAGGAAAGAATAATGGATGTGTGCAGTTAAAAAATTAAAACTAAATAGTAATGACATAAATGTATATTTGGAAGGGTGGCAGTTATCTAATACACTCTGATTTAAATGGTTTTCTACTTCAGGAGGAGAATAAATATACTAAAAATTTAGACTTTAGTACCTTAAGAATTCAGGTGAAATTCCCAGAGTAAAAATTAAAATACCTCACAATAAATATATCAAATATAAATTCAAATTATTAATGAAAAATACAAATCTTCATTGGAACACCTAAAAGAAAGGAGGAAGAACATTATATTCACAAATAGAGGGTTACAAATATCAAACATTGTAATTTTTAATTCTGTCCAAATTCATTTACAGATTGACAGTTCTAATTATAATGACATGATTCAACAGCTAATTTGTTTACATATAAAAGTTATATACGAAGGCAAAGGAACAATAATAGCCAAGAAATTAATTATACAAAGAAAAAGGAGATGAGACTGGAAAGTCAGGTGTTGATAGACAAACACCTATGATGTCACTTATATGTGGAATCTAATGAACAAAATAAAGTGACAAAATAGAAACAGAGGCATGGACACATGGAACAGACTCACAGCTGTCAGAGGGTGGGGGCGCTGGCTGAAGGAAGGTGAAGGGATTAGCCAAAGGGCATATACGCATAATTCATACAGGGAGACAGGGCTGTGGTGAAGCAACAGTACGGTGAGAGCCAGAAGGAACAGGGCCAAGGGTGGGGAGGGAAGTGGGCAAAAGGTGGGGACTGGGGGCACCTGTAACAGTGTGAACAACAACACTTTTTAAAACATGCAAGATACATGTAGGGTCTATGAAAACGGAGAAGGAAAATTTTTTTAACAGAAACACAAAGCAAACTAAAAGGAAAACGTTGATAAATTTGACTACTTTAACTTCTGTCTGTTAAAAAAAAGTCATAAAGTAAATGAAATGGCAAACTGAGTTAGTTTTGATCCATCTAACAGACTAATATCCAGCATATAAATATGATTCCTGATGCTCAGCATGAAAGACCAAAACCAAAACCAGCAAAAGCACAAACAAAAATGACATTTGCATGAAAAGACATACCTAGGCATTATATTGAAGGGAAAATATGATTGACCAATAAATACATGAAAAATGTGTATGCCAATTTTCAATCAGTGCAATTCATCACACACACCACCCCCATCATCAAAAACAAATTGTAACTGAGTGCTATTTCCATCTATAAAATTCAATTACATTTAATACTTTTTACATTAAAATGGAATGCACAGCATGGCCCCTATTTTTAAAAATGTCTATTCTATCTGTATGTAAGTCAATTACATTTAATACTTTTTATATCAAAATGGAATGCACAGCATGGCCCCTATTTTAAAATGTCTATTTATTCTATCTGTATGTAAGTATAAAGACTAATGTACCTGTACTTTTGAAGTTTAGCTAACACTTTAAAAATATATATGTATATATACATATAAACAAATATGTACACATGTATATATTTATTTAAATTAGCCATGAAAATAATTTGCACAAGGACATTTGATAGATTCGTGTTAGAATCTCTGCAGTCTATATCTTTAATTTCAAATTTCTTTAATTTTTTTTCTAGGCGGTTGGGTACAATATCCTATACATTTCTGGATTGGAAGGAAAATAACTATAACATATCAGACTGCAAATAGAGAATACACAAATTACCAGTATTTAATGAGTCAATATGACATTCTTTTATACAGAGCATTGTCTCACCTGGGTTCTTAATACTATTTCTAAAATCAAAGACATTACTTTGTAAGCTCTCACACAGGATATCAGCCTTTACATGTTTTGCTTTCTTCCTGGTGTTCCTCTATTCACTTTCTGTGGGCTGAATTTCAAGTTTACCTTTAAGGGCTCTACCCAAATAAAAGCTAATCTCTGAAGCTTTTCCTAACTTCATCAGATTATTTATCACTTCTCCTTTTTACACCCAAAAGGCTTTGTACTTTCCTACTTTGACTGCAGTGAGATGTGTGAAGTGTCTAACAAATAGCAGCTTCTCAATAATAATTATCTTTTGTACCCGCCACTGTGGTACTTGTTTCCTATTACTGCATTGTTACAATATCTTTCTCCCTGGCTCTACTGTCACCTCTTAATGTGTTTCTCTATTTTCAGTGCTTAGAGTAGCACCTAACACCTGGCTGATTATTTGGTAAATGTTGGCTCAAAAATAAAGGCATTAATAATGCATTTACAGAGTGTTGAAAGAAGTATAGAGAAAACAGCTTACCCATGTTAAATGACTCTCCATTTTGTGAATAAATCTGATATAGATAAAAATTTATGTTACAGAGCATTTTATAAGGATGTGAGTAACAGTGCATTGGAAAGATGGAAAGATGTTTTTACAAGGAGTTTGCATTTTTTAAGGATATGGGTTAAAACAGTTTGACTGTTGTGTTAATTCAACACTAAAAAATTATTTGATCACCCACTGAGTATATTCACACTGTGTTGGTGTTGTAACACTTTCAAATACTCTTAAAAATTTTAAATATGTCTTAATTTTTTTCTAAAGATAAAGCATAAAGAAAGAATGAAGAAAACAATAAAAAGTACATGTCTGCCATTCACTTTTGTGTATTGGAACACAGAAGTTGATTAGGGAATACAAAGAAAATCAGAATAGACATTTAACTTAAGTGACATTTTGCTCTATCTCTTGCCAGTTCCTTAAGGGGATAAAAGGGGTTGCATTATTACATATGTGTGTGCATCATATTACATATTATACATTTTTACTTGCATGCCTTCCTATGTATGTATGTACCTATCTATGTATAACTTATCTGCTCAAGGTACTGATAAACTTTGTGGATATGGACACATACTTTTAAGAAATTTTAGCAATGTGTGCATTTTGTTATATAATATGGATTTATTATTTGCAATTCGATATTGTGTTCCTTCTATAAAGTAAAAGGAGAACTCTTTCAAATAGTATTATCCTGTTTAAAAGACACAAATTGGACCCAAATGACACCCCAAGGTCAGGAATGAGATGTGCAGAGTGCAGAGGAGGTAAACACTCTCTTCTCTTTGCTGGGAAGACAATGTATGACTTTAGTAATAAGGATAGCAGAGTCAACTAGTAAAGCAAGGCTCACGGTATGTATGGAATTGCTGTGTTTCCTAAAAATTAGGTCCTGGAAAAATGTTTTTTCTACTTTCCTGCTGCTGGAAAGGAAAATGACTTATGCCCAGTTTTTAAACACACAACACATGCTCAGGTAAGAAATGAGTAGCATAGCTTCTGCCCAAGACAGTCCCATCCAGAATGAGGACACTCACTCAGGACTTCATCAGATTAGAGCAGCTGAAGCAATTCCTCTAATGCTACTGCTTTCAGATTCTTTTTGGTATGCTTAGAAGGTACCTCAAAATGTTGTATACATGAATCTATCCAAAGGCTACTCACTGTACCCTAGCTCACTTACATGCCTTCAGTGCCTGACTGTGTAGGAATTTTGTTTATGAACAGGAAAGTAGATAAACTTTGTACTAGATCTTGAATGATAGATCAAGTCATTAAAGATAAGATAACAATATATCCTAAATTGCTCAGAAAATTTTTGGTATATGCCTGTCAAACTGATATAATTATTAATAACATCCCCTTTTATTCTCCAAAGTACCTGGACAATAAATTATTCGATCACTATATTTATAGACCTACTAGCTATTTTAGCAGTCCTTCAGTATTTTTTAAGAGGTGAGCAAGGCTTCAACATACCATGACATACTAATTCAGAGGCATTCTTTCTCATCTAATTTTAAAGGCTCCCACTCAAAATATTTTTACACATTGTTACCAAATTATTATTTCCAAATCAAAATCTGATCACGCCACTATCCTGCTTATAAAGCATTAAAGACTCCACAAAAGCAACAGTCTAAAAGTTTAATTCTATTCTTTCCAGATAAAGATATTAATCATCTAATAATATCCGAATGTTTCCTGCTCCATTCCTAACACCTCCCCACACATACACTGAACGTTAAGCATGACTGTGATTTTACTCTGACCAATCCCTTTATCTGGAATTGACTTCAGTGTTTATCTAAGTTCTTTCTTATTCTTATCCTTTAAATATTATTTGTAAAATCATCTTTTTATCCTAAGTTAATCATCTCCTCCTCCTTAACATAATGGCATCACATACATACTTCTAAATATATCACTTACAATTATTACTCAATTTAAAGTTTATGCTTTTTTAAAATTCTAAACTGAGCAACTTGAAGAACTATGTATTATTTGTTATTCCTTTACTTTTCCAGACTTAGCACTATGTCTGACATATTAAATGCTTAATAACTAGTCCACAAAATGAATAATTCTCTTTATTCCACATTATTAATCAAAATGTGCTAACAAGGGCAGACATAAAAATGGTGGCTAAGCATGCATAACCTCTTGAGTACTTCTGTTTCAATGGCTTTAATTAAAAAATAAACAGACAGAATAAAATAAAACAAATAATCTTAGAAAAATTGTTTATATTTGTTCTTTCTGATGATAGTAATCTTAATCTATTAGGTTTATATAGTATCATAAATTTTATCCTAAATTATTTGGGACAATTAATGTGGATGAGTAGCTAACTTAGTAATGTGTGAAACAAATGACTTTTCTCTTTAAGTATCAACTCACTAATCAAAGATAAATAATGGACCATTACTCACAAAAATTGTAAATAAAGCAAATATCTTTGGAATTTATTCTCAAGGAAAGAATATGAGCAATTCTTAAATGAGCAAAGGACATCAATAGGAAACATAGCACACTATTTTTATGATATGGATATTGGACCATTAATAGGTCAGGATATCAGTTTACTTGTAAATACCATGCTTTTAATAAAATATAAATACTAGAACAATATAAACAAAATTCTAATTATTGTTGCTAAACATTTCTGTTGGGTAGATATGTGTGTGTAGGTGCACATACATGTATGTTTTACCAGATTATGTTGTAAAATATTTATTTTTATTTATGGCCACTGTAAAAAAGAGTTTAAGAGCCATTACATTAACATACATCTATGAATAGTGGTAGCTCTTCAGAAAGGAAATTGAACCACATCACATTGGCCTTTCTGGACTGGATTAGCTTGGCTTTATGTGTATCTAAAAGATACATTTAGAAGCAACCTAATAGATTTTATCACTATGTTTAAGATGAAAATATTATGCTTTTCATCACACAATGACATTCTTATCTTAATATTAATACTATAGACTATATAAGAAATTTCTATCTGGTCACTGTGCATGCTATATTTTTGAGTACTTTTGAATTAATAGCATGGTCACTAAAGTATACATTTTTACCTCATGTGGCTTCTAGAACTTAGGTTCAAGTTTGTATAAACTCTATCAGGAGTGTAAGATTTCATCGTATTTTGTATTGTAAATTTTTAATTACTACGTCTACCTAATTTTTCTATTTTCATTATATTTTTGTATTAGTTTTTTAGTGACTTAAAATCTTCTTGCCATATTTCAGTTTTATAAAACATATTACACAGTTTTTTGACATAATGGAAATAAAGTCATAAAGATACATATTGAAGAAGGGAAGTACTTGCTTTCAATGGTTTTCTTTATCTACCACGGTACCCTGCAGAGGATGAAGAATTTTCTATCAGAGCAAATGTCTTCCAGTTAAGATTATTTAATGAATGAACTGTTAGCAAGATTTACAT
The DNA here is from genome assembly GCA_028533065.1 of Trachops cirrhosus. Classification (NCBI taxonomy): domain Eukaryota; kingdom Metazoa; phylum Chordata; class Mammalia; order Chiroptera; family Phyllostomidae; genus Trachops; species Trachops cirrhosus. Next base: position 22,490,576 of record CM052540.1, read on the forward strand.
AAGTACCTTATCTTTTTAATTGAGTAAAACACATTTATTGTTTATTTTTATTTGAGAAAATAATGAGTTGCTCAATATATTATAATTAGTGAATATCTGAAACAACTTAAACAAAGCTATTTTTGTTTCAGGTATGGTGAGCTGTTGTTTCCAAATTGGCATGTGTGTGCATATGTGTAGATACCACTAAAGAATTCATACAACAATGCTCCAAAATTATTTGTCATATAGGAAACTAATATAGATATAGATAGCTATAAAACATTATATTTTGCATCTATATGAATACATGCATGTTTCTATCAAACATTATAAAACATTATTGTACAGACATTCATTTTTTGCACCTGAAAATCAAAATTGTATTTGAAATGTTGATGTACCCTTCCACTAACCACACTCATCTTTTAAGCTCTTTCTGACTAATCTCTTTTTGCTTCAGTGTCAAGCAAACGGGGTGCTGGCTTTTGCCTTCCTTTCCAGTGCCTCTAACAAGTCATACATCTAACAATGTCATTATATTTCTTATTAGAAGTCCTTACTATCTCATTACATTTTGACCTCATGGTCCCTGACTGACATTACAGTTTCTGTCACTGCACGATTCAGTTAGGCAAGTAGCTTTATCTCTCTTCTGACCACTGCCTTTTATTTTAATAGACATTCTCATTATCAGTGTATGTGACACATCAGAACACAAATATAAAGTTAAATTTTGCAGAGCATAGGTTGATACATTGAAATGTCTTGTCATATTTCTGATAGTTATATTTTTAATCAATTATAACACTATATATGTATATTTTATTCAAATAAATTTTTATAAGGGGACAGTATAAATTATTGATAAAAATTAAGCCATAAGAGTTTCTCTTCAATAAAATAATGTGCTCTAATAATAGAACTTTCCAAATAATGGGAAATGTCTGTCCTGGTGTAAGAGGAGCTGCTGCTCAGAAACTTCTTAATTAGAGAAGTTTGCAGGATTTCTGAGACATTAATCAGGGAGAGTTTATGGGATAGAGAAGGACTGAATATTATTGCTTGATGAATTGACAGAAATAAGACTAGCTTTTTGCTAAAGTATTGTCTATAATTCCATGACTTTATTTGCAGTATTTACTGTATTATTTTTCCATACAATAATTAAAAAAAATAACTTTTAGATTTTAGTTGCAAGTTGCTAGTGCTAGTTGCAAGTGCTAGTCTTCTTTTTTTTTTAGGGTTTGTCTTTTTTTTTTAATTGTTGTTCAAGTACAGTTTTCTGCCTTTTACCCCTATCCGAGCCCACCCCCAGCACTCCCCACCTCCCACCCATTTCCACCTCCCCTTGTTATTGTCCATGTGTCCTTTATACTTGTTCCTGCAAACCCTTCCCCTTTTCCCCTGAAATTCCCTCCCCTCTGGTCACTGTCAGCCTGTTCTCAATTTCAGTGTCTTTGGTTATATTTTGCTTGTTTCTTTGTTTTGTTGATTAGGTTCCTAATGAGGGAGAAACAAAGCAACTAAGATGTGCAAAAATAAATACGAGGTGGGGCAAAAGTAGGTTTAGAGTTGTGAGTATGCAAAACACAGCTTATTCTTGTATTATTTATTTATTATTGTATACATTCTATATGAACAACTGTAAACCTACTGTTGTTTATGTCTACCATAAACTATAAATCTTCTTATATTTATGTCTACCATATCTATCATATGTCTTGTGCTGGCATATAGCCTTGTATGAAATATACCACCTGCTTTGGGTAGCATTCCCAAGTAACACCACTCCAGGAAGACAAGGTCCAGACTCAGTGCCTGGGCCTGTACTGGCTTCATACAAATTAAAGGCTGGGCTCTGTCAGGAGTTGGGCTTCCCAGCAACAGTTCCAGGGAGTGGGTCTTCTCTATGCTACGTGTCACTAACAGTACCACTAGGCAGGGATGGAGGGCTGAGCTCTTCCCTGTTCACTCCACATTACTGAAGCAATCATTGTTACTATATTTTCCTCTGCTGATTAATATGTTTAATGTAGCAGGTTGTCATGTCTGATCTCAGGTTGTGACACAATTGTGACTACAATAATAAAAAGACAATTACTGAAATTTAGAAGTCAATGAATTGAATTATTACATTGAATCTTCAATATGAACTGAAATATTAATGTAAATATAGTTTGTCCACATAATTGTCAGAAATAATTGTAAGAATCTTGCAAAAATTATTGGAAAAGATTGCTTATTCATTTTGAAGTTTTAGATTAAACAAATTAATAAATTGCTTAGGTTTGTGAAACTTCTAGATCTGGTTGGGGGATAAAAACCTTTGAAAATCTTTAGTAGGTTTAAGTCAAACTTTTGGTTCTATTCCACTGATTTTTTTCTCTAAGTGGGTTTGCTAGTGCCAACTCTATGTTTTACTTTCCCTTACTTGAAGTCCAAAAAATTCTTCAAAAGATGCAAAATAGTCAGATACCATAGATTAAAAGGTAAATTTTGAGGTAGTTTCGGTAAGTATATAGTATATATGTAACTTCTAGCATCTTAGTCACTGAAATTGAATAAAATTAAGAATATTCTCCCTGGATAAAAATATTTTGATCTTCAATAGAAATGCACAGATAGAAGGCAAGTTGCCAGGGAACCTACAACTATGTTGGAGAGGAAATCAACTGCTATCAGACGAAGATCTACAGTAGGCTGCCGTGCTACATGTTAGTGTCAGCTCGCCCTCCCATTATCACTTTATTTTGAACAATGGGCAGGCACAAAGAAGAAAATGTTTTCACAGCCAAAAGTCATGGCCATTTATATATGGAAATGATTAAAAACCACCTTTCACACTGTCTGCCAACTAGAAAGGTACTACAGAGAGACATGAGTGAACATCTATTCTCTAGGACTGTGCTTCATAGAATTACTCTTTGGACATTGTAGATGCTTGACAACCATGTGTTAAATGTGTGATGGGATGAAGGAGCATGCTTTTTTTATTTGTGTACAGTAAAGGAACACAACAATTAAAAGGTCAGTAACATTTTCTTAGTGGAAACATTATGAGAATTATGGAGGGAAATCAGTAAGAGGACATCAAGGAGGCTCTTCAAATATAGTAAATGCTACATGAAGAGGATGTAGAATAGAAAAAATGCTGTCCAGAGATGAATATGGATTCCAAATATGAAAAGGAAACCATCAAAGAGTTGGCTGTAAAAAACAAAGAGAAGTCCTTAAATATTTACTACATGTCCTACATGATAAAGATTGCCAAGCGGTGTGCATTTGCCTGTAGTACTACAGTAACTCTGCAGAGTACAGGATTTATTTGTTCTTCTATCACTAAAATCATAATCTATTTGAGTGCAGGTACTGTGAATGAATGTGAAAATCACTCATTCATTTGGCTGCCAGGGGTTGGAGCTGACTCAACAGCACGTGACAACAAGAACAGTGCTTTTCAATTATCCTTCGTGTGCACGGCTTATTAATAGTTGCTCACCAGTTTTTCAATAGCAAAAGAATAAAAAGCTAAAAAATAAATACCACAAAATATTTCAGAGACAGGACTAGAATTCAGAGCAATCATGTTTTAATGTTTGAGAAGTTCTTTAGAAAAGCACAAAAAATCACTTATATGGGCATAAGGTTTCTATGCCAACATTGTTAAAAATGGTATTGTTTACATCTTTCAAAGTGTTCGGTAATCAGTACCCAAAATGGAGTTATTCTTCCTCATTCATTCTTGGCACATGGCTTATACCTGCGAAGCAATGAGAGAAAAATCAGCGACATTCCACTTTAATTAGCAGCTGGATATAATTGTCTTAAGGAAACTCGGAATGTCGCACCATTCCTGCATTTTTAACAGTGCCCCAATCTGAACAAGAACAATAAGTACTTTGGAGAGGCCCTTACAAAATCCTTAGCTGATTAGTCGACTTGCAGTTTGAGGCAGATGTGCAGGCAAATGGTTTTGCATCTGAATAATGATTTCTATGGAGCTGCATAGTTTTTGTAAATAAACCTGAAGAAATGCTATACCTGTGATCTCAGAATGTTGTGCAAATTCTTAGATGGCAATTCTTTTTCGATTAAAATGGATCATTACAAACTTATTTGGAGACAAATCCTTGCCTTGGCATTTTCTCATGCTTTTGAGAAGCATAAACTCACAAAGTGTTCAGCAAATCTTGAAAATGATGACAGAAAAAAAGTTTTACAAAATTGGAGGGCAGGTTAGGAACATACTATGTTGGGAAAGAATTTTCCAGAGCACAGAGTAAGAATGCAGCTTTTGTACTGTTGTGACTTTGTTAGATTATCATTTGTTAGTAGAAACCCAGGGTGTTGGATATTGAGCTGAAGTTCAACAAAAGATCAAAAGGGAATTGGAATAGAAAAGTTCATTACTCACAGGTTCTGAGGGATGGATAAGCCTGGAGCAGGCATTCAAGGAGATGAAGGCAGAGTGCAGGCAGGGAGGCAGGCAGGACCTGGGACTTTATTAGGGTCCTTGAGTACAGTGCTTTGAGGTTCTCAGGCTACGGCCAGATTGGTCAGCACAACCAAAGAGAGGAGCTTTGGGAAACCTCACAGAGGCACATAAAGGGAAGTCCTGGGAAGTAGAAGAGACATGCTCATAGGGACTGTTAGGCAGAGTCATATCAGGAACTTACATTTACTTATGACTCCATAGACTGTAATCTAGGTCATGTGCTTGGGGAGTGGGGAGCTAGTATCAGTTCAAGGTCTCTGCAGTCCACTTGGCCACACAAAATAGATGCCAAAGCAGCAATATTATGGAGTAGGTAAGGTAAACTCTGACAAGTGGCATTAAGCAAGTAGATTGAATAGGGGCAGAGCAGTGTGGTTCTGGGAAAATTGCTGAAGTTCAGGAGTTAACTAGGTTCAAATACCCACCATGCACTAATTACCTTTGTGACCTTGACCAAGTTAATTTACCTCTTTTTCTAAATTTTGCTTTTTATCACTACTGTGAATATAATGGTTATGAATAGTTTCTTAAACAAAACAATGTATGTTAAGTCTCCAACTCTCTGTGTTTCAGATATGCCTAAAATAATCACTGAAGGTCTTTAAAAGCAGAGTTATCATCATCAGGTTGCAAAAGGGGAACACAGGGAGATTAAAAATGTGAGGCATTTGGTCAAAGTGAGGGAGTGTTCTCCACCGGTGGCTTTGAGCTGGAGTAGGCCATAGAGCCAAGACCTAGACGCTGAGAGCATCCCTGATCAACAGAACACAGGGATGTCACTGCTATGACAGAACTGAATTCATCCACTAATCAGAACGAGCATGGAAGTGGTTACTTCCATGGAGGTTAGTCCGGCTGACACCTTGGTTTCAGACTTAGAGAACCTACAGAGATAACTTAATCAAGCCTGCTGTACTTTTGACCTGTCATTCTATGAGATAAGAAATGGGAGTTGTTTGAAACACCTAAATTGTAGTAATTTGTCATGAATCAATAGACAAAAACATTTTCAGTGAAGTTCTATTGTCATTAAATTCTCTGGTTTTCTGTATTTATCTTCTCCCAAACTTTGAAGACATTTCAGTTGTGTTTTTGTTGTTGTTTTTATTTAATTTTATATTTTAGCCTTCTGTTGAAAGCAGGCAATTTGCACTTAATTTTTGCTCTTTTAAAATCTTTTTTCTTAGCTGATTTAATATTCTTTTAAAAAAATTTGAGCACACAGCAGTATGTCTAGGTGTGGTTTATTTCTTCCTCTTTTCCTTTCTTCCTTTGCTATTTTTACACTTTAGTTTGGGAACTTCCCTGCCATAACATTATTTTAAAAATGAGCTATATTGTCTTTAAATCCTGGCTTAATAAAGGAGGGGGAGTTTCAAAATTAAGCTTGCTTTCATGTTCATATCTAAGGTTTTTTAAATTGTTCTTTATAGGACCAAAAGAAACAAGGAATTTGGTCAATAGGGAGTGGTAGATGTCCATAAGGCAGCTCCATTATTGCTTTTATATACTTCTACAAAGCTGTCTTTATATTTATTATTGGTCTTTAAGGATAGCTCTTACTTTCTTGCCAGCTCTGTTATAGTTTTATAAAAATGATTTCCTAACATATTGTTTATTGTTTCAATAATAATGTGTTATTTTCACATGGAAAGTTTTCAAGGTATCCAGTTTTCTATATTAGCAGACATGTAAGAAGGAAAGGCTGCATATGCCATTTAGTTTGTAAAATATGTGATGTAGAAGTAATAAAGAGTTTCAGGACAAGGACTTACATAGTCAAATTTGCATTTTTAAAGTCACACTGTAAGTAGCAAGGAATGTAGGATGTAACAAACTGAGGTAGGGGTTGGAAGCTTCATTTAGAAAAATGGTAGTGTAAAACAGAAAAGAGAAGATAAACAAGAATTTTGGGTGGTAAACTCAAGAGGAACTTGTAAATTGTTCAATTTAAAGGGTAAAAAAAGGAAGGAGGTCAGACTTTAAGCCACTTTTTATTCATATTAAAGTTTTGATAACATTGTCTCTTACGAACCCATGAAGGAATCATGAAAGAGAGAGGTTGATTGGGGATGGTAGTGGCCCCAAAGTAACAATTTTAGTTTGACTGTTTTGAGATTGATTATATGGAGACAGAGCTGTCTCATTAGACATTTGGAATTACTGATTTAAAGTTCAACAGAGAGATGACAGTCAGATATATTTATATATTTAAAGAAACATCAATAACTAGAAAAACTTGAAGCTTTGTTACTGGGTGATAATGCAAAAGCTGAGTTTATAATACACAGAGAAGGGAAGCGCCAGGGGTCAGTGAAGTTAATTGCTCTATTACAGAATGTGAATTTGACAGTGAGAACATGAGAACTTTCAATAACGTGTTCATCTCATTCTGGTTTCTCATTTCTAAAAGCCATTGATGATGAAGAATAGACTGTGTTAATTCCCTCCATTGTCATGCCACACTGTTCACTGAATGAAAACACATCTCAAAAGCTAGTTAAAAAATGTCACTTTACTTCTTGATATGATGTTGGAAAAACATGAGGTTGGTAGGGTTTAAAAAGTTGCTACCTGATCTGCCTCAAGAACATTTTAAACCTAAGCAATATTTTGGAAATGTATTCTACTTCATTACTCCAAGGTTCAGTTTTATTTTTTTCTTATGGTGAAATCTACAATTAAATTGCATATTTCTTTGGACTGCTTTATTCAACAGGTATTTCCAATCAAAGAACTAGCACACCATATACAGGATGTTTTTCATGGGAGCAGTTTGATGCCATGCTCATTACAAATTCTATGATGCATAATTACTAGAGGCTGCACACAAGAAGCAAAATAATTTATCCAAGTTCTAAAAGTACATTGAAAGTGTTTTCCCCATCCATAATTCGTTAGAAATAGTGCTCAGAGATCACTGAAGCTATGAACTGAAGTAAACCTTATAGAATAATGATAAAAGTGTATTTGATGATGACCTAATTGAGAGGGAAATAACAAGAGTTTTACTCATTACTGTATGTGAATTCAAATAGCATGTTCTTATAGTACAACTTATTTGCAATATTGCCTGGAGGTACCTAGGATAAAAGTATTAAGTCGACCTGCTGTGGTCTCCAACCTTGCATTTACCCTTGTGAAGCTTTGAATACTCACATTTTTCCACATAAGTTCCTCTGCTTACAAACTTCCAACTAAAAAATCTTTAATACTAATAAATACAAGCTCCTTTGAAGAATAAGAATGCTCTACTCACCATAAACAATGTGGTGAACAGATATTTATATGTACCATTTTAAACTAAGAACATTTGTACTTATAAATGTCTTTTACAAAACAAGTCTTTTATCATTATACTATTTTTTGGTACAGTATGATTTGGTGGCATATTTTCTATTTGCCTTGGAGTTAGTCAGAATTAGTTTCTATTTTTGTACTGTTTTATTTGTGTTCATCCAGAAGAAAAGAGTACAGGTTGTATATTTGATTCCAGGAAGCACTGGTAGAGCTATGGGCTAGTGAGACAGGAACAGGAAGTCAATTATGGGTGATTACCAAGCCAGTTACCATAAGAGCAGGTGTATCAAACTCATTTTCACCGGGGGCCACATAAGCCTCCTGGTTGCCTTCAAAGGTCTGAAATAATTTTAGGACCGTATAAATGTAACTATTCCTTAACTGTTAAGGAGCTGAAATTACATTCAGCCCTTTGATGGCAACTGCGAGGCTGATGTGGCCCCAGTGAAAATGAGTTTGACAACCCTGCATTAGAGAAAAAAAGTTAGTCCCACTTTGAAATTCTGGGAAACAGTCAAGAATGCCCCAGAGTTACCACAAATAAAGAGGATTTGAGAGTTTGAGTATCACACAACTCTCCTGCCATTGGTAGAGAGCTACTTTCAGAGATTTGATATTCCTATGCTTCCAGATTGCCCTGCTCTGGCTTAAATTGCTCCTACACAAGAAAAAAAAAATCCTTCGTTAGAGAGTCTCCAGGTTTGTAGTAAGTGACATGAGTAGGTACAGGTAAATGATGAGATATGGGCAAGGTATACTCAAAACCTGGGACACTTACAAACCATATGCATTTTTTGTTGATATTTTTAAACATTCACTCATTCGCAATGTTACAGTTAAAAATATTAAGTCCTGGCCCATGTGGCTCAGTAGGTTGGAGTGTTGTCCCATAGAAACAAAAAGTTGCAGGTTCAATTCCCAGTCAGGGCACATACCTTGGTTGCAGGTATGATCCCTGGTTGGGGCACATATGAGAGACAACTGATCAATTGATGTTTCTCTCTCACAATGATATTTCTCTCTCTCTCTCTCTCTCTCTCTCTCTCCCCCTTCTCCTCTGTTTAAAATAAATAAGGGATATTTTAGGTGAGGGTTTAAAAAAAAGGATATTAATACATATTTGCTATAACAAGTAAAACAAGGCAATAAAATTATACCATTATAAATAGATATATAAGTAGTCCTCATCTTGTGTGGTTCTTACATGCACAAGTTTAGTCACTACAGTATATTAACTGCTCATTAGTAACAAACTTCTCTTCACTGCTAGCTCTTCAGTCTAGAAATCACTATCTAAATAGCAGATGTGCAGCAAAGTAAGTCATTGTACACCCATTATTTCATTCACTCCTAGAGAGCAAACCATAAGTTAATACTGCCTCTATGCACACAGTGATAACCAATGTGACATTTTAAAAATATGGGTAATTAAAATGAGGGGTTGAACACCACAATGAAAGTGTGGCAAAGGAACAAAAAATAATAAAGCTGGAAATAAGATTGGCATCAAACATAAATGGAATTTATAGGTAAAATAGATGACCATGAGAATACTGGCTTTGCATAGTGAGAGACCCTAGGTGTTCAGCTAGAGGAACTTAGTAAAGGGAATAAATGAGAAAGTGCTTGTGTGGGAAAGGAAGACGATGTCACAGAAGAAGGCAATAAAAAAAGCACATTAAAATAAAATGTTGGATGTTCATCAAATTTAGAAAGTGTGTTGTAATTCACCGAGGCATAGAAAATATGTTTTTATCACATGTTAAGCAATAAGGAGATGGCAAGCACTATTCTTAAGAAGTTTTTTACAAAGAACTAAAACATTTTAGTTATCAATGTTTCTAATATTTTAAATTACTGTATGTAAGGTAATTACTAGTTTTACTGATTTTTTATTTTCATATATGCTTGTAATTGACAATAAGAATTTTTAATGTATAAAAACACTTTTTAAAGATCATTAAACAATATTATAATTTTCCCTATTATTACTAAGATATCTTTATGCAAGTAAAGTCTTCAAGTTTATTTTTACAGTCCCACACTAATGTGCAGTTATGTACAAGATATATATGTATTTGCCTAAATATACATGTATTCCTTTTATATGCATATATAGATATGCATGTAGAAATGAATGTAAGAACAAATTCAATTAATTCCCACCAAAATGACTCTCAAACTCATATCTCTCTTGTAACCAATTTTGAATGGTCTGTGCATATATGTTTGTGTTTGTATAAGTATATGTGAACATACATTCAAATATATTAGGGCTTTCCTTATTTGCTTTTTAATGATAAAATCTCAATAATAAATAAAAAGAAAAATCAAGGTTGCCTTTTAATCACTTAATGGAATATCATAAACATCAATGTCTATCATAACTTTCTTCTGTTTACCTACATAGCACACACACACAGAAACATACCCCGAGTTTTCTATGATTAGCACTGCCTAATTGAACCATGTATGTATTTCTGTAAACCTTATCTCTGTGAGAACAACACCTTATGGAAAGCAAAACATATTTTAAGACAACTAGTATAAATATACTCTTTATTAATTTCTGCATCTTCTTATAATTTATTATAATTTAATAATAAATTATATAATTTAATCTCTACTACTGAATGGCATTTACTAACTTGTATGATTTTGTTATCCTTAAAATTACTGTGATAAACATCCTTCCCACTATATCCGTGTGTGTGTGTGTATATATATATATATTTACATGATCTGTACATATATTTTATTTGTATGTGGGTGATTGTAAATGGTATGTTTAAAACCAGTTTGTTCTGGTATATAGAAATGTAAAATGGTTTTTATATTTCTTATATCCATAGAAACTTTGCGAATGCTTTCATTGATTATCATAGTACATCCATAGGATTTAAATTTTGCTTTACTTGTTTAGAGTTATATCTTTTTTTCAGTCTTTAAAATAGGTGTTTTTCCTTTATTTTGCTTGTTCAATTTGCATTCAGGATTATACATTAAATATGTATGATAATAATGATTATATCTCCTTTCTTCACAAAGCATGGCATTGTTCAAAATTTTATGTTTACAGTGTTGCAGTGAGGTGCAGTGAATATATCTAGTAACATTATTGTAATAGCTTTCCATCTTTTCCATAACTTAAAAATTTTCAAAATAAACATTGTTAGAAATAAATACCCAATGAAAGCAAAGACATCTTATTATTTTCAAATATATTAATATAAGTGATTAATAAAAATAAATAGCAAGGCAGTGAAAATTCAAGCACAGAAGAAATGGTGTTTACTCTATTAATTCTTAGTTCCTTAAGGTTTTTCTTTTTAAATCATGACTGAAACTTACATCACAGAAACTACTATTTTGTACCAATATAGGTTTTCTTAAAATTTTCACTTAGAAGTTTAACTTCATGATGTTATATAGTGACTTTCGCTGATTGATTTCCAAAGGTTAAAAAGTCTTACGTTCTTGTTATACACCAAGCTTACACATGCTTTTTATCTTTTAAAAAGCACATTAGATTTGATTTGGTACTTTAGGTTGTTTTTACAATTATATTTGAGGGTGCTTACCTTATAATTTTCCTTTTTTTATAATATCTTTGCTGGTAAAGGCTTTTAAAATGAATTTTTTTGTAATTGTGTGTACAAATTTAGAATTGTTTGGTAGAAATTGCCAATGAAGCCACCTGAGACTAGGATTTTTTTCATGGAAAGATTTTGTTTAATAACTTATATAACTTCTCAATTGTTACAGGTGTTTTCAGATACTCTATTTCACTTCAATATTTTTAGTTATTTTTCTAGGAATGTATATATTTCATATGTATTTTGATTTTATCAGCATGACTTTATATATAAAGTACTCCAGAAATATGTTATTATTTGTAGACTCTGAATTAATGTTATATATTTTGTTACATACTTTTTTATTTTTGTGTGTCTCTCTCTCCTCTGTTTTTTCCTATCAGTTCTGCCAGAGATTGATTTAGTTTATTAAAGTATTTAAAAAATTAACTTTTGACTGTATTGAACATTTGTACTTTTTTCTCTTTTTTGAGTTTCTTCTCTTCTTTTTCATACCTTTTAATTTACGTGGCTGTATGTTTTTATGAATTTTCTAACTTTCTGAGATGGAAACAGCATTAAATACTCAGGTTTTTTCCTAATATATTCATGATAAGCTGTACTGATTATTTTCTGTGCTACTCTAGCTAAATTAAAAGTTTGACTATGCAATATTTATATTCAGTTAAAACATTTTATGAGATCTCCTAGTTACCTTTTGATGTTGATCCCTGATATATTTGCATTGAAGATGGAGATTACACCAGCATTTGGACCTTTCTGAGGCATGTTTCATCTTGCTGATTGCCTGAGCGCCTGCCAACACAGTTACTTCACCGGCACACCTGAGCTCAGGCAACTATTGGTCTGTACTATTCATTCATCTTTTGTGGAGTTTCACAAGAGTGGAATCACAAAATATACGCTCTTTTTGGTCTGGCATTTCTAGTTATTTCATGGGAATGTTGGTTTGCTACAAGTTACAGAATCATAGCCAGAGAAAAGTCCTCCCTGATCATTTCAATACTCAACTTTATTAAACTCTGAATTACATACAATAAAATACATCGATTTTAATGGTAAAATCTGATCAATATTGACAGTTTTAACATTCATGTAACCAACTCACTATTCTAGTTACAAAAATTGCCATCAACCCCAAAATTTCCCTCATGCTTCTTTTTAGTAAATCTCCTTTCATCCCTAGAAGCAAGACACAATGGGTCTTTCTGTCACGTTAGACCAATATTGGTCATTCTAAACTTCATATAAGTTTTATTTTAAGTTATTTTTTTGGAGTGAGGTGAATATTGATTTTCATCTTTTATTTTTTTAACTAGGGACATCCAGTGCTTCGACATGATTGCTGAGACTACTGTTTTCTATTGGATTAACTTGGTGTTTTGCCAAAAATCGACTCTGAAGTAATTATTCTGTCCCAAATGGTCTATAACTTTACATTTATAACAATATCAAACTGTCTTGAATATTTTCTTTCTCCCCAAACTTGAAAAAAAGGACTCATTTTCAAACAGTTTCTTATGATCATAGCTGCAGATCATACATGCATTTTATCAGGTTGAGTGAGTTTCTTTTTATGGAGTAATGTAGTGGTACATGTTTAACAACCAGTTTTCTGGGACTAGTGAGGAGGCCTAATTTGGAGCATTTGCCACTTTCTGTGCTGTAAAAACTCCCAAAGAAGCCATATAAATTAATCAATATGATATTAAGTGAAACATGCAATTACTGAAAATTTAACAATCAGCTCTCTTGGGCTAGTTCCAGCATATCACTGTCTCTGTTCCTAAATTGCTGAGAATTTTTATTACTCTCACTGAATTCATTTATATTTAGAAATAGTATATATCTTTTTAAATAAATTGATACCTTTTTGTTATGCAACATTTCTCTTCATCTTTTAGAATAATCACTTGCTTTTGTGCTTGCTTATTTCTTTCATTTTTCTGTAGTTTATTTTGGCTTTCTACTAATGCTTGTTGATTTCCTTTCAAATATACTAAACATTTGTAAAGCTTAAAGAGACTGGAAGTATTTATCAGATCATCTAAAATAGACTATCCAGAAAAATAGATATCATTATTTTTAGTACATATTCTTTAATAATGAAACTATTACGGCTATATAATTTTATCTGAATGCAGTTTTTACTATTCCCATCAGGTTGTATATATTTTCTTTTTTCATTACATTCCCTGTAGTTTTCAGTTTTTAACTTCAATTTCTTCTTTGAAAGAAGGATTATATAGGAACAAGGTTATAATTAAGATTGAGCAAAAAGTAAAAAGGACTCATGGACATGGACAATGGGGGACTCATTGTCCATGGACTCATGGACAAGTGATTGTGCGGGGAGGGGGTATAAGGAGACTAAATGGTAATGGAAAAATACAATAAAAATTTAAAGCAAGATTATAATTAGAAACTGTTGTTTAAATATATATCCTTATTAGATGTATTTCTGTTTTCCTTATATCTACTCTACTTTGAACATTTTTTATACATTTTTCATTGGCATGATAAAGACTATTCTCTAGTAAAGGAGGATATAAATAGTTTATGTATAAAGATAGATATATGATTGATACACTGATATGTAATTTCCTTTTTTCAAATATGTTTATTTACTAGATTTGATTGATTCTGATTAAGGAAAATTGTAATATCCCACCCTAGTTATTTTTAAATCAAGAAGTATTATATATTTCTGTCTATGTCTTATTTTTTCATATGAGAAATATTTGATTATTTTTTTCTTGGTAAATTACTAACTTGTTCATATTTCAAGATTATTTTGAAACAGAGGTGGGAGAACTTTTAATCTTAACATACCTGATTTCCAGATGGGTTAGCAACACAGCTAAAATGTCCAATACAGGAAATATTTAAACAATTATATTCCTAATTATTTCTTTATTTACATATGTGGAATTATATTTTAAGCAAATACTAGAAATGATTCTTCTCCTTGGTGGTCAGAGAAAAGACTATTTTTGCTAGGGAGAAGGGGTGTGAAAAATCGAATCTTCCACATTTATAAAGGCTTTTATTCACTGAGTTTATTAAGTTTGCTTTCACAACTGTCGCAAAGAGGGTTTTACAATGCATTTGCTATTGGAACGTGGGCTTGGTAGTTCCCCAGCATGTATGGAGGTACAAAATAACACTTCCAACCTTTCAGACCAAACACTTGGGTAAACACCACAGATGCCAAATTTCTCTAGCAGGTGCTAAATTGCTGCTAGTATCACCTTGGGATGTGATGAAGATAAATGGAGCACTCTGCATTTTTCCAGTATTCCACAATTACTGGAACACCTGTGCTAAACGATGTGGTGCTAATACACTATAAACGTTCTTACAATGCTCAAAGGACCTTCTAGTTTCACATTTCAACTTGCTTAGCGGGGCCTTAACTTAATGTAGATGTTGGAAGTGTCTCACCTATCCTTGACACTGCCACCACACAGTGACATATCAGTGAAAGTTGCCTTTCTCCCCTCTCTGTCCAGTTTTTATTTCCTTATCTCCTTACCTTATTCATTTTAATAATTCCATCCACTTTTCTCATTTTTTGTTGTATGAGTGTGTATGTCTCCCTTTGCTTGAAATGAATTGTCTTCATCCCTTTGCTTTAGCATAAAAGACCTGAATCATCATCAGCAATACTGAATGCTGTTATCACTGTAGTTCCAGCATGTCTGTTTTTCAGCAAATTACCTTTGGCACATAGAAGCCATGATAGGCAATATGGAGGTTTTAAAGTTGACAATAACATGCCAAATGGAAATGCCTGCTAATATATTTGTGTTAGCTGTGTACCTGGCAATGGTTTTTTTTACTATTTGTATAATTTTTTACCAAGTTTAAGCATTAAAAAACAAATAGCTCTGTGTGTCTGTATATCAATGTGTTTATGATAACATCCATAGTTGTTGTCAATTAAGCTTCTGCTATTTCTGTTACAGACTATTTTTAAAAGCTTCTTTGAGATATAGTTCACATTTGAAAATGTATAATACAGTGCTTTCAGTATCACAGGATTGTGTGACTATTATAGCAATCTGGTTTTAGAACATTTTTGTCACCTGAAAAGGAAATTTCCTCACCAATTACCAGTCCCTCCGTATCCTCCCACACTCCGCCTCCCCCGGCCCCAGGCACTCCTCTATTGTGTCACTGTACAGCTCTCTCTTTTTCTTAGTTTTCAGTATTTTAAAGATAATCTCTGTACTTTTGAACAAATTTATGAGCTTAAATGTGGATTTCTTTGTTTTTCCCACATGCAGTTAAATAGAATTTTATGATTCATGGCTCCATGTTTTTTGTCATTTTGCAAAAAGCTATTTTCAATTATTGTGTCTGCTCCACCTGCTCTCTCTCTTTTATGCTATTTCTGCTTTACCATCATCACTGATGGTACACCTTCACAGAGCTCATTTAGAGACTGGGGGATCTACAGAACATTTCATATAGATATTGTAACTGTATTTCATATTTCACATTTTAGGCTTGAGATCCATTTTATTTCTAATGCTTCATCTCTATCAGCATTAGGAGCACAAGTGGGAAAAGCAAGGGAAATTCTGAGAAACTGTTTATCATGTCAAGGTCCATTTTTATGTATTTATTTGAATAACTTTCACAGAGTTTGCCATCTGAAAAAAAGTCAAAGGGATATCTATAAATTTAGAGCATATCCAGCTTTCTCCTCTATAACAGTATATTTTGCTTGGTTATTTAGCTAGTTTTTTCAGATCCTCATTAGAAAATAAGGAGCCCTTCCTTGTGACTTTCCAGGAAAAGTGAACATTCAGAGAGACATGAACTACTTTATCACAATGGTTTTCAATGCCTTTGAAATCTCAATTTTTTTTAATAAGTAGGTTCTGAAGTCGCCATCCAGTCTTATTCAGGAAGTGATGAGTCTTCAAAGATGATGATACAGTCAAGATTAAAGGAGCTTTGATAATTTCTGAGTGAACTCTGCTATTCTGACCCCAACAATTTTAAACTCCAAAAATGTCATCCTGAATCCATAGCTATGGACAAAACAGACCCTAATATGTAGAACAATTGAAAAGCAATGTTTTTGTGTTATTTAAAAACACTTTACTAATGAGCTACCGTATCTGAAACTTGTGCTGTGAATTTACTGTTTGTAATGAAAAATGCTGAGATAGGAAGTTTGTTAGTAAAGAAAAACTTTTTTGTTCATATACCCACACTAACATGAAATGGTATAAAATGTTCATAAAAGTTTAATTGAATTTTTTGAGTAAGGTATGTATTGATGTTTGCTTGAAGGCAAACACTATTTTCTTTAGAAAATGAGTATATAAGGTCAATGTCATATCCTCAAGTTTAAAACATTAGATAAATAAGGCAACTTACAGTTCATTTCCCTCACCCACCCATTCACTCAACAAATGTTTATAGCAAGGCCTTATGACTCACATTTTAGCAGGCAGTCTATTATGTCAAATTGTTGCATTTGGGGTCACATAAATGTCTATGGGCAAACAAGTAGGAGACTGTAAGCTGAGTTGTCAGAGTAAACTGACAACTATTCTGTACTTTATCATTATCATTATCATGCTGCTTTTGTATCTGAAGAAAAGTCCATTTCATGAATGAATTTTAATGGCTTCATCATGTTAAAGAATGAAATGAGTCAAAATAACCACCTCAGAAAGTTAAACATA
Source organism: Trachops cirrhosus (assembly GCA_028533065.1). NCBI lineage: Eukaryota > Metazoa > Chordata > Mammalia > Chiroptera > Phyllostomidae > Trachops > Trachops cirrhosus. The sequence goes on from CM052540.1 coordinate 22,507,654, forward strand.
CTCAACTAAAAAGGTAATAAAAATGACAAGAAGTGGCAGATTCAGTTCTAGCCTGGGAAGTATGCCCAAGTTTTTAAATAAATGAATAATGGAAATGTTTTCATAATAATAATCAATCTTTCAATAATGAGTTAGCTGTCAGTGTATAATAGAATTGAATAATTAAATTCTAATGGATTTATTTGCTAGGTGAGGCATATGATTTGAGTTACCAGGACAGCCGGGGACCTCGTCCAGGTGCCTGCTTTGAACCACTTGCCTGGGTGAGGATAGAAGTTTCTACACTAATTACCACAGTTTCTTTCTGTGGAGTCTTTGCTCATTAGGTCAGTTTAACCAGTGCCTGCTATGAGAAGGTAGGGAAGTATATGCCGAAGAGACAGAATCTTTTTTTAAATTGTTCAAATACAATTGTCTCCATTTCCCCCCCACAACTCCTTCCACCTCAGCCATCCCCACCTCCCACCCTCAATCCTACCCCCACTTTGGTTTTGTCCATGTGTCCTTTATACATGTTCCTGACGACCCTTCCTCTCCTTTCCCCCCATTATTCCCTCCCACCTCCCCTCTGGTTAATTTGTTCTGGTCAATTTGTTCTTAATTTCAGTGTCTCTGGTTATATTTTGTTTGCTTATTTGTTTTGTTGATTAGGTTCCTTTTAAAGGTGAGATCATATGGTATTTATCTTTCACCACCTGGCTTATTTCACTTAGTGTGATGCTCTCCAGTCCCGCCAGAATTTTAGTCTGGCCCAGTATGCAGTGCTGCCAGCTCACAGATGCCTGCCCAAATTTGATCCTTGGTTCTGTGCAACGGCTCAGGGTGCAATAAATACTGTTCTTATCATCTTCCTCTTTCCTCTGTTAAGGTATCAAACTCTTACACAATAATTTAGTGTTCTCTGTCCCTTCTTTCTTACCTTCCTTCTCTTTCTCTCTTCCTTTCTCTCTTATTCTTACCCCCAACCCTTATACACACTTACACACACCACTTTTTCTCTCTTGTTGTGTTATAATTTAGCACACAACCTCAGATTCTCACTCTAGAATCTCTATGAAATAATATAATCAAAATTATATACAATATTTCTAGACAAAGTAGATCTCATACAAGAAGGAATGTTTGGATGAATGGAAGCATGAGGGTTTGTATTTGTCTGTATACAGCTTTACTGTAAATGTATAAAGGCATAATTAACAGATGTGTTTAGGTGTCCTACAGGCCTGAGCTCTAATCACTATCCTGCAACATACTACTAGGTGGGTTGGTTTGAAGAGGTTCTCACAGACCCTAGTTTCATTAAATGCATTATAAGGAAAAGTCATACCACCAGTCTTGTATAATCATTTTGAGAATTAAGAGTAATTGTGAATGAAAGTGCCTCATACATTGTTTGGAACAATGCAAATACATTTATTTAGCTATCTCCAACTATCTACAATGTGAATAGGAAAGTTACTCATTGGAAATATAGTAAAATTATCTTTGACATTCTTTCTTAGCAGTATGTAATCAAAGATATATTCCATTTGGAAATCACTAAGATATAATAGTTACTTTTTTGTGGCCTAAGCAAATATATATATATATCTCAATAGTTGATATCTATATCTATATATCTATATATCTATATATCTATATCTATATCTATATCTATATCTATATCTATATCTATATCTATATCTATGTCTATGTCTATATATATAACACCATTATGACAGAAGGGTCTTATCTTAACACTTTCAGAAAAAGAAAGAAATATCATATGGCCATATTGGTAGATGTGGAAAAATAGTTTGATAAACTCACAATACATGCATTTCAAACTCCTAGCCAGTTAAGAATAAAAATTATCTTAATTTTTACAAATTATCTTAATTTGATAAGAAGTATCTCTAAAAACTTAGCATGAACACTATGCTTAAAGATGGATTATTGAAACTTTCTCTTAATATCTGAAAAGCAAAATTTATACCTGTAGTGCAATTCCTGTCCAACATTGCAATATTGATTCTAGATAGTGTAATAATGAAGAAAGGAAGTAAAAAAGTAAAAGGATTGGAAATGAAGACATAAAACTGTTGTTTTTATACATGATGATGCTTTACATGCAAAAGTATCTAACAGAACCAGGGTGATTTTTTCAATTTAATAAACATAAGTTCACTGTATACAAAGTCAAGGTAGAAAAAATTTATCTGTGTGTATCATTAACAAATAATATGAAAATTATTTCCCTGTTTCTGTATATTCTAGTAGGTTTTTGTTTATTTGTTTGTTTGTTTCTCTCTTTGTCGTCTAGGAATTTTGGGTTTTATCCTGGACATTTAAAATAATATGTTGTAGAGATTTCCATTTCTGTTGTAATCTTCATAATGGTATTGATTTTTGCTTGTTTTAGCAAGAAATTAACTTGGTAGGATTTAAATTCTACACTGTTTTTCTCTTGGGGTGAGTTGGCAGCTAAAATCTTTTACTTCTTTTTATTCTTAAATAGGCTGCTTGGAACTACTCTGCATGTGCATAGTTCTGTCAACTGGAGAATTAGAGAAAATTTATATGCAGAATTATTTTTATGCAGTATAGCTGACATATAACATTATATTAGTTTAAGGTTATAACAGTGATTCTATAATTGTATGCATTGTAAAATGACCCTCACAGTAAAGTCCGCTTAACACCCATCACTGCATATACTTACATATTTTTTCTTGTGGTAAGAACTTTTAAGATCTGCTCTTTTTCCAACTTTCAAATATACAATACAGTATTATTAACTACAGTCACCATGCTTTACATTACATCCCCAGGACTTATTTATTTTACAGCTGGAAGTTTGTACCTTGGGACTCCCATTTTTCCCACTCATTACCCCCATTACCCTTGGCAACCACCAATCTTTCTCTGTTATCTATGAGCTCAATTTTTCAATGTTTTTATGGATTTTTTTCTTTAGATTCCACATATATCACATTCCTTTGCTGAAATAATTACAGTAGATAACCAGATTTTTTCCAACATTTGTCCTAAGTGATACATTTTCGAATACCTTTGACATGAATATAATATTTACTGATTTAAGAAACACTCATGTGTAGTCTCAGAATATGTAAAACTGTATTTTCACAGTTTTAGATAAATATATCAAGTTCAAGTTATGTGTTAAGCTAAAGGTAACATTTCTTGGGTAATGTTTAATATGCAGTTTAATTGTCATGTGTAGGAGGAAATTTGATGCTTATTAAATTTTTTAAAAAGATGTTTAAATCTAAATCATTCTTATTCCCTCAAAAGTCTTACAATTTAAGTTATATACAAAGTTTTAGTAATTAATATTCCACTTTTACTATTTGACTTTCATTTTCTCTTAGGAAACAATGACTAAATCGGATGAATTACCAATTTGTGCACTTTAAATATTGTCAGTGTCTGATTCTCCAGTGTATTCATACACACACAAATGAAAAAAGCTGTAGGCTGTTTGGCAAATCTGATTTGGTATATTGAGTTCTATGAATTTTATTTTATTGTCCTTTGCTACTTATAGCAGCAGCATTCCTTTTCCATGTAGAAGACTTAAAAGCTAATATCTCAATTCTTTCACTCCCAGGAAGATGTAACATATGTACTTTTCCCTATTCCTCCTGCTAGCTATACTTAAAAAACCCTGGGCATTATTTCTGGCGTCAACAAAAGCAATGAACTTATCAACTAATTTGTTTTGTTAAAATTGTGTTGAAATATAGATTCACATGCAATTATAAGAATAATACATGAAGACACCGTGTACTGTGTGTCTGGCGACAATATTTGTAAAACTATGGTACAG
>CM052540.1:22518272-22532810 GCA_028533065.1 Trachops cirrhosus
AGGTTCTTAGGATATAATCCCTGCAGTGGAATTGCTGGGTCAAAAGGCAGATCCATTTTTAGTTTTCTGAGGAAATTCCATACTGTTTTCTACAGTGGCTGTACCAATCTGCATTCCCACTACCAGTGCACTTTGCTCCACATCCCCTCCAACACTTGTTGTTTGTTGATTTGTTCATGATGGCCATTCTGACTGGTGTGAAGTGGTATCTCATTGTGGTTTTACTTTGGATCTCTCTGATGGCTAGGGATACTGAGCATCTTTTCATATGTCTCTGGATCCTTTGTATGTCCTCCTTGGAAAAGTGTCTGTTCAAGTCTTTTGCCCATTTTTAATTGGGTTTTTTGTCTTCCTAGAGTGGAGTCAGAATTGTGCGAGTTCTTTATATATTTTGGAGATCAAACCCTTGTCTGATGTATCATTGGCAAATATGTTTTCCCATACAGTTGGTTCTCTTTATTTTAATGCTGTTTTCTTTAGCCATGTAGAAGTTTTTTTATTTTCGCGAGATCCCATTTGTTTATTCTTTCCTTTATGCATCTTGTTCTAGGTGACGTATCAGTGAAAATATTGCTGCGTGGAATATCTGAGATATCCCTGCCTATGTTCTCCTATATGACTTTTATGGTGTCACAACTTATAATTAAGTATCTTATCCACCTCGAGCTTATTTTTGTGTATGGTGTAAGTTGGTGATCGAGTTTCATTTTTTTTGCATGTAGCTGTCTAGGTCTCCCAACACCATTTGTTAAAGAGGCTATTTTTATTCCATTTTAAGGTGCTGCCCCCTTTGTCAAATGTTAACAAAAGCCAAGTGCTGGAAGCAACCTAGGTGCCCATCAGCAAATGAATGGATCAAAAAACTATGGTACATTTACACGATGGAATACTACGCAGCAGAGAGAAAGAGGGAGCTCCTACCCTTTGCAACATCATGGGTGGAACTGGAGAGCATTATGCTAAGTGAAATAAGCCAGGTGGTGAATGACAAATACCATATGATCTCACCTTTAAGTGGAACCTAATCAACAAAACAAACAATCAAGCAAAATATAACCAGAGACATTGAAATAGAGAACAGGCTGACAGTGACCAGAGGGGAGGTGGGAAGGGATAATGGGGGGAAAGGGTGAAAGGTTTACAGGAACAACTAAAAAGGACACATGGACAAAACCGAGGGGGGTTGGAATCATGGGAGGGAGGTGGGGATGGCTGGGGTGGGGGGGAATAGTATGAGAAAAAGGCAGACAACTGTACATGAACAACAATAAAAAATATTGTTGAACAATGCTATTACCATATCTGGGTTTAGAAATTGTCTAAATATTACTATTTCCTAAATGGGAAATTTTATTAGTACTTTGGAGAACCACCATGATCTCTAAACACACACAGTCTTATATTAGTCAATCACACACAGCCATACTCTCAACAGGCATCTTTTCCTGGTAGTTTTCATGTCACTCTTCAGCCAGTTCTGCCTGAAGAGGCAGCTCTCTCTCCTGTGCACGCCATAGCTGACCCACCGGAGCCACTCAAGCATTCTCTTCCTGAGACATCTCTGGGTGTGGAGGTAAATCCAAAGCGGTAGCCACTCCTTCTTGCTCTGCCACCAAAACAGGTACTAAGCCCATTTCTCATCCTATAAATTTTTCCTAAGAAAGCTTAAAATACCTGTTTGTCGCACCTTTCCTAACTGCAGGATAAATTATTTAATTAAATCTTCTTTGAGGAAGGATGGGGCTTACTGTACAAAAACAACTTTCTCCAAATCTCTTTCAACATTGTTCTCAGTTTCTAGCTGCACAATGTAAAATTCCATAAAAGTAAATAAACTAAGTAATTCTTATATACTTTTTTTTTGCAGCCCCTAGAAAGGTTTGCTTCAAAAGTTTCATTGATATTTTATATTTGCTGAATGTTGGTATTTCATTCAAAATTATAAATTTTAATGTTCTATTGTGATATCATAAGTCTACTTAATGTTTCCATTTGGGTAATGTTAGGCATGTCCAAATTAATATTAATATCAGGAGATTGACACTTAACCTTTCTTTCATGTATCAGTAAATGGCATGCCCATTTGTCTAACTGTGAAACAAATGACTTAGGATGTAGTCTGTATTCTCCCTTCCTGGTGCCCACCCTCATATGTAACCTGTCAGAAGTTCTTACTCAGGACTACCGCAAAAAGACAGTATCTTCCCACTCCTCCATTTCCACTGCTTCTACCTTAACTGTCTTTCGTTGCTGACTAGATGACTCAATAACCTTTTGACTGGTCTCCCCTGCTTCTATTCTTGACACAGCCTACCTGTACCCTTATAATTGCCTTACATCATCCAGTATAGACTTTAAAAATAGCTCAGATTACATCATATCTCTATTTAAAAATGTTTATGCCTTCCTATCACCCTTGTGGGAGAGCATAATAAAATAAAAATTGAAAATGCCTTTTGTGACTGAACATACACCTCCTCAGTCTCATTTTCGACATTCTAAACACACTAGCTCCTTTTCACCCCCATAAAAATGTTAAATTGCTTCTATCTTAGGACTTTTCACCTGCCCTTCTATCATCCTGTTCCTTTTCTACCTTGATTGCTATGAGGCTGACCCCCATTTATCATTCAAGGCTTAGGTCAATGACACCACTTCCAAGAAGCCTACTCTGATTATCTAAAACAAAAATAATTTATCTATATTGTGTCACTCCAATTTCTTTATGCTTTATAAAAACTATTACTGTTATAAGGAATTACGTGTAATTTTGTTTTATGTTTTATTGTTTTTTTCTCCCTACAAGTCAGTGTGGGGGACCATTCTGTGTGTGGTTTCGGAGATTGCAGCCCTGCGAGAGCAGACTCTGAAAGGAGGTAGTAAGTCTCCCGGGAAAACCAGGTAACGCACGTGGCAGATGTGACCGGACTCTAACACTGAGGGTTTCCATGGCAATCAGGCCCGATACATTGTATCCTTTGAAGCTTGTTCTGCTTTGTATGGCCCTGTAGATATAAACTGGATATTAAGTTCAAGGCATAAGGAGTTAACTCCTTATCTCATGAAACACATCTTAAAGACCCTCTGGCATCAGCATGAGTAACAGACTCTGACCTATGTCAACTCTCTGTGTTCCTTCGATTGTTATCTGTAAATAATACCTGTTTTTGTATGACTATAGCCTTTTGACATTGATTGAAGACCTATCCACATATGCTGTATACACCTGCACATACCATTCCCAATAAAAGCCATTTGGGAGAAGGGCTCAGGGCATTCCTCACTAGAGGGAATCGCCACCTCTTTTCCCACTGGAACAGCAAGATTGTGTCCGGGATGACTTATTTCTCATCCGTGGCAGACAGGAGGAGCATGCTGCTGGATGGAATTCCTCCCACATCCTCAAAGTTAGATCCTCAAAGAAAAAAAAAGTTCTCTCTTTACTATTTCCAACTGCAAACACACATGATTCATCTACATTTTGATGCTTTTTTATTTTTCAAAAATATTTTCTAAGTATACTTTTAAGACCTTGTTATTTTTAAAAATTGCATTCATTTAAATGATTTATTTATGAATTTACAGACCTGTATTGTTCTGGTATCATACTAAGCATTTTATGTACAAAATAATTTGATAAGTGTGATGGTAATGCACAGATAATATGACAACCATGAGTACATATGTAAATAGTAGTGGGTGGGAGAGAAAAATAAAACTGCTAGGAGGTAGTTAACCAGAACTGATTTCTTTGGAATGAGCACCAAAACAAGGATTGGTTAAGAGCAATCAGAGAAAAAGAAACACCATATACAAAGGCTTAGGGCTGAATAAAAGAATATAGATATGTAAATATAAAAAGAAATACTATGGTGATAGAAAGTTATGGCACAAAGTGCATTTTAAGGATACTGAATTTAAAATTACTAGTATGATAAATTATGGAATGTCTAAATGAAAATTATATCTGATCACATCACCTTTCAGAAAGATCTAACCTTGATGCATATGGAGAACTCACAGGTAAGGTCCACAATTGAAGGGAATTTTAGTAATCTAAGTAAAAATGGATGAAGACACCAACTAATGTGTGGACAAGGATATAGATTGATTCAAAATAGAATTCTAATGATAAAAATTTTTAAATGAGGTAACTGATTGCTATTAGAGTGAGGAAAATGTCAAGGATGACTCACTGGTTTCTGACTAGACAGTAGAGAGAATAACTGTGAGAAAAAGTGTGGTTATAATTTAAGTTTCATCAGGTTTATTTTGAAATGCCTGGGATATTTCATGATTGAGACTTGATAGTAATATTCCATTGTATGGATGTACCAAAGCTTTTTTATCCACTCCTCCATTGTAAATGACACTACAGTGAACACAGGATGTATACAATCTTTCAAATTAGGGTTTTGGGTTTCTTTGGTTATATATTTAGAAGTAGAATAGCTGGGTCATAAGGCAGTTCTGTTTCTAACTGTCTGAGAAACTCCATACTGTTTTCCACAGTGGCTGCACCAATCTGCGTTCCCACCAACAGTGCATGAGAGTCCCCTTTGGTCGATAACCTTGACAACATTTGTCATTTGTGGATATATTGATGATAGCCATTCTGAGAGGTGCAAAGTGCTATCTAATTATGCCTTTCATTTGCATTTCCCTGACTATGGTTGACATGGAGCATCGTTTCAAATGTATATTAGCCATCTGCATGTCCTCTTTGAAGAAGTGCCTATTCATGTTCCCTGACCATTTTTAATTTGATTGAGTGTTTTTTTGATGTTGTGTGATATGAGTTCTTTATAAATTGTGGATATTAACCCCGTAGCAGTTTTGTCATCTGCTCCCCTTTGCTAGAATGTCTTTTGGTTTTGTTGATGGCTTTCTTTGCTGTGCAAAAGAAAATATTTTTAGTTTAATGTAGTCCCATTTGTTTTTCTATTGTTTCCCTTACCTGAGTTGTATACAAAAAAAAAAATACTGCTAAATGAAATGCCAGAGATTCTACTACCTATGTTTTCTCCAAAGAGATTTATGGTTTAGAGTCTTACATTTAAGGCTTTAATCCATTTTGAATTCATTCTTGTATATTGTTTAAGAAGGTGGTCCAGTTCCATCTTTTTTGCATGTATCTGTCCAATTTCCCAGCAACATTTATTGAAGAAATTGCCTTTACCCTATTGTAGGTTTTTGCCTCCTTTGTCAAATATTAATTGACCATATGGGTGTGAGTTTATTTCTGGGCTCTCTATTGTGTTCCATTGAGCTATGTATCTGTTTTTCTATCAGTACCATGTTGTTTTGATTACTATGGACTTGTAATATAGTTTGATATCAGGTAACATGATATCTTCAACTTTGTTTTTCTTTCTGGAAATTGCTCAGGCTACTTGGGTTCTTTTGTGGTTCCATATAAATGTTTGGATTACTTACTCTAGTTCTATGTAATACAGAATTGGTGTTTTATAGGAATTGAATTGAATTTATAGATTGTTTTGGGTAGTATAAACATTTTAATGATGTTAATTCTTCCTATTCATGATCACAGTATATGCTTCCATTTATTTGTATCTCCTTCAACTTTTTTCTTCAGTATTTTATAGTTTCTTGAGCACAGGTCTTTGACTTCCCATGTTAAACTTATTCCTAGGAATTTTATTTTTTTGATGCAAGTGTAATTGGGCTTGTTTTCTTACTTTCCCTTTTTCCTTAGCTCATTATTAACATATAAAAATGCAACCAATATTAATTTTATATCTTGCTATTTTACTGAATTCATTTCTTAGTTCCAGTAGTTTTTGGTGGAATATTTAGGGTTTCTATGTAAACTATCATGCCATTTGTAAACAATGACAGCTTTACTTCTTCATTTCCAATTTAAATGCCACTTATATCTTCTTGTTGTCTGATTACTGTGGCTACGACTTCCAGTACTATGTTGGATAACACTGGGCAAAGCTGACATCTGTGTCTAGTTTCTGATCTTCAGGAAAATGCTTTGTGTTTTCACTTTTCTTCTTATAACTGCTATCCACATTCATACTATTGGGGTCAGAGAATATCGTATATATGATTCAGTCCTCTTAAATTTATTGAGACTTGTTTTGTGTCCTTACACATGATCTATCCTATAAAAATGTTCCACGTGCTCTTGAAAAGAAGGTATATTCTATTGCCTTTGGGTGAAATGCTCTGAAAATATCAAGTACATTCATCCGGTCTAGTGTGTCATTTAGGACTGCTGTTTTCTTGTTGATTTTCTGTTTGGAAGATCTAGCTATTGATGTCAATGAGGTGTTAAAATCCCCTATTATGATGGTATTACTGTTGATCTGTTTCTTTATTTCCCTCAAGATTTGCTTTATATGTTTTGATTCTTCTATGTTAGGTGCACAAACGTTTACAAGGACTATATTCTCTTGTTGAATTGATCTCTTCATCATTACATAATGTCCTTTTTGTCTCTTAAAATAGCCTTTGCTTTAAAGTTTATTTTGTCTTGTATAGGTATCAATCCCCAGCTTTTTTTATTTCTGTTTGCATGAAATACCCTTTTTTTCATCCCTTTACTTTCAGTCTGTGTGTGTCTTTTGTTCTGAGGTGGGTCTCTTATAGACAGTGTATATATGAGTCTTGATTTCTTATATATTCAGCTTCCATATGTCTTTTGATTGGAGTATTGAAGCCATTTACTTTTAAAGTGATTATTGAGCTCTGGCTAGTGTAGCTCAGTGGATTGAGCTCAGGCAAACCAAAGGGCCACTTATTCTCTTCTCAGTCAGGGGACATACCTGGGATGTGGGCCAAGTCCCCAGTATAGAATGCATGAGAGGCAACCATGGATTGATGTTTTTCTCCCTTTCTTTCTCCTTCCCTTCCCCTCTCACTAAAAATGAATAAATAAAATCTTAAAAATATAAAATAAAGTGATTATTGCTAAGTACTTATTATTACGATTTTATTCCTTACATTTTTGTTCCTTTTTGCTCTTTGTTCTTCTTACAGAAGTCCCTTTAACATTTCTTGAAATACTGGTTTGGTGGTTTTGAACTACTTTAGCTTTTTCTGGGTTTGGAAGTTATTTCTTCTTTCAAATTTGAATTATATCCTTGCCAGGCAGGGCAGTATTGGTTTAGGTGCTTTATTTTCATCACTTTGAATATTTCATGCCTATCTGTCTGCAATGCTTCTGTTGAGAGTTCAACTGACATTCTTATGGGAGCTCCCTTTTAGGTAACTGTCTCTCTTACTGCTGATATAAGTGTCTTTTAGTCTTTAGCTTTTGACATTTAAATAATGATGTGTCTTAGCATGGGCCTCTAACAGAATACCAGATGTTTTATATTTCTCACAAGCTTGATTTTTTTTTTCAATTCATCACTCATTCTGCTGATAATGTGATGTGTCTTGGTGTGGGCTATATTCTTGGGGACTCTGTGCTTCCTGGACTTGTATGTCTATGTCTATTTTTTCACCAGGTTTGGGAGTTTACAGTCATTATTTCTTCAAATAGGTTCTCAATCATTTGCCCTGTCTCTTCTTCTCGTACCTTTATTATGTAGATGTTGTTATGCCTAATACTTTTCCACAGGTTCTTAAACTATCCTAATTTTTTTTAATTCCTTTTATTTGTTTGCTGCTCTGATTGGGAGTTCTCTGCTACCCTGTCTTCCAAATTGCTGGAAATTTGTTTTTCTACTTCATCTAATCTGTTGTTGATTCCTTTTAATATATTCTTCACTTCAGATATTGTATTCTTCATTTCTGACTGGTTCTTTTTGATGGTTTCTATGTCTTCTTTTATGCTATTATCTCTTTTACTTCTCACTGACTTCATCCATTCTTCCCTTAAGTTCCTTTAAGCATCCTTATAATTATTGTTTTGAACTCTAGTAGATTGCTTGCCTTCATTTCATTTAGTTCTTTTTTAGGGGATTTCATCTGTTCTTTATTAGGACAAGTATCTTTGACTCTTCATTTTGGTTACCTCTCTGTATTTGTTTTTGGCTATTAGGTAGATCTGCTACATCTCCCAGTCTTGGTATGGTGACCTCATGTGTGGCTGACTTGTGGGGCTCAGTGCTGCAGCCTCCCTCAGAACCTGAGCTAGATGCTCCAGGATGTCCTGTGTATGGGTTTTGGGGGGTCTCCTGTTGTAGTTGAGTCTTGACTGCTGTTGGCTTGTCCTAAACAAGGCTCAAAGTGGACAATGTGACCTCTGATGCAGGGAACTGCATAAGGCATCTTAAAATCATGTTTACATTAGACGAAGAAACTCCATGCCTAGAAACCTCTCCTAAATAAATATATATGGATGCAGGTGTTCCTTTCAGCATGATGATGGGACTTAAAAATTGGAAACGGTGCATGTTCCTTAGAAGAAGCTTTGGAAATTCTGGTGTGGGGACACAGAAAATGCCCAGGAGGAAGAGGACTAACTGGTTAGTGTCCACCTCTTGGGAAATGAGGTTCCAGAAGGGCACATGCCTGGGAATCCTCCCTGCTTGACAATCACAGTTTTTTGCACACATACCCATGTGAACACACACAGACATCCACATATGCACACATGGGTGCAGAAGTACAGGTACACTCAAGTGCACATGCCAACAACATGCATACACAGGGAAAAACTAAAATGGTGAGCATGCCCGTCAGGTCTCTCCTCCCTGGAAGGACTTTGTTCTCCACTTGATTCTGAATTCCTTAGAATTTATTGTATTATAATGAACATTTATTTTCCTTGTAATAAATCTTTTAAAATTAAAACTAAATAATGTACTTTACTCCATAGAGGAGTAATAAATGAATAACAGTGAAGATATGACTTTAATATTTTTAGAACTCTTAGTCATGTGTGCATTATAAAAATTTTAGACATCACCTCAAGCAAAAGACAAGATTTGCAAGCTCAAAATGAGAGGGTAATGAAAATTCTAGTGCAAGAGCAGGTTGAATAGGTGGCTTTAAAGCTGGCCTTAAGAAATTCTCCTGAGCCAGCTCTCCAGACAGGATGGGAGGATCCAATTCCAGCTCCTCATCTCCAGTAGGAGCCATTTCTCCTGGCAGTGTTGGTGGGTCGTGTGTCAGATCAGGGTCCCCTTCAGGAGGTTCTATACATGATGGGCCCCACTCCAGAGCTTCAGCTGGAATGGATGTTGGTGTTGGCTTCAGCTCTAGAGTGGCTGCTAAAGGTGTCTCTATCATGAGTGGACATTCCTCTGGGTCTGGAGTGGCGTTTACTTCTGCCCCTAAATCTGGCTCCTCACGATGTACATGTGTTGAAGCTAGAGCCGGCTCTGCTTCTTGGGCTGGTGCTAGAGCTGTGAGAGGAGAAAAAAATCACCCATGTGCCTTTCTTTCCATGTGTCCCCAAAAGTTAGAGCACAGCCAGAGCTATCCAAAGAAGCTGCAACTCAGGATACGCCACAGGATATCTTCCTTGCTGGCAGTCTACCGGATTGGTGTGAGACCATTCTTGGTTCTTGGTACAATTCCAGCATTTGGGGGTGTTCTCTTTGTGCCTGGCACTTGCCCCTCCTCATAAGCACACATGTACCCCCACACCCCAGTACACCTGAATTTCCTTTCTCTTCTAATCTTTGGGCTCTGCCTCCATGGACTCCTGGTCCTCTGACCCAGTTGGGTGAACATGGGCATTATGCTCCAGGTGGGAGCCAGAAATCCTGAGCTTCCTATAGACCCTAGGCAGCTTTGGGGGAGGAGGCTCTGTCCAGCTATCCCTAGGCTTTGGTTTTGGAGAGGCCTCAGTGGACACACTCATTCTGAGCATGAACTTGTTGGTGGCATGGTGCACCAGTGCCCACTCATGGAAATGTTGTGGGGGTCCCACTGGACCAGCTCCTCCAATATCCAGAGTAGAGTTGTGCCATAACAGTGACTAGCAGCTGGTCCAGAGACCTTGGAGGCCTCCCCAACCCTATTTGATGATTTTGCTCACCAGACTTTCAGTTCCCAGATTATGCCCAGCCCTGTGTCTTCACAGATCTCCACCCAGGGGAAATTAGATTCACCTCCAGAGATTGCGACGGACTACAGGTAGAAGGCACTTGCCACATGGCATATCCACCCAGCTAGTGCTGCTCTGGGGATGTGAACTTGACCAGCCAAACAGGATTCTGACCCTCTTCAGCCTGTTCCTTCTTGGGGAAGGCCCTCACCATGTGATGCCCCCTTACATAGACACACATATACACATATAGGGTGAGGACATAGGGCTGCCCAGGTGGGGTCAGAAGAGTGGCGTTGTCTGAACTGGAACACCATGGAGCCCCCATTGTTACCTGTGGGTCCTTCTGGGAAAAGGACCAGGAGCATCCAGGATGAGATCTGACTTGGCATCTACAGCATCTTAACAGACTGTCACTATGGCTTGGAGGTCAGTCTTGGGACATAGGGATGCAACGAGTAAACATATTGTTCTCTCTGCTGAGCTTGTACCCTGTGGAGGAGTCATCTGGCTGCAACCATCCTTGGCCCACAGTGCAGACATCTTGGAGGGTTCTAGAGGAGGTCCGGGCTGACACAGGGGGTGGCAGAGAAACACAGGGAGAGACTGAGTTGTGCTGCTCTAGGATGAGGACCAATTTTCCCTTGCATACACAATCAGTGTCACTGTTCCTGTGCAGAACCCTCCTTCTACATGTCCAAATATTTTTTCTTTCTCATTTTTTCAAGATAATTTTTAACACTGTTGTGTTTGAATTTATTGGGGTAACATTGTTTAATAAAATTATATAGGTTTCAGGTATATAATTATACAGCACTTCATCTGTATGTTGTATTGTGTGTTTACCACCCTAAATCAAGCCTCCTTCCATCACCATTTTACACTGCCAAATCTTGGTCTGCTTCAGCCTGATAACTGCTGACCCCACTCTGATGATTCCCTGAGACACCACCCAACCAAAAAAGTTCACAAGCCCAAAGTGAATGTTGATGGCTTTGGGGTACCTTGAGACTTTTGCTGAGTGGTCTCAGACCCAGCACTGGTGCCAAGTTTGAATCTGTGGATAACACTACTGGTGAACAACACTCGTCCCTATCTGGTAACTCACTGAGAACCTACCTACCTCATGCAATATATGTACTGCCATAGACTCTTTCAGTGACTGAGCCCAATAGGCAGCCAGCAAATAGAGGAAAATCTTGGGTGCCTTTTGTTTTTGCTGACCTGCCCCTGGGCTCTGTACTGGTAGAAGTCAGCTTGGTATACAGCTTGGTCCCTACCATGTGCACCTAATCCTAGCAGAGACAGCCACACACTGTGGATCTCTGTGTAACTCCAAACAGGTATCCCAGGGCTGGTCATAGGCAGCATCTGACATTGACCTACACATGAGACCACAACAGAGCATGACCCAATTAGCTCCACTAGTGGCAACCCTTCTGGGGCAAATTCTGCTTTATGGGGTAATCCCTCAAATTGTACCTTTTACACTGAGGTTGGGCTCATTCCTCACAGTTAGCCAGTCTGAGGATCAACCCCACCCATGGATGCACCAACAGCAATCAAGACTTGTCTATGACAGGAGGGCTCTCATAACTCACATAAGGGATATTCCTGGAGCATCTAGCTAAGTTTCTCATGGAGGCTGCAGCACTGAGCCCCACAAGTCACCCACACATGAGGTCATCATACCAAGACTAGGAGATGTAGCAGATCTACCTAATAACCAAAAACAAATACAGAGAGGTAACCAAAATGAAGAGTCGAAGATACTTGCCCTTAATAAAGAACAGATGAAATCCCCTGAAAAAGAACTAAATGAAATGAAGGCAAGCAATCTATCAGATGCAGAGTTCAAAACAGTAATTATAAGGATGCTCAGGGAACTTAAGGGAAGAATGGATATACTCAGTGAGAACTTAAACAAAGAGATAATAAGCATAAAAAAGGATATAGACACCATAAAGAAGCAGTCAGAAATGAATAAAGTATCTGAAATGAAGGATGCATTAGAAGGAATCAACAACAGATTAGATGAAGCTGAGGATCAAATCAGCAATTTAGAAGAAAAAGGAGCAGAAAACACCCAATCAGAGCAGCACAAAGAAAAAGAATTTTAAAAATGAGGATGGTGTATAGAGCTGTGAGACAATGTCAAGAGTAACAACATACACATAAAGTGATGCAGACCCTGGCTCCTGGGGTCCACGTCATTGTGGATGAAATGAGACATTCATATAGGCTACCGAGTCCAGTGGAGGAAAAGGGACAGCATGGCTTTTCTCTCAAGGGGAGCAAAAGCCTTGGCCCTCTCTTCAATGAGCTTTTATTGTCTTACTGGGCACATTACAAGAAGGTCCTCATTAACTATGCACAGGCTTGCTTTAGGTGGTTACCTTATATAGAAAACAAAGGAGAGGATGCTGGTAATCATATCACAGAAGAGGGATATTTGCAAATGAAAAGGCAAAAGTAGTTGGACCTGTTACACTCATCCTTGGAAAGTTTAGCACGGTTTTTTGGAAGTTGCTTTGCAGTATATTTCCTCAGTTCAGGGTGAGGGAGTTTTTAGCAAAAAGCAAGACTCATAGCGGCCTAGGCTCATTGCAGGCCTGATGCCCCATGGGAGAACCTATCTGTGGGCATGGGTCCTGTGCATCTCTGAGTGAGAGCTGGACCCATGCCATGCAGAGCAGCCTCCTACAATAAAGGTACAAGAAGGAAAAGACAGAGAGCAAGGGATTGAGAGCTTATATGAAGAAATTATGACAGAAAACTTTTCTAACCTGGTGAAAAAAAAGACATACAAGTCCAGGAAGCACAAAGAGTCCCCAAGAAGAAGGAAAGAGGGCCATACCAAGACATGTCACATTATCAGCAGAATGAATGATTAATTGGAAAAAGAATCTAGCTTGTTAGAATCATAATATAAAATATCTGATATTGTCTCAGAGGAGCAATTTTCACCCTTTTTCATCTCATACCACTCATAATATAATTACTGAAATTCTGCAGCACACCAAAAAAATGCATTTTTTCCTGAGCTGACAAAAATATGTATAATTTTGATAGATTCACTCCAGATGGCTATAGTTGTATTGACTGTTGTCATTTTTTAAAATTTGACAGTCTAAGGGAAAAGAAGTTAGTGACCTTTGCTAAATAGTCAGGTATTGCATGTTTTAAAAATTCTTACAGCAAAACAGTGTGGTGTGGCCCACTGGTTAAAAATTGCTGTCTTAGAGCATCATCAAATGCTTCCAAGTATAAACAATATATCATAAATAACCCAAGCTTAGAAATTGAATTTAATTCTAATTTTAAACAAATTACTTAACTTCACTTAGTTTTATCACTTATACAATCAGTATATCAGTACCGCATTCTTCTCAGTCTTAAATAAATATGAAGGGACTTACGAAATGCTATATAAGATGGCAAGTATTTATGTGTCTCTATGTAGCAACTAATTTTTGAAATAATGTATATTATTAACTTATTTACTCCCGGGAACAGTATTGTATGGTACATGGTATAATTATTGACTATTTTGCACAAATAATCTCTACCTCTATGGTGCAGAACGGTTACTTTTTTTTGTCCAGTGTCACATGGCATAAAAGTTTCAGACCAGTATTCAGGCCCATGCATTTTAGACCTAAATTTTATGTTTTGAACTATTGCCTATTAAAGAATTATTATCACTGGTTTAGGAATTTACAAATTTTAGAGTAAAATAATAGTAATTTTTAAGCATTTTTGCAGTATTTTGACATCAATTTTACACTTATTCTTTATGAATGCAGTTGATATAGTATAAACTTTCATATTAAATTACTAAATCTAGGTTAAACTAATAAAACAACTTTATCTCAAATTAATCAAAACTAAACTTTGTTTTCATCTGAGATTTTTGCACCTTTCAGATTCTGACCCCAAGTCATTTCTAATTTCCTTCACTCTATAATATGTAGAGGTAGGCTTCCTTTACTCTGTGTGTTTCACCGATGTGGTCAATAGAATTCTAAATTGAACACTAAATCTCCCATCCCTTTATGCACAAACTCTGCACAGCAATCTCCTCTTTTTGACCTGGGAGAAAACTGCGAACATGATGGAATATTGCTCCTCTCAGTTGATAACCATATATGGCAAAGGTGTAGGGATTTTGCAGACATAATTAAAATGTCCAATATATTGACTTTAGATTAAACAAAAGGCATATTATCCTGGATGTGCCTAACCTAATCCTTTACAGATAATCTAGAGATCAGCTGTGGAAAGAATGAGGGAGAACTGAAGTGAGAGAGACTCTCGGGGTGGACTTGAATAAATAACCTGTCAGGTTTTGAGAGAACCATGTGACTAGAATCCAAGGGCAGGCTCTAGGATCTGAGAGTGAGCTCCAGCTAACAGCCTGCAAGACAATATTGACTTATAAATTCTATTTTTCCTGGCATTGATTATCTACTATCTGTATAGAAAAGGCCATTTTATTTTTTTTCTTTTTCTTTTTTTTATTTTAGTTTATTCAGTACAGTTTCTATCCTTTATTCCCATTCCAG
>CM052540.1:22532910-22543897 GCA_028533065.1 Trachops cirrhosus
TGGTTTTCCATAAACTTCTTGTAATGTATCAATGTTACCTATACAATTTTTCATGTAATGTCAGTCCTATTACCTACTTTTATCTATTGCAAAATTGAGGAATTTCATATCTTGCATGAATGGTATTTCCAACTACCCTCAGTTTGGGAAGGGTATATGTTCATCTAACATTTAATAACAGGCATTTTTATTATATAATGTTTTAATGTGATATTCACTGTATAAAGATAAGTAATGCATTTTAAAAAGAGGTATGTATGAAAAAATTATCATGTATAATTTAATTTATGAAAAATTTTATATGGGCTTATGTATGCATATACATGAATAAAAAAGCTGTCAGCAAACTGTTGCTGATGGTTTGCACTCTGAGGTTTTAGGTGATTTTTATTTTCTTCCTAATGGTAGCAAGCATGTTCAAATTATTTACAGTAAAATATATATTATTTTATATTCAAAGAAGTTCCCTTGTAAAATAAAAGAAGGAAAATCATGAAAAACATTCTAAAATATTGACAATGTTTATTTTTGACTGATGGGAAAATGAATAGCATTATTTTGTATTATTGTGATTTTATTATTTTTAACATTCCTTAGGTTTTTTTTTTTAATTTTTGGTATAATTTACATATAACACACTGGTTTTAAAGGTCCAGTTCAGTGAATTTTGACAATTGTATGCATCCATGATCACTGTTCAAAACAAGATGCAATTTGAGTTTCTGCTCTATGAAAATAATTTTAAGAGAGGTTGCATAATGTAGAAATTTAAAATATTTATACAAACACTTGCATCTTTGTTCACAATCCCAATGTAATACTTCTTCCTGAATAAAACACACTTTAAACAGTTTGATGATCCTATTCCTTCACATCATATTTGTAGGGGAAACAATGATAAGAAGTCTGCATCCTGAAAGGCAGAGAAACAATTTACCTTGACATATTTGATGTATGATTGGTTTCTCCCATAAGGAGGGAGGAAAGAAAAAAACCTCAAAGTGTGCAATTTGGTGCATTTTGACACGTGTATACACTTGTAAAATTACTTCGAGCAAGATACAGAATATTTCCATCACTAACTGTTTTGTACCTCTCTATAATCCTCCTCACACTGTTTGCTGCCACTATAGATTGGGTTTCTTTTTCTAAAATATATATAAATAGAATCAGCCATGGTAGGTACTTTTACTTCTGACTTCTTTTGCTCAGCATAAAGACTTTAAGATGCATCATGTGTTTTTTGGGGGGGTGGGTAACAATGGCATGTTCATCTTTATTGTTCGGTAACATTATTCTTCATGGATAATCCACATTTTGCTTAGTCACTCACCATTTGATGAACACTTGTGTTGTTTGCAATTTTTCACTGTAAAATTAGAGCTACTATGAATGTTCTATATGGTTCTTTGTGTGGACATAGGTTTTATTTCTTTGAAGCAAATGCATAGGAATGGAATGGCTGAATTTCATGATGGGTTAATATTAACTTTTAAAGAAATTGCTAGACAGATTTCAAACCTGGTTGTACCGTACTATATTCCTAAGGCAGGGTATGAGAGGGGAGAGGGAGAGAGAGAGAGAGAGGAGATCAAAGATCCACAGTCAGAGTTTGAGCTAGAGAAGGTGGATGACGTGGCCACCATCTACTGGCCACGACTTGACTCTATGCTCTTGCAACATAGGTGGGCAACCCGCAGATACCCGGGGCTGACTGGAGCAGGTGCAGCCACTGATTGGCCGTGATTGTTAACTACCGGAGATTTAGCTCTCGTTCAGCTGGGATGAGGATAATGGCTTCAGGAACATTCCCGAGCCCATCATCATGCAAACCAGTCTCCCAGGAATTGGCACAGGCCCACAGAACAAAGCAGCCCACAGCCCCTGCTGCAGACAACAGGACCCAGGACCGCAGAAGGAAGACCCTGCGTGCTGAAGCTCAGGTGGGGCTGCGGGGAAAGCACATCTCCGGTGACTCCTCCCGAGCCAGGCAGGTGGCCAGGTGCTCCGCAGGAGCCTCTGAGGAGCTCAGGCTTCCCACCTGGCAGGCGGCCCTGGCTCCCGCCCCAGCGACACCTCTGCCCTCTGGCCCAGCCAGGCCCTGAGAGGCCCCAGTGCCGCCCTTGGGCCTCCAGGCCCTGGACACCCGTGTCACCGAGGCCAAGAGTCACCACAGCCAACACCCTGCCTTTGGACTTCTTGAACCGACTAGGCCTGGTCCCAGCTGCCCCCAACTGCGGTGACCCGGGGGCCCAGGGTGCCCAGGTCCTGCACGACTCATCTCATCCCCGCCGCAGAGTGCCCCCCTGGGCCCGGGCTGTGAGCCCCTGGGAAGCTGGACTGTCCTCGGAGAGGCCCGCTCCACCGCCCTGCCACTGCATCCTTTGCAACCGCTCACCTCTCGTGGTGCCGGCGGGGCTGTACCCGCCAGTGTCAGCTGTGCCCGCTAGTGTGGGGCTGAGCCTCGAAGGGCCAGAAGACTCGAGAGTTTCACTGCCATCCCGGCAGAGCAAGGAGCAGCTTCCACCATCTCAGCATCTTGCGACAGGACACTGGGTCATTCTCTGAGGTGAGCCCTGGAGCTGGTGCGGGCGGGGGTCCAGGTCTGGGGCGTCTGTGAGGAGCAGCACCGTTAAACGGTTTTTGGAAGGGAGGGTTGGGAGGACAGAGTCCTTTGCGGTCTTGTTGCTGCATCTCAGACCGAGTTAAAAAAGATGGCTTTCCATTTTGTTAATTTTCTACAATTTGCCTTTTATTTTCTTGCTATCCACTTTTATTTTTGATTTTTCTAATTTCGATGTACTTTTCATTCACTTAACATTTTAAAGTTTTTAAAAATTTGTTGTAATGCAGAATCTTGGGTCATTACTTATGGACCATTATATTTTTAATCTGAGCACTTAAAAGTCAAAATTTTCCTGTGACAATTGTTTTAATTCCCTACCCCAATTTTTAGATGCTGTATTTTGTCAGATCTTTCAGTTCACACTATTCCTTAATTTCTCCTTTGATATTTTTCTTTAATGGTTTATGTCAAAGTATGTTGTTTAATTGAGAAATATATTTGCAATTCTCCTAGATGTGTTGTGTGTTTTTGATATCTAATTACATTGTAATCAGAGAATTTGTTGCATATGATTTCAGTTCTGCTAAATTGATTCAGACTTTTTATGTTCCAGGTTATGGTTCACCTTGGTGAACATACCAGCATTCAAAAAGAAGGTGTATTCTGACATTGTCATATGCAATGTTGTGACTCTGACATTGTCATATGCAATGTTGTGTAATTACGTTAGATCAAGGTTGTCTCCGTCTTTACATCTAGTTGCTCAATCAATTCTTCAAGGGCACTGTTAAAATCTTTTACTATGTTCAGAAAATCATCTAGTTCTTTAATACCATAGTTTTTGTATCATGTATCAAGCTTGGTTATAGGTTCATCCACATTTATGATTCTTATATCTTGACTTTTCTGTGCTGGGACTTCATTTTATTTATATAAGTCCAATTGTATTTTCCTCAGCCTCTTGTTTGTGTAAAGTGATGTCTTGCACACATTTAGGAAATTTTTGACCATTATTTCTTCAAAAAATTTTTCTGTTTTGTTTTCTTGAGCCCAATCCTTCCTGGGCTCACATTACATGTAGTTCATACTTTTGATATGTCCCACAGGTTCCTAAAACTGTATATTTTTTCCAAACATTTTTTTGGTCTTCTTTAGTCTGCATTATTTCCATTGATCTATCTTCAAGGTTACTGATTCATTCTTCCATCATTTCATTATTCTTATCCAAAGAATGCTTTATATTTACATTGTATTTTTCAGACTTTGGAATTGTTTTTGTTTTATCTCTTTACTTTTTTAAGCTGAGATTTCTTAATTTTTATATGTTATGAGTGTTTCTCCATCACATCGAATACATAGACAGATGTCAGCTGCTTTGAAGTCCTTGTATGATGATTCCAACATCTGGATAATCTCAAGGTTAAAATCTGTTGACAGTTTTTCTTTAAGAATGTGTAATACTTTTTCTGATTCCTTGTACTTGATTAATTTTGATTGTATCCCAGTTATGAATGTGACATTGTATAGATAATTTCATTAGGTTATATTCTCCTTAATGATGTTTTTCATTTTAATAGCAATTAATTTGTGTATCTTTAAACATTTTATTCCATCTCAGCATTCATTACAAGCTACACTGAGTCTATACCATGCATACATGGTTCAGGAGTCAGCCAGAGATTTGGACAGGATTTATACTCAGAATTTGGACCTCTTCTGTGGCTCTCTCCTTTCTAGAATCAGTATACTTAGTTAATAATAGTGTGAAACTATTCATGGTGCCAGGTGGGTACTTGGAAATATCAAGATGGAGGATACTTTGTAAGGTATATGATTTCTAACCAGTATGTTATATACCTGAAACCAGTACAAAACAATATTGAAAGTAAATTATAATTGAAAAAATAAAAAAAGGAAGAAAGAAAGAGAAGTAGGAAGGAAGGGAGTGAGAGAGGAGAAAAAGAATAGAAAAAAAGAAAAGTAAGGAAAAGAAAAGACAAAATAAATTTTCATTAGGTGAATGATTGAGAGATTGGTGTTAGAGTTAGAGATTTGGGTGTCATTACCAACTACTCTGAAGCCTTAGTTTTATTGGATTATACAATCCAAGAAAGTATGTTTAAATTCTATGTGGTAAATAGCCACCTTGAATATTTGACATAGGATGTTCAAGTCACCAAAGAGGATTACAGAATTTGAATTGGACAGGAAAACAAGTAAGTTGCAAAACTCTTTGATTAATGTGGAGGAGTAGTCGTAACACCTAAATCAATAAAGACACAGATATGAAATTCATAGTGTAGATTGGATAATTTTCAAAGAAAAATCAATATTGCTCGTAACATTTTGAAGATTAAGGTCTAAAATAAACTCTGGTGTCTTAATCATTTTACTTCTAATTTCAAAACTTGCAATATACAGGTTAAAATTAGTGAGAAATTTCTTTTGTGTGGATTGTAGTAGAGTTTTTAGGAGGGGACTGCTGGCTTTCACTGTGGCATCTTAGTATCTTCTAGGGACAGTCTGGGGCTGCAGGTGTGCTGCTTGTGATAAAGAGAGGGCGGTGTGGCCGAATGATGTGGGAGTCTGTGGTAGGGGGTGGAGGGATCGCGCAAAAAGGAAAAGGACTCATGGACATGGGCATGGCTGTGTTGATGGGGGGTGGGAGTGTATAAGGGGACTAAATGATAAGGGAAAATACAATAAATAATAAAATAAAGGTACTGGAAAAAAAGAATAATGATGAAGCTAGAAGCTGTATCATGTCTCAAAGTGCAAAGCTTTACAAGTCTAAACAATTGATTTAGAAGCTTAGAAAGCACTCCCTCATAGATCTATTATGGATTCTGAGCACAGAAATATATTTGCTGCCTTGGGGCAACAGAGAAGTATATATTAATAAGAATCATAGTAATGATTTTAATACTAATAGAAGTCATCACCATCATAACACTTTCCTTATAATGAAAGAGTATTAATCATTTTGATATAATATTTTCTCTCACTTAATGATTAAAGCTGCAAGTAAAAGACTAATTGTATAGTCTTTGTCATGTGGCTACATGACAAAAGAGAAGATAGTTTTTTTGTAATTTTTTAAAAATTTGGAGTGAAATTCACACAACATGATCATATTACTAGATCCTCATTTAACATAATTAGCTAAACAATGTAGTGATCTTCAGTACATACCAATGTTGTACAGCCACCATTTCTGTCAATTTCTTAAACATTGTTATTGCCCCCAAATAAAACCCATACCCAGTAAGTTGTTACTCCTCATTCTTTCCTTTTACTATCCCCTAGAAACCACCAATTTGCTTTTTGTCTCTAAATTCATAGAGACATTCTTGTTATAGTATATATCAGTGCTTCATTTTTTAGTGGAATGATATTCCAATATTAAATAATTTTATAGAGTAATATTCCATTGTGTGCATATACTACAGTTTGTTTATACGTGCATCTGTTGTTGGGCATTTGGGTTGTTTACGCCTTTCACTATTGTGAATAGCACTGCTGTCAATATCCATATACAGATAGATACTTTGAGTTTTACTGTTTTCAAATCTTACAGTTACATATTTAGGTGTGGGATTATAGAGTCTTATGGTAAATCTATGTTTAACTTTTTGAGGAATTTTCGAATTGGTTTCCACAGTGATCGTGGAAATGTTTTACATTCCCATCAGCAATATAAAATGGTTTTAATTTATCCACGTGCTTGCCAAGACTTGTTATTATCTGTGTTTTTTATAAGGTGTGAAGTAGTATCTCATGATTTTGATTTGCATGTCCTCCCTAATGACGAATGATGCTAAATTAAGTATCTTATCATAGGTTTGTTAGTATTTCTGTGTCTTCCTTTGAGAAATGTCTAAGTTTTTTGCTTGTATTTTAGGTGGGTGGTTTGTCTCTTTGTTTTTGAGGACAGGACATCATTCATGCAGCCAACACAGGGATAAATACAAGGAAAAGTGCAATGTTCTTACATAAAGATGAGTGGATTTTGAACAACCCCAAAAATGTGAAATGTGTGCTATAATATTTTTAAGCTTTCCTGCCTCACTTGAGAGGATCTCCTTGCGCATTTATTGCATTGAATTCTTTTCTTTGGTTTGAGGGGTGTTAAAGATGATGGCCAGGAATCTCATAGTTGTACCCCATACCCCATATAGCACAATATTTGTTGGTTTATTTGTCAATTCAAGAACGATTTGCTTATTCAGTTTGTTGATCATTGAGGATGACTCCTGTAAGGTTATTCCATCAAGTTGCCAAAAATTGGAATGGGTATATTCCCTTCTGCAATGTCTGTTTCTAGGCTGAAATAGTTGTTCTGTAGTAGGTCTGAAGTGATCACTTCCAGGAGTTTAGTAGTTACACTTGAGCAGTTATTTTATGACTATTAGTAGGATGCACTCATTTGTAAGAGTCTTGCTAGACTCTTGCAAAAGTCTTGAAAAGTCTTGTAAGGGTCTTTTCCCTAAGAGAAAATATTTAGAGATTAGGACACACTTTTTGCATAATCAACATCATAGAATTCAACTCAGGTGGACAGAGCATTGACTCAAAAGGACTCTAGCCATGTAGCTTACTGTGTCGTTCATGTAGCACTTAAGGGTGAATTGTGAGGGCCTGCTTGGAGAGGAGAATGTTTTAAGATTATGTATTTATAATGAATCAGTAGAAAAGGCTTTGAAATGCCCATCTGCAAGAAGCACAGAAAATACAACACTCAAATGGACCCAATTCTCAATGTAATTTACGTAGTTTGCAAAAAGTGTTACTACATTTTAATCACCCATGGAAGAAAATAACTTAATCCATTTAATAGACCTGTCTTTTTATTTGCACATTTCTTGTTTCCTCACTGTAGAAGACCAAATCAAATAGACTTGTACCTTCCTTCTGTGGCTGTCATTATTAGCCTGAATGTAACCAGGCTAATGAAAGCAATTTCATTCTTTATTGTCAAGGTAAAATGTAACTGATATGTACTCTTTAGATGTTTTGGCTGTTTAAAAATAAAATATTTCTCAATGAACCTTAAGATTCCAGCATAGAAAAGAGATAGAAAACAATTTGTTTTATTCTCTACTCCATGTTTTATCTTAAATACATTACAAATAATCCCAGCAACTGGATGGTGCTTATCAACAAGTGGCTAATATCTGATACAAGTTGGTAAATTAATATAATGTGCTTGTGTTTAAATTCTTCTTCTCCACCTACACATTTGTTCAAACAATTGCTTCATAGTTATTATTAAGTGAAAAATCTCTTACTCCCTACATGGAAAAGCAGCAATAAATGAGCATGATTACTTGAGTTTGAGAGGTTCATATTTGAATTCCTATACTTACATCTTTGGGGCTTTGTGACTTTGACAAATTATGTAATTTTCTGAGGCCTCTATTTTTGTTTGATTGCTTGTTGGATTAGTGACTTAATTTCCTACCTAAAATATATTAATAACTTCCCTATTTTTCATTATTCCTTCATGAACAACTGTATTAACCATAAAAGTAATGCCTTTAGAAGTAATTCATGCCATCAAGATGCTAGTGTTTTAAATTATTTAGTCTGATAGCATCTTACCTGATTTTATGCTCTTTTATCTCAATTGCAAGAGCCAATTCATGACCCCTTTGGTTTACACTTATGACTCAGATATTTACTGTCCCTGACTTTGTAGTTTCTTTTTCTAATGGTGACTATTTCATTGCTTTTGGTTCATCTGCATAACTCTCAGATTGGTTCTTATACTAGACCATTGTTCAAATATAATTCATTACTTTTCCTATATAAATGTCATTTTACTTGTTGAGTTTAAGCTATTAGAGAATCAACACTTTTGTTTTTGAATGGGAAGTTGAGGGAACAATTGGGTCCTCTGTACTGGAAATTCTCACTCATTTATATCTTATCTACCAGAATGTAGTATTGTAAGTCATACTACTTTAAGTTTATATTAATGTTAGTATGTTCATACTAACATTAGTTGAATGCTTTCCATGTCAGACCATGATCTAAAGGTTTTCCATATTATGCAACTTAATACTTATAACCCAATGAGGTTACTACTAATATTATGTCCATTTACAGAGAACACAGAAAGGTAATAATGCATCTGAAGCCTCCATATTAGTAAGAGGTTTCACCTTTCTGAGTTGTTATTACTCCATAGTCAATTAATGCCAAATTGTTTAACAGCTGAAAAACTCTCAAAAGTCAAGTAACAAACATCTAGATGAATTTTACTCAAATAATTCACATGGTTTATGTGAAATGCTTTGATGTGATAATACATCCTCATCATATCACACTACACTAGGAAAACTCTAAAGAAAACTAAGGCAAGTTTATTGGGAGCCAGATACAAAAATAAGAAAGACTTGGCATGCCAATTATTTTTAGTTTGTCCATTATAAGTATACACGGGAGTGAAGGCAACATCTGGAAGGTGCTTAAAACAATGTCTATTCATAGTCTGGATACTTTAATGTCTGAATGAACTGAATTTGGTTTTGCATTTTCTAGCTTTTTATTGCCATAGAATCAAACTCTTATTTGCTCAGTTTTTCAGGTGGTGTAATTTTAAATATCCATTTAAATAAATATAATATTATTTGGGAATTCTTTGCCTATTGACCAGTCTAGTCTGAATATTGGTTAATCTGGAATGTTCTCTTTTATGCAGTTTTTATTTTAAAAAATATTAAATTAGGCCAACATGTTAAAAAATCAAGACCTGCCCAGTAAAGCTATAGTTTCCTTCATTTTGGGCAGAAGGTGACCAGAAGGTTTGGAAACACTGGACCAGCATTCAGCTGGAGCTGAATTGCAGTTGTGCAATTTAGATAGGATATATACTTTCCAGTTCAACACAGTACCCATCAATATATTGTCTCTTTGATAGAGAAGCTGAATATAAGTCATCAAATTTGTTGTTTTTCTTAAAGAGCTATTTCCATGTTTCTCTGTCTCTAACAAAGGTATGCCAATGGGAAAAAAAATCTGGAAGAGCTAATGTTTCAAGAAAGTAGAAGAGACAATTTCCTTGCGGAAATAAGCATTCTTGTTTAGTCTGAAAACAGATATTTAGTATGAAATATATATGTTTTGTTTATATCCACCTTTCCTCTTACAGATACTTGAGTTTATGACCCCTGGTCCAGAGACATCCAAGAACAGAAATACTTCTGAATCTCAATTTGTACACTTATATCAATCGCAGTGCTATTTAATAGCAGAAGTATGTTTCATTCATTTAACCCAATTTATAGATAGGAATGTCAGAGGAATGCATGTGTCACAGAAAATTAAGAAACAGCGAGACAATACAGAAAGGCCTAAGAAACTTAATCTGTTTCCCAAAACACTGGACATTCTGTCTAGGTTTTTTTTTCCTTTTTCCAATGAGGAATAACAAGTTCACTATCTTATCCTTGCAGACTTCAAATGAAATCAGATTGTTTTTTTCCTTTCAAACATACATCTAATAATTAACATCTAGTTGGCAGGGTTTTTTATGGATTGTTTCTTAAAAACCAAAGACAATAACTGAGCTTAAAATGCAGTGCTTAACATTTCAGGGTGATATATGGTGAATGCAGTGGAGAATTTTTTTCCTGTTAATGTGGATTTCTTAATGGCAATTCACTTACAGGAGGGCCTATCAATTTGTAGTATATTATCTCACTCTAGTTAAGACCAAGCTTCTTTGAATATATGACCATCCCCTCCTACACACAATAAATTGCATCTTAGCAGTGCATTTCTTTTAAATAAATATTTTCTCTTTTTAAATTTTAAATAAGCCTTTACCATCTGCTCTGTCCTTTAGCTACAAATGCCAAAGAACATAACTTACTATTGTGCCATTTACAAACTACAGACTGGGAAGTGACTTAATGCCAGGCATGTCTTTTTTCTTAATTCTGCACCGTCAGTATTTGTTTTCCTTTCTCATGCTTCAAATATAATGGTAGATATTATTCTGTTGTGACATATTGAAATCTTCCCAGCAAAACAGGAACACAAGAAAGGAAGAATGATTAATTGAAAGAATAAACCAAAGCCTTATATGCAGAAATGAGATGAACCTGAAGGATTGTAATCACACAGAGGGGATGTTAAGCCTGAGTCCATCAGACAGATGCAGTGCAGCTTGCATAGTAGCCAAGACCCTTGGATAAGGAAATTTTGTCTTCTAAGAGGGGTAAGAAATCTTTCCAAAAAAACAAATAATTAAAGTGTGCAGTCATCCTGTCTACATTTTTAATATATTTTATTAATTATGCTATTACAGTTGTCCTATTATCCCCCCTTCATTCCCCTCCACCCTGAGCACCCTCTTCCACCCACATTCCCCCCCTTTACTTCAGTCCATGTGTCATAAGTTCTTTAGCTTCTACA
>CM052540.1:22544397-22565569 GCA_028533065.1 Trachops cirrhosus
TGAACTCCTTGAACTTGACCTTATCTGAGAAGCACTTGATCTGCCCTTCCATTCTAAATGAAAGCTTTGCTGGATAGAGCAATCTGGGATGTAGGTCCTTGTCTTTCATGACTTGGAATATTTCTTTCCAGCCCCTTCTTGCCTGTAAGGTCTCTTTTGAGAAATCAGCTGACAGTCTGATGGGAACTCCTTTGTAGGTTACTGTCCCCTTATCTCTTGCTGTTTCTAGGATTCTCTCCTTCATCTTTACCTTGGCTAATGTAATTATGATATGCCTTGGTGTGTTCCTCCTTGGATCCAACTTCTTTGTGATTCTCTGAGCTTGGTTGTGCGAGGAGGCACAGTGCGTCTACCTATGCTTCCATCTTGGCCGGAAGTCTGGTCTTGAAATCTTGGGTATTATGTGTACCCCTGATTGAAAAACAGAAAAAGGATGCTCCTAGTCCCCAACTGGTTCCCACTTATGCCCAGCACTCGGCTCCCCACTTCCCAAAGCGCAGCTTAGTTAACCCGGCAGCCCTGTCTACATTTTTTGATAGGCTGCACTTTTTAGGAGCAGAGCAAAACCTGCCTGGGCTTTAGAGAGGTATCACAAGGCTGAATAGGAGGATGGTATCATAAGTCTGGTTAAAGTGTAAAAGTTACATTCAATTCAGCATTCATCAAACCCTTTCCTTGAACAGGTAACATTGTGGAGCACTTAGCTGAATACATTCATAATGAAAATAAAAGCTGCTGATTGGTTAAAAACTAAAACAGGAAAGCCTTATAAGACGTTCAAATGCTGAGAATTCATCAATAACTAAAGTCACTAATAGTAAGGTGATGATATTTTACGAGACCAGAGTACCTTCATTCTTAGCTGCTTTGGCCAGACAGTGTTCCCAGGTTGTGGCTGAGCACCCTGAGAGGTTTCTCTACTATTGCTCTCTTGACTCTACATTCTACAGCTGTCAGATGGTGGACTCAGCTGTCTACGATATATACATGACCAAGGCCAGGCTAATCAGAGCCCCGTCATCTAAATTTGATATCAGACTTAATTAGGATGGTAACATTTGTAGAATTAAAAACTCGGAATTCCAGAGCCCTCTCAGGCATTGCTGCCCATAGCTATGTCTATTTTGCTGTAGTTCTTCCTGGAGCTACAACCAATTCTAACGTTTTATCTTGAAACATCACTTAGTTGTAATCAACACAGTCATCCCATTCATCTACCTCTTCTCCCTGCCAAATTCCTTTCTTTCATAACTGCCATAGTGAAAAGGGAAACACTGATCTTTGAAACTAAATAAAGTTATAAAGCTAAAGATATTTCTGACATTTAAGAGAAGTAAAATAATTTGTACAAGTTGGTATTTGTTTTTCTGTTTGATATCAATATAGTTACACAAGTCAGTAACTTTCCCTTCTCATGTAAAACTTCCCAGTGAAATAGGATTTAAAAATAAAATAATAGACAATAGAAATATTATACCATCTATACATGCAATGAAATGAAAAGGTGAAAATTAAAAATGAAATCAGTAATAAAAATGCTAAACCACATGGGTATGTAACCAACCACACACAGTGGTAGAAAGATTAATTACTATGTCTATGTTAAAACCTAAAGTGAAACTGCAGTTTATCTAGAATAGTTAAAAAAAACAGAGAGAGTACATATTAGAATGCATAAGGTATAGAGTTAAAACAACTCTCAGAGGAAAATTATGTATATTCATAAATGATTAAAAGGTAAATAAATTAATTAAAAACATTATTCAAAACTTAGTAAATAAAGAAAATAATAGGTTATGAACAAAAATTAAATAATAAAGGTTAAAGTAGGAAAATGAATTAGAAAAACACTATAACACCAATAAAAAAACAGGTTCCTTTACAAAAACATTATAATAGCTAAATCACAGCTACTAATATAAATCTGGAAAAAGGGGACAATAACAAATGTGCAAAATAAATTTTGGAAATAAATAATAAAAACAGAAAATAAAATTAAAATACTCTTAAGAAACCATCTTGCACAGATCCCTATAAGTACATTTGGAAACTTGGATATAATTTCTTTTGAGAAAATTTGAGAAAATGTGATTTATGAAAACTAATTCCAGAAGAGGAAGATAATCTAAACAGAGTGATTCCTGTGGCATAAAGAGATAACAGCACCTTCCCAAATGTATTTAGCTCATATCATTTTAAGAATTCTGACAGAAAATTACATCAGATAATTCCAATGTTACTTACACAGCATTAGAATATTGGGTAAAAGAAAATTTCTGGGCTTCTTATTTTAAGAATTTATAATAAAAACACTAATATTAGTACAAACTGACAGCCAAACTCATTTAATAAGGCCTAAGCATTAATTTTAGTAACCAAAATCCAGCAAAATATTAAAATAATGTTCTATGATTATGGATACCATAATCCATCATATTAACATATCTAACAAAATTTATAACAATCCTCTATTTTAGTAAGTATTTAATAAAATATATCTGTTCAATAGGTGTGAGGTTACAATGATAAAATAAATAATAATATAGGGAGTCATACTATTAACATAAATTATGTTCATTCTCTCTGTAGCATTTTGAGGAAATTAAGAAATATTTTCAACATGCTTATTACTTTACCATTGTACTGAGGATGATATACAATTCAATTAGAGAAGATAAAAAACTGGAGGCATATAAACTGTAAAAAGTGGGGAAAATATTACTGCTCTCCTATGATCTGATTCTATACTAATAAAAATCAAACAAAATAAACTAAAAAGTGTACTACTTTGTAGAGATAACACAGTATAACTGCCTAGAAGATAGCATAAAAGAAAAGACTCCAATTACACTAGCAAAGAAAGATTCAATACCTAGGGACAAAAGTCTGTGCAAAGACCTGATTTTAAAAAGCACTGGGTAATAATTGAATTAAAAATTCTTCTAAACTTATCAAAGAAGACAAATAAAAATGGTAAGTGGAAATGCATATCATGGTACTGTTTGAAAAAACTGTCGCAAGGATGTCAGATTTTGAAGTCTTATGTGAATGTTTTGTATATCATAGGGGTATTATCTCAAATCAGTGAGCGGAGAAAAGATATGCATTTAATAAATACTGCATGCCAACTCAGAGAATGCATTTCACATAAATTAAAGTCTTAATATATAAAAGAATGTGGAGTTACTAGAGAATAGATATTTTTTTACTAACTTTTGGGTGACAAAATTTAACTAAAATTTAAAATCTGAGAGGATATGAAAGAAAAGATTGTGAAATTTGACAACATAACATGAAACTATCATAATTTAAAAATAATCTAAGTCAAAAGACATTTGACAAAATTGGAAGACATTTATACATTTTAATGCGAAGGATTACTTACTTCCATACAGAGCATTCCTGCATATAGATTTTTAAAAGACCAAAACACCTGTAAATATGGGCAAAGAATGTGAACACAAAGTTTTAAGAAAAATAAGTTTAAAAAAGCTCTTGCCCTGGCTGGTGTGGCTCAGTGGACTGAGTGCTGGTCTGAGAACCAAAGGGTCACTGGTTTGATTCCCAGTCAGGGCACATGTCTGGGTTGTAGGCCAAGTCCCCAGTGGGCAGCATCAAGAGGCAACCACATATTGATGTTTCTCTCCCTCACTTCTCCCTCTCTTCCCCTCTATGTAAAAATAAATAAAATCTTAGAATAAATCAAAATAAAAAAGCTCTAAAACATAGGAATCATTGAAAAGTTGATTATGCTACAAAGTTCAATTAAAACTTGACTGTGGTTTTCTTTTTCACTTATTATATTGCAAAACATATTCAAAATTTGATACCAGAACACCATATATTATTTGGGTGGTATAATTTGATACACTATTTATGGAGGTCAATTTGTCATCATTTAACAGTTTATATATTCATATCTCTGTTGATTCAGCAATTTCAACTGGGAATATATTCTAAACATAAAGATACAATGCATTGAAAATGATAAATGTTATTTTTAATATTGTTAGAAAAAAAGCAAAAGTTCGGAAAAACACATCCATAGCCTAAATGTCCATCATCTGAGAACCAGTTAAATACATTTTTAAAATTATTATTACTATTTAATTATATTTTATTGGGGTCACATTGATTAATACAATTATAAAGGTTTCAGTTGTACAATTCTGTAATTTATCATCTGCATATTATATTGTGCATTCACCACAGTATTCCCCCTTTACCCTCTTCTATCTCTCCCAGCACCTTCTTTGTTTTTAATCTATAAAATGGGATATGATAAAACTGGTATAGAGGGGGAAGGGGATCTTTTTAAATCGATAGGAAGTTTTCCAAGATCTATTGGTAAGTAATAAGTCAAGGTATACAACAGTGTGCATAACAGTGAGTTTCATTTATGGACAATAAAAAAGGCTTAGTTTATATTTAATTTGCTTATTTGTCCATTAACATATTTCTAACAGAATTGATGTAAATCCAATAATTGTAGGATGGGGGGGATTTGCTTAGTGCAGAGGTGAGAAAGAGACTTTCCACTGCAAATTTTCTTTAAGCTTTTCTATTTTGAATTATATGAATATATTACTTATTAAAAAAGTAAAACAGTAATAAATTAACAAATACTTTAAAGCTACCAGCACCTTAATTTACTAATGGGAAAGAGAGACCTTCTGAAGACTTGGAAATTAAAGGAACTGTTATAATGTTAGTTTTTATTTCAAGTGATGCAGAGGTATGCCCACTGGGTATCTATCCCATGTCCCCTACAGCTCAGTCCACATCTAAGGTTAATTTTTTACATTGCTCCATTCTGGGAAAAGGGAACCTGGAGTACCTTTATATTTAGACAGAGTTCCAGAATGTAGTTTTGGAAATGTGAAGGTTGGACTGAATAATTTGTGTGTAACTATAGTTGCTGCTCTATATGATGCAAAGGTAATATAATACTGATTGGCCCCACTCTGGGGATTGATAAAGTGCAAAGGCAAATGAACAGAGATGGAAACAGTGAGATCATGATAAATGATCATGAAAATAATCTTGCAGCAAAGTGAGGAATGGATGTGTTGAGTTTCTTATACATGTGATGGAGGCTCAAGATAATGATCATACATCTCTGACCAAGCCTCAAGAACTTGTTTGCCTGCCCAAAACTTATTCTTCCCAGGTTAATACAGCTGTTTTCTGGTGCTCTGGGAGCAGAGACATCTCTATGCCTGTAACTCAGATGTTCTCCGTGCATGTCTCCTACTCCCTGTATGAAATAACCAGCACTGGACCCACTGTCTGTCCATATTCCAATTGTGGGAACTGCTGGGTTTGGGCCAGATGCCCAAAGTAATCTGGTGATCCCCATCTCTGTTGTGTTAACACTAGTTCTTGAGTTGGTAACTCCCATTGAAAATTAACCCATTTTTATTTGAGAGAACAGGTCTTCCTGAAGAGGTATCATTTGCTATGTAAACTCATGGTCATTGATGATGCCCATAGCTAGACCATCCAATATATTAACTTCTTTAGTGTAAGCCTTCACTTTTCATATAACTTAGTCTTGGCGAAAAAATGAATTTCTCCATTCAGGGCAAGGTTGCAGCTTACCTATCCTGCTATAAGAGGCAACTTTGATCTAGGAAACTTCAAACTCTTATCTTGCTCTAGTGGAAGTTCATAGGTCTTCATACACAAGAGAAATGATAGGTGTTGATGCCCCCTGGAAAGTATGCCTGTCTGAATAAGATCAGTGTTTTATGCCATTTTGAGAACTTAAGTTAAAAAAATATGCTAGTATGACCTTCAATTAACTTAATCTAAACCTATAGAGAATAATCAGAAATGTTCTAATTTGAAATGTAACTCTTTAAAATATGGAACTATTTATTTTTAAATATCCACTACTGGTAGGAGTGTAAATTGTTACAGACTTTAGAAAACAATTTGTCCTAGTATATGTGAAGAATTGTATATCCAAAGACTCAGCAAGCCTCGTCCTACTTGGCCCCAGACACTCTAAGGGAACTTCTACACATGTACCAGAAAACATATGGGAATATGTATAGCAGTATTGCTAATAAGGGAAAACTGGAAAGAACACTAACATAAATGGACAGGAAAATAGATAAATTGTGACATTTTCACGTGAAACACTATGCAGATGTGAAAATGAATGAATTATAGTTATATATACATATGTGTATATATTAAATAATTTAAAGTGTAATAAAATAAATTTATTAAGCCTACCATACAACTCCATTTTTATAAATATCAGAAACATACAAAACTAGGCAATATATAAAATTTAATAAAGTGAATATTGAGGGGAGGGGAGAGCAGGGTGGTCTGGAAAGTACATGTGATAATGTAGGGGCCCAGCGTGAGTGTAAATGTAATTGGTAATGTTAAATTTATTAACAAGGTGTTGGGTGGATGTTGTTTGCTCTATTTATAATAGAATTTTGTCTGTATAAATTAATTTACAATGTTAGAGACATAAAATAATAAACCCTTAAACATTATGTCAGGATATGTTAGAGTTGATTATAACTTCTATTAAGAAATGGTTACCATTTGGCAAAAACCTCATGCAATAAACTTAACTGTGATTGGAATACCAAATACCATGTGGCTTCAGGTTCAAAGAGTAGCAGCAGTTTTAATTGAATAATGACATGGAACACATCTCTCCTCTTTTTCAAATTCCTAATTTGTAGTGTAAAGTCAGTTACCACGGGCAGTGGGAGAAATGAGTTTTATTTCTGACATATACGAAAAGCTACCAAACTGAGACTGAGGGTAAATTATTATACACATAATTGAAAAGTTTCCTCAATTGCTTCAAAGGCAATAGGAAATAATTGGTACTGCTGACCTCAGCGTTGGCTTAGAAAATTAATTAAATGGCTAGTAAATGGTGGAAATGGGGTTTGAATTTGGTTTGATTCTGAGCCTGCATACTTAACACCTCTGCTATGTAAATACTTCAGATTTTGTGACAAGGCTATCATTTAATTCTCACAAGAGAGGAAGACTACGAACAGGCAGGAATCTTCAGGGCAACACAGAACCAAAACGATAGTGTCCAAACATACATGGTAGTTACATTACCATTTTAAAAAGAGGGAAATTAGTGCTTGAAGAGATTTAATGACTTAGCTATGATCAAAACCATTTCTTTTCTCTGCAGTGCTGTCTGCCTGCTGATGGAGAAGCCATCCTCAACCCTCTGTCTATACTCTCTGTAACCCCCATCTTTCATCCTTCATCCTGGTATTTTTACACTTTCCATTTAAAATTACTCACTGAGCATCAGGACATTTCTCATTCCATCTCCCTTCTTTGGTAGATTTTAAAAATAGCAACCACCAAAATACTCCATTATTTCACTGTCAGTAGTAAACCTTTAAATATTTATTAGAGTTTATTATTTACTCTTAAAATGTAAGATATTAATCATGTTTTCAACAGAGGATATTCCATTGGAATGTTGGGGTGCATTCTGTGTTCATCTTTTATCTCCCAGTTGACCTTATTCAAATTCTGTTTCATTCCAAATTAAAGATTCTGTAAAAAGTTGCTGAAGCATTTCTTTTAATTTTCATCAAAATATATTAACCACCATATTTGACAGCCAGATTAATTTATCATTTGTTTTAATAAGTTTTTTATAAGGGCTGACTCTGTACCCTAAACCATTTTTAATCTTTTATAAGAACTTCATATATATTTATCTCCTGACATATTCATTTTAAATAATAAAGTGCCTGGATAACATGTATTACTAATGGAAATAAAGTTTTGATTTTTACTTGTATGCTTTATTCTAGCTTCCAAAATTAAAGTAGTTGAGCAATTTTTTAAATAATTATTCATAAAGCAAGAAAAAAGAAGAAAGGAGAGAAATTAGGAAGGAAAAGAGGAAATATGTTTCTATCTACTTAACCTCAATCCCATACTTTTAGGTAAATACTGGATTTTATTACCCTTGCTTATTAAATAGGTATTGGTATTCATTTTCTTTGTTTTTAGGGCAGTATTATTTAAACTGGTGTTGGAAGAGAAATCTAAGCAGTGACCTCCAATAAATGAAATGAAGTTGCCTCCTTGTTAGCAGAATTAGCAAATGATGGAGAGACAGCATGGTAGGTATCCAGGCACGACTGCAAGGTTGTATGTTTTCCTACACCAGCAAGGAGATAATAATTATGTTTAAAGAGATTAGAAGTATATTTTGGTCTAATCTGAATATTCATGAAAGCTGCGTCCAGAGTTATTCCAGGGAAAAGGTTTACTGTTACTAGCAGGGTTGTATGTCAGCACAAGCAAGTGAAGTTTCACTTGCTTGTTGAGAAAACCACAAAATTGCACTGTCTATTCGAGGCATATGTTTGCCTGCAAGTGAATGCATTCTGAAGACTGGGTCATCTCAGGAATTTCTAGGATGTCTATTCATTCCACCTGTTTCATATTGGCTCTATGTATCACACTGGGTGTTGGATAAATTCAGCATAACTTGGGTTCAATACTGATCGCATATTTCAGATATTCTCAAGAGCTCTGAAAAATGAGTGTGTGACATCCAGAATTATTCTATACTACCAGTTATTTGGGAAATAACAATAAATCCCTATATTAACATGAACTAAGAACATATATAATTAGTAATTCAACCCTAAAAATGTGTTCTCTTTATATGAATTTTATTAATGATATGAAGTCAATGGTTATTTTTAGTTAAATAACTTTTATTATCAGTCTATTGCAGATATTCTTAGTTTTGTTATATAAATTTTAAATTTTATAATAAAACTTGAATTTACATTATTTACTCTCCATAAACAAAACATAGAATTGAATACTATTCAAAATTCAGGAAATCCTGAATATACTCTGTTTCTCTGAAATATAAAGAAGTCTGTTTCATGAGATCCTACCATTGTCTCTCAGTAATTGTCCCAGAGAGAGATGTTAACCCCAGAAGGCCCACTAAGAACACGGCTTTTTCCCCTTGCTTATTGTGAGTTACTTCTGTGTGGTACCCATTTATGAGTCAAAAGTAGGAATACATCTTCTCTGTGAAAAAAAAACACTCATATTTATTTGCTTTCTTACCTTGGGAAAACTCATGATTATAAGAAAGACCAAATGGAAGTTCCTGGAACACTTCTCTGTGTCAATATTGAATCAAAAGCAATGCTACATTGCTGTGGGAATCACAGATCATAAAACTGGAAAATTTTAGAAGTGATAATCCCTATTAAATTCCCATTTAACTCTCTAGTTTGGTGAGACAAAAGATTTGTCCTGAAGAATTATAGAGCTTTATCATGATTAGGTGGTTTTCCAATTGCAACTACTGTCCTAAATGTGCTTTCCTTACTAAAGTGAATCATTGCAGCCCCTGGCATCTGGTATGCTATTATTGATTCAGAGATAACTTTTTCCCCTCTAAACCAATAAACAGCAAACATAAAAAGCATTCTGTTTTCACCTGGCAGGGACAACAGCTTAGCACGTTCAATTTTAAGCCACCTTCTAGATTTGAAAAATTCTGGAAAATAGGTAGTAAAAGATATCTAGGAGCACATAACAAAAAGTGTATGGAACTACAGAGATTTCCCTCCTTGCTAAACTTTCTGCATATACAGTGATTTGCAATATTGGTGCAGACTCTGATCAGCAGTGTCTGTGGTGTTGTGGATGTGATAAACAAATTCATATGGATGGCAGAAGTCCTGTGAAGAAAAGGGATGGCATGGCCACTCTCTGAGTGAGAGAGCGCTGACCCTTGCCTGGACAAGCTTTTATTGATTTTCGGGGAGCATTACATCAAAGAAGGTTCTCATTCATTATGCTCAGGTTTGCATTAGGTGATTACTTTTTACAGATAACAAGGAAAAGGATGTTGCAAGTGCAAGGGCAAAAGTGCTCCAACTGGTTACACTCCTTCCTTGGGAGGCTTTAGCACAGACTTGAGGAAGTTACTTCAAAGATATGCATTAAACATTTGCTGCCTTAATTCAGGGTGAGGGAGTTTTAGTAACAGCAAGCCTCAAAGCAGCCGAGATACAATGCAGGCCTGGTTCCCCATGAGAAAGCCAATCTGTGGGCATGGCTCCTGTGTGCTGCCTTGTGCCTGTCGGTTTTCCAAACCAGGGCTGAGCTACCTTCACCACTGCCATGCAGACTGGCTCCCTATACAATATACTGCAATATCCCCTTCAAAGGGACAGATAAATGCATCGTAGAACCAATTTTAATAAGAATGAGTTTGATACAAATTTAGATGCAATTGAAATTACATTTAGAGTGTGTTACTCCAGTTCATTGAGTTGTTACTGAAAAGAGTTTACTTTTAAGTCCTTTACCTCACCTTTAGGTTTCAGTTGAAGCAATTTGGTATTCAGCTTTATGATGCAGCAAATCCATTGACGCTAAGTATTCCTGTAGTAGAAGGGAGTGGTGCTTTATTTTAAACCAAGGAAAGACTTAATAAAATCCCAGTAAAGTCCCTGGTTTCTTTCTTTCATTATAGTCGTTTCTTTTTTTAACAAGTAGTGACTGTTTTTTAAAAAACCCTTTATCTGCTACTAAGCTCTTACAAAGTTTGAACATCTGACCTTGGAAGAACAAGTAAAGATGCTTTTCCATCATCAGTAATACCTGTCCACTTAGCCTTAAAACACAGTTGTA
Organism: Trachops cirrhosus; assembly: GCA_028533065.1. Lineage (NCBI taxonomy): Eukaryota > Metazoa > Chordata > Mammalia > Chiroptera > Phyllostomidae > Trachops > Trachops cirrhosus. The sequence goes on from CM052540.1 coordinate 22,555,090, forward strand.
CCTTGAAATACTTTTTTTCATGTGAATGTACTTTTTATGACACTACAGCCAAGTATGTTCTGAAGCATAAATTAGTTGCAGGTAAAAACTACTCACATCCTCAACACTTTTGTTTTGAGAAGTGTTGTTTTAGAAGAAGGACTTCTACTCTGTCCTTAACTCACACTTAGGGATTCGTGTAAACTGCTCTATAAATAACTGAATGAGTTGGAAAATATGAACCTGATTTATTAATGATTTTACTGATTGTGACATCCAAACGTTCAATGCTCTGCTATTAGATGTTCATTCAGAAGTGTCCTGAACACACCTTTGGGGATGTTCCCTTACTGTGCAAAAAACTTGAAGCAGGAAATAGTGCCTCTGTCTGAAAGATAAGGTGGCTTGAGATGAGAATCTTCAGGGGTTATGGGCAGTGGGCAATCCTTTTGTCTGAGTACCAGAGATTTGAGAGGAACAAAATTGCAGAATTACAAATAAAGATGTTTCAGGAAGAAGTATATGACTAGACCTCACAAAAATTATGAAACGTGTTTCATATACATATTCACTGAAGGCTCCACTCTGGAGGAGTTCCTTAATGTCAGATGATGAAGAGCACCTAGTTCTATGACTGTCAGTAATCTGCAAATGAGTTGAAATCAGACAACTACTACATATAACAGGAAAAATAAAAAAATAGTAACTTAAAAAATTCAGAAGTATGTAGCCCTGGCTAGTGTAGCTCAGTGGATTGAGTGTGGGCTGCGAACCAAAGCATCGCAGGTTCGGTTCACAGTCCGGGCACATGCCTGCGTTGCAGGCCAGGTCCCCAGTGGGGGTCACATGAGAGTCAACCACACATTGATGTTTCTCTCTCTCTCTTTCTCCCTCCCTTCCCCTCTCTAAAAATAAATAAATAAAATCTTTTAAAAAAAGAAGTATATTTTTTCTCTAATAGAGAACACCTTGAGCTATGCAGTGCATGACTTTGTGGTAGCTTCTTATTCATGAGTACATTGATTTCCACTTTCCAGATCAGCTCATGATGCAGAATTGTAGCTGGAGCGAGCTGCAGCCATCTTGACTTTTTTGCATGTCAAAGAACATGAATAAGGAAGGGCTGCAGCACAAAAACCACACGTATCATTTAAGTCAGACCACTTGACATAAGGTATTAAGTTTTATAAGTTCTTTATAAATTTTGGTTATGAAACCTGCATCAGATGTATTGGCAAATATATTCTTCCATTCTATGGGTTGTCATTTTATTTTGTTGATGGCTTCCTTTGCTGCATGAAAACCTTTTAGTTTGATGTAGTCCCATTTATTTCTTATTTTGTTTCCCTTGCCTGAGGCAATATGTCAGATAAAATATTGCGATGAACAATGGCTGTGATATTACTGCCTATAGGAGTGTCCAACCTGTGGCCCGAGATGACTGTGGCCCAAAACAAATGTGTAAATTTTCTTAAAACATAAATTATTTTTGTGATTATGTGTCACATTGTATTTAATGTGTGGCCCAAGATAACTCTTCTTCCAGTGTGACCCATAGACACCAATAAGTTGGACACCCCTCTTACTGCCTGTTTTCTTCTAGGATTTTAATGGATTTGGGGCCAACATATAAATATTTAATCAATTTGAATTTATTCTTGTGTGTGGTGTAAGAAGGTTGTCTAGTTTAATTTTTCTGCATATTATCTGTCCAATTTTCCCAACACCATCTTTTGAATAAACTATCTTTAGCCCATTGTATATCCTTGCTTCCTCTGTTGAATATTAATTGACTATAAAGGTGTGTTTCTTTTTCTGGGCTCTCTGTTCTGTTTCAATGATCTATGTGTCTGTTTTTATACTAGTACCATGCTGTTTTGATTACTCTGGCCTCAGAGTATAGTTAGATGCTAAATCGTGTGATTCCCCCAACTTTGTTCTTTCTCAGGATCATTGTTGTCATGTGGGGCCTTTTGTGGCTCCATGTAAACTTTTGAAATATTTCTTCTAGTATGTCATTGTAATATTGATGGGAATTGCATTGATTGATAGATTGCTTTGGGTAGCATGCACACTTCAATGATGTTAATTCTTCCTATTCATAAATATGGTATACACTTCCACTTAGTATTTTCTTCAGTTTCTTTCTCAGTGTCTTATAATTTTCCAAGTACTGGTATTTTGCATCCTTAATTAACTATATTCCTTGCTATTTTATTTTTATTTTTTTAATTAATTGTAAATGGGGTGGTTTTCTCAGTTTCCCTTTCTGATAGTTCATTATTGGTGTATAAAAATGCAACTGGTTTTTGGATATTCATTTTGTATCCTGATACTTTGCTGAATTCATTAATCAATTTCAGTAGTTTCTAGGTGGAATCTTTAGGATTCTTTCTGTACAGTATCATGTCATCTGCAAATAATGGCAGTTTTACTTCTTCCTTTCCAGTTTGGATGCCTTTAATTTCCTCTCTTTGATTGCTATGGCTAGGACTTCTAGTGTTGTGTTCTGAATGAGAGTTTTGCAAGCAGCATTCCTGTCTTGCCCCAATCTTTCAGTTTTTGGCCGTTGACTATGATGTTGGATGGTAGTTTGTCATATGTTGTATGCAGGTGTGTTCCCTCTTAATCCCACTTCACTGAGAGTTTAATTTATCCTAAATGGGTGCTGGATTTTATGAAATGCTATTTCCATTACATCTATTGATAAGATTATGTGGTTTATGTCCTTTACTTCTTTATGTGGTATATCACATTTATTGATTTGGGAATTTTGTACCTTTTTTGCATTCCAAGAATTAATGCTGTTGGCCATGGTATATTTTTGATGTGTTATTGTATTCAGTTTGCTAATATTTTGTGAAGGATTTTAGCATCTACAAGGTCTATATGAAAAAGTCCAACCATTATTAATATATTGAGGACTGTTTGCATGGCATTGATGTAATCTGGAAGCCAAGGAAAACAGACTGTGTGGGCAATGATGACTTCACTGTACTAGTTAGTGGAGTGGTAGCCACCACTGAATAAGCTTGTGTACTGTGGGGCTGTCACATTGAAAATTGCTGGGCAAGTAGAGCAATGACTCTTCATCAAATTTTGCATTAAGCTTGAACTTTCTTTTGTTGATACTACTCAGATGATTCAGAAGGCTGCAGCTATGGGCAACTCGTGATTGACAGCTTTATCATGACAATGTGCCCATTCACGCATCATGTTTCCTGCAGAGTTTTTTGCCAAACATCAAATCACCCAGGTGACTTAGCCCCCCCACAGCCCAGATTTGGCACCCTGTGACTTCAGGCTTTTCCCAAAACTAAAATCACCTTTGAAAGGGAAGAGACTTCAGACCATCAATGAGATTTAGGGAAATACAACAGGGCAACTAATGGCAATTGGGAGAACTGTGTTAGGTCCCAAGGTGCCTACTTTGAAGGGGACTGAGGCATTATTGTTCTATGTACATGTTTCTTGCATCTTGTATCTTCTTCAATAAATGTCTCTGTCATAGCACATGGCTGGATACTTTCGGGATAGATCTGGTATATAGGAATATATATCAGTATAGAGTATGTATATGAATAGATATATGCATCTATTTTTAATTACTGATTTCTCATTTTCAACCTTGACTTCCTGGACACATTACTATATTTTCTTTTTTCTGGAAATTTCTTACCCATTATCTCACATCATCATAAATCTGTCAGTTTCCTCTCTATTCTCTCCTGTAGAACTTTATTTTTTTGATGTTGACTTTAAACATCAAAATATATTTCATACAAGAAAGATATTTTATCTGAACATCATACAAGAAAGATGTTTATCTTTAAGCATATCTTTCATAAATCTTGTTGTCTAAAGAGAAATACAGAGTTTTAGTCCAGCTTTATGTTTCACTATGTGACTTTAGTTGGTTCAGTTAACCATTATGAGGGTTGGTTTGTCTTCTATAAAATAAGGATAATACTTGTATTTGATTCCCTCTTGAGAACTAAATGCCATAAGACAAACACAAATTACTGCTATAACAAATGCCAGAAACTTAGTGGCTTAAAATTATTTCGCAGTTCTATAGATCAGAAGTCCAGCACAAGTCTCACTAGCCTAAAACCAGGCACTGGTAGAACCCTTTCTGGAGAGTCTAGGCGAGAATTCATCTCTTGGCCTTTTATAGCTTGGGGAAGCTCCCCGTGTTACTTGGTTTGTGGATGGATCTCTTTGTCCTTGTTCAAAGCCAGACATATGGCTCTGATTCTCCCCATCTCAACATCTATAATCCAAGTCTCATCTGTGAAATCTCTTTTGCAGTATAATGTAACATTTTAACAAATTCCAAGGATTAGGACATTGAGGTCTTTGGAGGGGGCCATTATCCTGCAAAGACAGCATTGAAAGGCCTTGACATCCAGTGAGCATTCAAGAAACATTAGCCTCTAGTTCTTTTTAATAGTTTTGAGACAAATATACCATTTGTTTTCTCTCTCTGATTTCCTATTAAATAGAAATATATATGGATACCTAAGAAAATCCAGAGAATATCCTGACATAGTATATATTTGAAATATTTAGAACCCATACATTTTAATTAGATTATCTTGTATAGCTTTTATTTTAATAGCAACAGCAAAGATGTTAGTGGGTAGAGACTAGAGGCAGACAGGGTGAATTTCTATAGCAAATTCTATGGCATACCAATCAATTTATGATAAAAAGGTGTTTTCTGCCCTCCTTTTCCATCTCTGTGTGTGTGTGTGTGTGTGTGTGTGTGTGTGTGCCACAGGAATTGGCATCCACAATGATCGTGCTGTGCTTTTATCAGCTGGGTTTTCATCAGAGAAACAGAACCAAAGCAGTCAGGACCCACAAGCACACAACAGACTGCACTAATATCAATAGAAATCTACGTCAGTTCTTGCTGCCTCTGATCTTGATGATATGGATGTCTTGTAGGACCCAGGACCTTTTCATGGTACTAAACCCTGACCCAGGAGTCAGAGGGGAGAAGGAGAATTCAGAAGAAGACTCTTCAACTGCCTCCTGCCAAAAAAAGTGAGCCAGCAGGTAAGCGACTTCCTACATGGCTGTGGCTTTACTTCTGCCTTCCATAGAAAGTGCTCGTAAACAGAAACAGACAAAAAAGGAAAATCTGGGGATTGTAGTTCAGCCTAGTCAATACTAATAGTCTAGCTACCACATAGTACCAATCTGTGCCTAGTTTCAAATCATTAATTGTCCATTTATTTCCAATTTATCTTAGATAGGTTTCTTAACTTCTGTGTGTTTCTGAGTTCTCATCTGTAAAGAAGAAATAACTGAAAAATGTGATCATAATATAAAAATATAGCAGAGTTGTTCACAAACATTAAGTGATAGATTATTGGCAACATTCTTTTTTTTTTTAAAACATTTTAATAATTTTTTTAAAGATTTTATTTATTTATCTTCAGAGAGGAAGGGAAGGAGAGAGGGAGAGAAATATCAATGTATGGTTGCTTCCTGTGCGTTCCCTGCTGGGAACTGGCCTGCAACCCAGGCATGTGCCCTGACTGGGAATCGAACCGTGATCTCTTGTTTCACAGGCCCGTGCTTAATCCACTAAGCTACACCAGCCAGGGCTATTGGCAACATTCTTAATGAGCAGCAAGAAAGGAACACTGAACTAAATTAGAGTTCTTAGAATTTATACAATAAATGAAATAATAAACATCCTTCTGTACTTATAGTTATAACATGGCTAATGAAATTGGGTAATCTTTAATATGAAGCTTAGTTGAAACATGATTTACTATTGCCTATATATAATTTCAATATTAAAATCTTATTCTAAATGAGATTAATACTGATTTTAAAAGACTTAAAGACGTTTAACTTGATTCACACCACTTTGAAATGCTGAAAAAAATTCATTAACCAAGTGCTTCACTAAAAACATAAATATAAAAAAATAATAACTAGAAGAAAGTCTAATAAATATTTCTGCGATAATGATATATTAGTTTGGGTTCATCAGAGAAACAGGAAAATAGATATATAGGTATAGATATGTAGATATTGTATATATATATGAAATTACTATTCAGAATTGGCTCACATGGTTATGCCAGACCTAGAAATCCTGAGACCTGAAGTCAGCAAGCCGGAGACCCCGGAGAGCCAATGAGTTACCGGTCTGTGTCTGAAGGTCTGAGAACTAGGAAAACGGATGGTGTAACTTCCATTCCAGGTTGTTGCTAGAAACTAGCAAGTCTACAGCAGAAAGGGAAATGCTGTATTCTTGGTATATTTTCTCAGAGACTGTAGTATACATCTTTTCTTCAGGAATAGCATGGGCTAAAATATTTTAAACCTTTAGATCTCTGGACCCTATTAATTAGTATGTATATTTCATTCAGGAAAAATACCTGTCGGTGTTTTTCTAGTGTTAGATTTGAAAGAAACAAGCTACTATTTATGGGAAAGCATGACCAAAAAGTCTCTTGCAATTGGATTATCTGGCATTTCAACTTGTTTTCTACCTCCTTCTCAAGGTTACCATATTTAGTTAGTTCTCATAAATCAAATTCATAGGGCTATCCCTCATTCTTATTACATAGTAAGTATAGTTTTTCCTTGCACTGTTTCAGTAAGAAGTACATACTGAAATAATTTATTAACACAACACCTTGCATTATGTAGGGTTATTTTTATCATGTAAACAAGTTTGATGCTGTTCATTAACATAATCCCCTATTTTATAGGTAAAATGAGTGATCAGTATCAATGTTTTAATGAGTGTCTTAGGCCATTTGGGGTGCTATTACAAAATACCGTAGCCTGGCTAGCTTATAAACAGCAGAACTTTATTGCTCGCTGGTGGTTCTGGAGGCAAGAAGTCCAAGACCAGGGTGGTCAGGTTCGGGGGAGGGCTTCTTTTCAGGAGGCAGACAGGCAGCCTCTCGGTTTTTCCTCACGTGGTGGAAAGTGATGAGGGAGCTCTCTCAGACCTCGCTGCTAGCTATTCTGATTTACTCGTCTCCATGGCCTAGTTACATCTGAAGGCTCCCCATCTGATTCCATTATCTTGGGGGTTAGGATTTTAACGCATGAACTTGGGGGAACACAAACATGCAATATATAGCAACTGGTATGTTCATGTGTTTTCACTTGATTATCTAAAAATTGTTCTTAAACATATAGTTATGCCTATAGCTGGCCATGAAATCACTTACTGCAGTATACAAGCTTGAAAAGTGAGCAAAAACAATTGTATTGTATGTATTTTTATATTCAAAACCTTTTTAAAATGTAAAGCAATGATATTGTTGGCTTACTAATGAAGCTAAGTTGCCTTAGAAAATATACTTTGTTGCTATTTAATTTGGGGTGAGGTCTCCGATTTGTGGTTAAAATACATATTAAAATATATTTTTGAGGAGTTTGTTTTTTTTGTAATTTAGAATACACTAGTCCATATAATATAATCTAAAGTTATGTAAATGGACTTCATGAGGTTATTTAATCATTCTTCAGTCAATTCAATGTATCGTAGAAGAAGACACTATGTAGGAAAACAGAAAATAGTGCGGAGTTTATTTTTTTCATTATTTGCATACCATCACATGCATTAAATATGCATTTAAATGCATAAAATACTTGGAGTTAATATACAGTACAATGGTAGGTCTTCAAATAAATCGAGCATAATTTGGACCTTCCTTAGCCCCAACCATTACCCAGAAATATTGGATTGATGGCTGTGGCAGACCTGGCTTCTCTTCATTAGAATCTGCACACCCACATCCATAGCAAAGAGTTGTCACTGGGTAGGGGCCCATTTTCTCTCTCTCTGTTACTTAGGAACTTTCACATGACTGAGTTAGAGTCATTGGAATATAAACAATAGCAATGCGCATTAACTATAGTCCTGGAACAATGAAATTCGTTTTATAGTCTCTAATGGTCTTTTCCCTTCTGGCCCACTTCTGTGGGATCTCCAAACTGATCTTGAAGTCCATGCATTGAGTATGGCAGAGTCTGTCAACCTAGATCCCAGAATCAATGTACAAATGTGGGTACCCCAAAACCTGGTTATGTTTCAATAAGGTTTTGTCAGGAAGAAATGAGTTGTGTGTCTGTACATGCGAGGCTGTTAAACCACTGATGTTCAGTGACTATGTAGATTGTGCTTGTATTTTTCAGGCCTCAGTTAAACATGTTTACTGCTGTTGATTGCTTTAAATGTTGAAAGGACTGAGCAAGAGACCTCTGCATTGTTAATACTTGTATAGGTGTGTGTGTGCACATGAACACTTGAAAATAACCAAAAAGTTATTTTAAATCTCAACAAATCTGACTAAAAAAATTAGCTCTAACTTCTGGGTAAATTTGCTGTACAAGCAATCCCAGAGCTTTAGGGACAGTAAGGAGCAGAAATTTCTGGGATGCAATAAAAAAAATTACAAAGGAAACAACAGACAAGGGAGTCCCTGTAATTCGAAAGGATTTTAAGGTAACTGGTTTAAAGATATACATATATTTGCAGATTCTTTCCTAAGTTGAAAATATGCAGAATAGTTAAATTAGTATGTTAACAAACTACATAATGTATGAGTGACTGCAGTTCATTTATTTTTCAAATAAATTCTAGGTCCAAACATAGATAAGAGAGAACAGGATGTATACAAATGAGAGTATATTTTCCAAAAATAGCTATAGATATATTTGTAGTCCCACTGGCTCTTCTGGAACATTGACAGTCCCTCACCAATGGGTTGGGTTTATTTTCCTTCCCATGAACTGGGTAAGCTTGAGACTGTTCCAAACAATGAAGTATGGCAGAAGTAATGCTATGTGACTTGCAAGGCTATACAGAATACAGAATGAAGTTTCTCTCTGGCTTGACTGTGTTCCCTCTTGTGCTCTAACACTCATACTTTGTTGATACTTGCACTTAGGACCTACCTCGTACTTGGGTCCCGAAAAGTTTATACTACATAATGCAAAGAGATGACCTATAAAAACTCATGTTTGAAAAAACCGAGGCACCATCTGATGTCCAACGTGATTCTCTAGTAATGTAAGGGATTGGGTCTTCATTATTATTCCAGCTCCTACCCTTTGGTCTTTTGTCTGAATCCTTAGATATTCTGAAGCAGAGTCAAGCCATCTTCGCTGTGCCCAGTTTACATGACAGACTCATATAATTAATAAATATAACCAATGGTTTTACTCCACTAAGGTTCCCTGAGGATGAAGTTCTCTCGTCTTCTTCCTTATTATGTGACCTGAAAGTCAGAAGTTAGACTTTCTTCTTTCTTTCCTTTCTCTATCTGACTTTTAAAATACTAGAGAATTGGGGGACTCAACATGACATTCTTGAAAACAAGGCTTTCATTTTTTAACTTACCACATTTATAAATATATATAAATTTTCTAATAGAAATATTTAAAATTATAAAAATTCTCTGTCACTCTCTCAATTCTGTCTTATCCATCATTATTATTTATTCACATAGGTACATTAGTTAGCTATGACTATATAACAAATTACCACAAATTTAGGAGCTTGAAATGATAGTCATTTATAATCTCATAATTTCGATAGTTAAAAATCTGGTACAGATATATATACGTTCTCTGCTAAAGGTGTCACAAGGCTGAAACCAAAGCATCAGTCGGAATCTTCAATAATCATAATCTCCATTCTGGAAGTTTGACTAGGGAAGAATCTGCTTCCAAGCATCCTGAGATTACAGACAAAACCTTTCCTTTATAGCTGTCAAATGCATTGCAGCATGCTTACTCTAAGCTAGAAGCAAAGATAAAGGGTATCTCTGTTTATTTGAGTCTCTGATCTCTACACCCTGTTTAAAAAAGCTTCCCTGAGTAGGTCAGGCCCAGCAAGGGCAATCTTTCTTTTGAATAACTAAAAGTTACATGTCCTACCCAAACTCATGGAGAGGAGATTACGCAAAGACATGGATACTAGGGTGCGTGAATCATGGGTACCACTGAGTGTGTCTTTCATAATAAGTGAATTAATGTTCACCAATTCAATATTACATTCTCAACCAAGATGAATATCTTGATTTGTTTGACTGAATAGATAAAACTTTACATTAACCAAAGTTTCAATACTCCTTTCCACTAATATCATTATTATGGAAAGTACTCTATATTTAATGAATGTCAAACAATTTTTTATTCAAACTTTATTAAATTCAACAACCATTTAATAAAAATTCAGATTTCTTATCTATAATTGGTAAATTTTATTTTGCATTGGGTATAAGTAAATTTAAAGTACATAAACTAAATTACAATTGTTGCCTTTGGGCTCCTTAAAATCTAGCATGTGAAATATTATTTTGTATGTAATATATATGGGTATATTATATAATATATACATATAGGTGTATCTGTATGCATGTTAGAATCTAGTATGTATTATGATACCTGCACATATATAAAACAAGAAAATCAGAAAAGTCTTTTAACCTAATATGACATCTTTACTCAA
>CM052540.1:22566069-22611728 GCA_028533065.1 Trachops cirrhosus
TAAATGAAAAAAATACAGAGGTCACTAAAGGGGCAAGATGTGTAACATGGATTGCCTTTGAGATTTTCAAATCATTTCCTCATACTGGGGTAGCAGCTACCTCCTAAGGATTTTGGCTTCCTCTTTTTATCATCATCCTTATCTGTGGACCAAAATCTCTCTGTAGTTTTAAATGTAAGAGAAATGCTATGGTCAGGTTTGAGCCTTAACAGATTAAAAGTATTTTTGAAAATTCCTCTACTTTTATTGTTACATATAGGATCCTAGAATCTTTACCTTTTTTTTGTAGAGAAAACATTTTTAATGAATCTTCCAGAATCCTGAAATAAGGAATATCAGAAATAATGTTATTATAATGAAACCAGTGATCAAGACATATTTTCTACCATTATTTCCACATGCATTGTGCTTAATCAGTGGTAGGCAAGCTAGATTGTAAACTATGAGAAAAATAACACATTTTCCAACTCTGGCTCCCCGCTCCGCTGCAGGCAGCTGGAGGTGTTTTCCAGAAATAGAAGATGGGTGTAATAAACAATAGAATACAGGCAGTGAGAGCCATAATGATCTCTTCTTTTCCCTTTGATACAATTTATTAAATGCATTTTAAAATGAACTAATCCTGCAATAACTTGATTTACATGGATAAAATATACTTTTTTAAATACAAACATACAATTAACTATATTTTTCTTGAAATTATAGTTGCTACAACTGTCACTTCTTATAATCAAGTGTTAAATGTATGCTTCAGAAAGGTGGCTTAAGTAGGTAACCTTTACAGCTCTTGTCAACCCCCAAACATTATCTAATTTTATAAGATATTCTCTGAAAAGGAAGCACTCCAAAGAATTGGAGGGGGCGAGATGAGCAGGAAATCTTTTACATTTAATTCCCCATAATTTTCTCTAGGTAAGAGCAATGCCAAAAAATGATGACTGAACTAATCCGTATCATCAAGGAAGGAAAAGGAAGTCATGCTTTCATGCCTCAAGTGAAAAGTTATGACCCAGTTTTAAAATGGACATAATAGAATGTAACCAAGGTAATTACAGAGTTTATAATCAAAGTTTCTGCCTAGATATCTTATTTGCATAAAGTTTTTTTCCCAAGATAGACTGATGTTAACTACTTGCACATTTTATTGATTTCCAGCTAAGTCATCATTTAGAGAAAGTGCAACCATTTAAAATTTGACCTGCTTTTAATGCAAAAGGAAATCATCACAAAGATTGAAGAGTTGGTATTAGTTCGTTTGCTTTGGAGCTCTAAGGAAACATTTCCTCCCACCCACACGTTCTTTAATCTCCCAATCTTTAAAAAAAAATGAGATGCTTGAAGGTTAGAGAGTTAGGAATTCATAAACACACACACACTTAAAATGATATTTTTTGACAATTTAAAAAAGTACATGAAAACATTAAAGAAATAAGCTGCATGAAAATTCTAGGTCATAGTCTTAAATCATTTGCATTTGAGAGAATTTTGAGGTGCAGGGTGTAGTTCAAGATTTCTTGATTGAGAGCCCTTGTCCTTCACATTGTTGAGAATCATTGCTGTAATGTTTTACTTTTGGTTTTACACACAATGCCCACAGAAGATGTAAGAGAAGGCTTATTTATTATAAATGCTTGTGTATGAACTATAGCTTTTGTCAGATCCTCAAGTCACCTTGAAAACTCTTAAATATTTAAAAGTCACTATTCTAGTGACAATTAAATAGACTTAGAGATCATAGTTAGCTGGATTTGTTTCCTGGTCCTTCTGTTTACTACCTTTGTGGCTTTAGAAAAATTATTTAACCTACCTAGGACTCCTTGTCATTGCCATGGTAACAACTAGATGACAACCTGTGTAAACCCCATGTACAGCACCTTCCTCATCTGCCAGTTTTTTTGTTTCAGTTCTGCTCTTCTGTAGTTACAGAATTTGTGTCTTTACCCAGGCGTGTAGTTGCTTGGAAAAAAGACCTTATTTCCCATATATTTGCAATTTTAAATAACACTGCAATGATCATAGAGGTGCTTACCTTCCTTTGAATTAGTGTTTTGGGTTCCTTTGGATATGTTCCTGGAAGTGGGATCTCTTGGTCCAAAGGCAGATCCATTTTTTTTTTTTATTTTTTGAAGTGTTTCCATACTAGTTTCCACAGTGGCTACAGCAATCTGCATTCCTACCAACAGTGCAGAAGGGTTCCTCTTTTCTCCATATCCTCACCAGCACTTTTTGTCTAATGAACAAACTGAACTAACAAGGAAAATAGAAAGATGGAGAGCAGGATGACAGCTAAGAGTGTGGGAGGGTAAGAGGTGGAGGAATGGAGCAAAAAGGAAAAAGGACTCATGGACAGGGACAACAGTACGGTGATTGTAGAGGGGAGGGGGTATTAGGAGACTAAATGATAATGAAAAAATACAATAATTGTTAAAAAGAAAAAAATAAAAACATTTAAAAGACCTTATTTCCCAATTTTCTTAATTGTGGTCATGGCAAAATGGAAGTGTTGTATGCAGCATGTGAGAGTTTCATGAATGCAAATAGCAGAGCCCTCCTCTCTTTCCCTTCCCTTCCCTGGTGACTGGAGGGTGGCTCTGCTACCTTGAGTAGGAATCTTGAATCGGGAGTTGGAAGGCTCCTAGAGAGAAGAGAACCACAAAGCAGCAAGATAAAAGAAACTTGAGGTGATTGTTAGCTTCCACTTCAGACCTGGACAACTGTCTAACTTTATATGTATTTTAAAGCTGTTATAATTTTGTGATATTTATTATTCAGAGCTAAATATATATCTTAGCTAATATAGACACTTAGACTAATAAATTAGGAAGTCAATAAAATGTATTTACAAAATTTCAGATCTACTTTTTATTAGCTGAATAACATTTTACACAACCATTCTAGTCTTCAATTTGCTCATTTAAAGTTAGAACTAATAACCTCTACCTCATATAGATGTGAAATTAAATAAAATATGCACATAGTTATAATCTACATATTTAATCTATTTTTAAAATCTGTTGAATATATTTAAAATTTGTCAAAGACTACTTTTAAAAAATTAAATGCAAAACAAACTAGAACTGAGATGTTTTTAACAAATGCAATCCCCAGCCCTGGCTGGTGTAGCTCAGTGGATTGAGTGTGGGCTGAGGACCAAAGGGTCACTGGTTTGTTTTCTAGTTGGGTCACATGCCTGTGTTGTGGGAGGCATGTGAGAAGCAAACACACATTAGTATTTTCCTCTCTTTCTCCTTTCCTTCCCCTCTCTCTAAAAATAAATAAATAAAATCTTTAAAAAATAAATGCAATTCTCCCTTACCATACATTCATACATTTCTGTATCTCATTGAAGAGTCAACATTTATATCCCTGAGATGTTTCTTTTGACAATTACACTCAGATTATCTAATTATGCAGCAGTTTCTTATCAATCACAGGGATTATTTACTTGTTATCTGAAACTCTTTTACTAACTCTTATTTAAATAATGTGCTTGAAAAATATTTCCTGGCCATTGTCCATTTGACTCAAATAAATTCATAAAAAAAACCTACTATTTTCCCATAATATTTTTAATTTTTGTCTAATATTTTTAAGTCTGTTTTCCAGACTCCAGTTTGCTAAACTACAAATAAAAATTTTGGTGATTATTTTTCCTTATGTTGTTAAAGGATGTTTTAAATTATTTATAAACACATGGAAGAAAGACAATTTGTCATGTAACCCATCACTAATTAGTAAAGATTAGCCACTTTTTCTGAGGTTGATGAATTATTTCTAGTTGTTTACAGAGAAAAAATTCAGGTAGTCATGTCTGGGCAAATGGAATAAATGACCCATATATAAATTAATGTTGTTTCAGTTCTGAGAGATTTGTTCCTGTTCAGCACAGGTGCATATCCAGTGTAATTTTGTAAACAGTTTTAAATGTATTTATAAAGAAAAAAAATCAAAGTAATTTTTTAAGTTCCATTATATGAAAAGTCGGCAACATTTAACAGCTACAGGATCATGCTCTGCATTCATCTTACTTATTTAAAATCTTTGTTATTTAATATTATTATATTACTTTTACAAGTTCTAAAAAATGAACTCTTAATTTACTTCCTGCGTGTTTTCAGAAGAGTGGTTTAGAAAGATGTTAAGAGATTGGCAAAGGAAAATGGCAAGCATAAATGTGTGGCTATAGTATAATGGTTCTGGAGCCAGATGGGTTTGTTTCAAAACCCACTTCTGTGTATACTAGGGGAGTGATGTTCTAGTTTTTTTATTTAATCTCTGTAAGTATCACTTTCTTTATCTATAAAATAGAGATAACAAAAACTAGATTTTTATGATGTCAAGAGACTCAACTGAAAGAGCATATAAACTACAAATGTTTGGTAATGCATAAGTTCTCAAAAATTTAGGTGTATCATTATAAGCACGATTATGTTATATTACCATTGTTACTGTACAAATGCAGCAGTTTCTAGTTATGCTTTAACGAGTGGCTGCAGAGTGTAATTTGTCTTGGCTGATTTCATACAGTTAATACAATGGCATAAATTGATGAAAGTCATTAATTGATTGTAATAACTGCACTAAAATGTATGGAAGAAATGTAATGTATTGTTTTATTTACATGGATAACTTAAAAATGTTGTCTTTGTTCCATGGCAAAGTAAGGCTAAAATATATCCCCCACATAGGTACATATACAAAGCTATATCTATAGGGGTTTTCTTTTTGCTTATTTTCAAACATTACAAATTGTACAAATCAATAATAAAAATGAATTTTAGTTAATAATGATATAACAATAGTGGATCAGTAATTAGATCAAATATACTGTACCAATGCAAGATGTTATTAGTAAAGAAAATGCATATGAGGGAGGGATAATGTATAGCAATCTTTGTAATATCTGCTCAAATTTTGTAAATTTAAAACTTATAAAGTCTGTTAATTCAATTTAAAATATTGTTTTAAAAGTGTATATTTAAAGTGAATGATATATATATATGTATATATATAGCCTTGAATATATCTATATATTTCAAGGCAAATAGATTTTTAATAATCCCTCTTTTTAGAAAAATTTCATAAATATAAGGAAAAATACTTTGAAAATATTTCTCATGTGATACTTTTAGCACCTGCAAATAGAAGGCACACAGTATTTACACATTTAAGTAAATTATTTTCCAAATAAAGAATGTTAGGCAGACAACTAAATCATGTTTTAGGAAGTTTTTAGTTGTCTGGGACCATATCTATGTTGAAATAAATGTTAAGTAAAGAACAGCTTTTGCTTTGATATTAAATATTATAGTACATTGTGATATAAGTATAATGGGAAAAATAGCCTTCTGTATAAGTGGATAGTCTGTAAGAATAGCCAGTGCATTATGGACTTGATATTTGCTAGCTATAGTTTTAAAGCCCATTTTATATCAACCTTTTTCTCAAGTAATCCTTTGTATGTAAAATATAATATCCCCTATTCACAACTTATATATTAAATTAAAATAAATTGCTATCCAAAATCATAATTTTTCAGTGCCAGACCTAGGATTTAATCCTCTTTAATTACAATATTCATGTTTTTAAAGATTGCATTTATTTATTTTTTAGAGAGGGGAAGGGAGGGAGAAAGAAAGGGAGAGAAACATCAATGTGTAGTTGCCTCTTGTGCACCCCTCCCTGGGGACCTGGCCCACAACCCAAGCATGTGCCCAGAGTGGGAATCGAACCGGTGACCCTTTAGTTTGAAGGCCAGCACTCAATCCACTAAGCCACACCAGCTAGGGCTAATATTCATGTTTTTAAAAACATTAAATAAAATAATGACAGTGTTTGCCTCTAGGTTGTG
Organism: Trachops cirrhosus; assembly: GCA_028533065.1. Lineage (NCBI taxonomy): Eukaryota > Metazoa > Chordata > Mammalia > Chiroptera > Phyllostomidae > Trachops > Trachops cirrhosus. The sequence goes on from CM052540.1 coordinate 22,571,921, forward strand.
ATATTAAATTTTTGAAAGCAATATTGGAAACTTCTACAATGAGAAGATATTTTTAAATATACAAACAAGATCATAAAGAATGTATACTTGATATTCATTTCTTCTGTGTATATGGTTATTTCTGAAAGCCTTTGAATTTCATGAAAATATATAACAAATTTTTGGATAATATTCAGATTTTATAATATCTACTCAATACAAATTTTGATTTTTTCAAATTATCTCTGGTTTTGAAACATATGCTCACCAAAGTGACAGGCAAATGTAATGTAATGATAATTACCTAGTTAATTACTATGAGGAATCCACAACTTTTAGTGTTTTAAATCTCTGAATTTTCTATTTTCTGTTTTATATTATTCCTTTTCATTCATCAACCTTCATTTTCATTGTGTACCCATCAATCTATTGCAAGGCTTCTACTGTTGGAAGTAAAGTTCATGTCTACCACAGAGTCTTATTCATAAGAATGTGGAGAAATTGGAAACTTCACGGATTGCCAGTAGGAATGTAAAATGGTGCAGCCTCTGTGAAAAATGTTTTGGCAATTTTTCAAAAGTTAAGCACAGAGTTATCATATGACTTAGATATATACCCAAAGGAATTGAAGCTATATGTCCTCAAATACATGGTCATTGCAGCATTGCTCATAAAAGCCAAAAAGCAGAAATAACCCAGATGGTCATTACCTGATAAATGTATAAATGCAATGTGATATATGCGTATAGTAGAATATTAATTGGAGATGAAAAGGAGTAAAATGTTGATACAGGATAAAAATGAGTGAATGCAGAAAACATTATGCTAAATAAAAAAGTCAGGTCATATATTGTATGATTCCAAATATATGAAATCTCCAGAACAGGTAAATTCACGGAGATAGAAAGTACATTAGTGGTTACAAGGGATGAGCAAAGGGAGAAATCGGAAGTGACTGCTTGCTAACAGGCACAGGGATTCTTTTGGGGGTGATGAAAATAATCTGTAGTTGAACTGTGGTGATGGTTGTGCAACCTTGTGAATATGCTAAAAAAATTAAACAGGTGAATTTGACAGTATATTGATTATATCTCAATAAAAAATTAAAAGTGTTCACCTAGAACTAGTTTGGAGTGTGTATACATGACAATTTTTAAAGAATGTTAAGTTAAATCTGTTTTTTTAATCTTTGGTTACACTGCCCTAATTGTTTTTTACACTTCAGTACAAAAACAAACATCATTTTAGACATTTTAAACAAAATCTGTGGAATGATTATCGAACCAAAGTATACTCTAGGTTTTTCATATAATTCCCAGAACAAACAGATCTTGAAATTTAGAGAAGTTACCGACTCTAGGGCAACCATTGAATCTACTTTGATGTAGGAATAATGTTCCCATCATCCCCAGCCACCAAGAAACACTAGAATGCATTCCATAACCTTTGTAACCAGGGATTAGTGCCATAAAATGGGAAGATTTCCCTTTTCTTAATTTTTGTGAGTCTCAAAAGCCTTCTTTTAGAGAAATATTCAGATTATTAGTTACAATGGAATCTGGGAAGTAGAGTTTTTAATTTCCTAAACTCTCCAAATAGGTGATGTATTGGTATTTGAGAGAGAGCATTGAAGTGTCTTGTTTCAGCTATTAAAGGTATGTAGAACCTTCAGAATTGAGGGTTTGAAACAATTATTGAGATAGGAATCTTGCCTATGACAATACTAAATAATAATTATAGTTGGAATTGATCCTCTTATAAAATTATATTTGATAAAACAGTAGGAAAATCAGGACCTAGCTAATATTAATTACCAACCTTTGGAAAAATTCTTCTCATATCATTCTAAAATTCCATCTGTGACAATTCTTTGATTCACTTGGTCATCTTAATTCTAATTACTGTAATTTTTATTAAGATTATAGTAGTCATGAATGATACATTCCAATGCCCCAGTAGATGCTTGTTGTATATATTATGTTTCTTCCTACACATACATATCTATGATAAATTTAATGTATAACTTAGGCACAGTAGGAGGTTATCAACAGTAGCTACTAATAAAATAGAAAAATTATAACAATATTCTGTAATAAAAGTTACATGAATGTGGTCTCTCTCAAATATCTTCTTGCACTATACTCACCCTTCTTGTGATCATGTGAGATGATACAATACCTACATGGTAAGATGAAGTGAGCTGGAAGTTTTCATTTAATATTTTCAGACTGTGGTTAATCACATGGAACTGAAACTGAGCAAAGCAAAACCGGAGATAAAGGGGGAAGATTGTATTGTAAGAGCATCCTAATTGAGCTACCTGCTTTGATTGCTCCTCTGCAATCAGTTCTGCAGATTAATTATTTCCTTCAAGGTCCTAAAATTCCCCCATGGGAGAAGGTCAAAATACTATAATATCCAACTAATCTTACATTTTGATCCTAACCTAATACACTTCCATCAAATCTATTAGTTTATTTTTCTCCACAAAGTTTTTGTAGACTGTGCCTGTAATTCTTCCCTAACCAGAGGGTAAAGTTTTTCATTTCTGTCTGGCATCTGTATCCTTACTTCAGAAGTGTTACCCATTTTTCAGACCGGCCAAACATGTGCTTAATTATGAATTATTTCTAATTCCTCCAGACAGATGGCCCTCCACCTCCATCATTTTCTGATTCAGTGGGATGTTTTTACACAGCATTTCTAAAATGTCTTCAAGGCAAAAACAACATAGTACCTATATTTTTATTGCCACCAACCAGTATTTAGCCTGACGGACACTGACTACTCAATACATTGCTTTAATAAAAGCATATAAAAATAAGAATAAATAAAAGGATACATAATGTAACTGTCATATCACAAGTTTCAAGAAGTCTATTTTTTTTAAATATTTTATTTATTTATTTTTAGAGAGGGGAAGAGCGGGAGAAGGAGAGAGAGAAACATCAATGTGTGGTTGCCTCTCATGTGGTCCCCACTGGGGACCTGGCCTGCAACCCAGGCATGTGCCCTGACTGGGAATCGAACCTGCAATGCTTTGGTTCGCAGCCCGCGCTCAATCCACTGAGCTACGCCAACCAGGGCTCCAGAAGTCTATTTTTGAATGTTAGCATATAGGCCGATGTCATGCTTTCCATTTCTACATTTCAGTAAGGTTGAACTTCTAAATTTCTAAAGTTTATATTAAAAGTTCTGATTGTCAATTCTGCTCAATTTAGATTTCAACTTAATAAAAAATAGCAATACCACGATTGTGGGGTTACAATCAACCTAGCCATATCAGTAGAACTACCAATGCAGTACATTTAAAATACTATATAGGGAATTGCTTTTGAATTATGCTATTTCAAAGCAGTAGGTAATGACTATGAAATTAAGCAATTGATTGACGTTGAAGATCATTTCTCTCATGTATCTTCTCTCACTACTATCAGGAATGAAAGTTATAGAATTGCTTCTTATTTAAAGAAAGACAAATACCATATGATCTCACCTTTAACAGGATCCTAAACAACAAAACAAACAAACAAGCAAAATATAACCAAAGACACTGAAACAGAGGACGGGCTGACAGTGACCAGAGGGGAGAGGGGAGGGAATTTCAGGGGAATTTCAGGGGAAAATGGGAAGGGTTTACAGGAACAAATATAAAGGACACATGGACAAAAACTAGGCAGGGTGGAAATGGGAGGGAGGTGGTGAGGGATGGGAAGGTGGGCTGGGATGGGAGTAAAGGACAGAAAACTGTACTTGAACAATGATTAAAATAAAATTTAAAAAATAAAAATAAAATAAAATAAGAAATTTTAATAAATGAAAAATGCACACACACTAAAAATATATATGCCCAAGAACTCACTCAGCAGTACTTACTATTTATTTTTAACCTCAGAAATGAGTCTTTATGCAATGCACACCCTAGGTGGCTTTATATCATGTTAAATGAGGCCATAAAGAAAGAAAGTGCCTACCACAGAAGCCTATAAATTAGTGCCAGTAGGTCCTACAGAAGCACCTACTCTGAACATATAAAACTAGAAAACTTGGACTTCATTAAGAATTTGGTTATTATCAGCCATCATTAACAAAAATAAAGTTAAATTATAATTTCAATATGTATATTATAGTTTTAACCCAGAAGCCTGTAACAAGAGTACTCAATGCTGCAAATGCAATATCTTTACAGTCAAAATTACTGCAACTAACAATCTATGTTGGAAATGGTCAGCTATACTAGTAAGCTGAATACTCAGAACTGAAGTCCCAATTAAACAATTTGTATCATTATCTTTAAAAAATCATTATCTCTTTTTACTTATTTACCTATACTTTGGATTTGTTAAATAACAGTTTTTTAATAGAAGAATAAGTGAGCCATATGCATGAACTAAATATGACAAATTTATAATAATAAAATATAAAAATTCAATTTGGGAAGAGTTCAGAAAAATTTACTCAATACAGAATTATAGCTATACTATTTTAAAGATAAAATCATTACTTTTCAAGTATAAGATGAACATATGACAACTATTTGATTTGACCTTTTATTTTATCTTTTTACTGTTGTTCAAGTACAGTTGTCTCCATTTCACCCCACCTTTTAGTTAATAAAGGAAACTAGATATTAAAAGTTAATTCAAAGGAAAACCCAAGGAACAGACTCACACTGGCAATCACACATGCTCAAATGAATAGTTTAATAAACACAAAATTGCTTTCTTCCATGGTGATTGGTATGGAATTGCATCAACTGTACCTCTACCATTAACAAAAGATGTGTCTCGCCCTGGCTGGCATAGCTCAGTGGATTGAGTGCTGGCTGTGAACCAAAGTGTCGCCAGTTCGATTCCCAGTCAGGGCACAGGCCAAGTCCCCAGTGGGGGCCATGTGAGAGGCAACCACACATTGATACTTCTGTTCCTCTCCTTCTCCCTCCCTTCCCTTCTCTAAAAATAAATAAATAAAATTTAAAAAAACTATAAAAAGATGTGTCTCTTAGGTTGCACCAGCTTCCTGATGGCAGGAGACCTTTATGAACGGGTAGTATTTCATTGTGTTAATGTACCACAGCTTTTTTATCCACTCATCAGTGATTACGTCAATTAGCAGGTGAAATTAGGATGAACTATGTGTGTGAAAAATAGTGCTGTTATCATGTATCATATTATCATTTATTTTGAGAACATGTATACAGTGGGTTGTGTTTGCATGCCTACATAAAGGGGAGAGATTTATTTCTGTCTTTGCAACTTATTAGGGGGTCACCTGTTCTGTATGTTGCATTCTACTTAATGCTTATTGAAAATAAAATAATTGAACATTGAACACACTATGCATCATATTCTAAGATCGGCTCAAAATTGGTCACATATTTAAATATTTAAGTATGTATTTTTAAAAAAATAATGGAAATAAATCTTTGTGATCTTGAATAGGCAGAGATTTCTTAGGTATGACACCAAACACATGACCCAAAAAGAAAGAAATTGTGGTAAACAGAACATCATCAAAATTAAATCTACTTTTTGAAAGTCACCATGAGAAAATGAAAGATAAGCAACAGACAAGGAGAAATATTTAAGTTGTAACTCTGACAAATAGTTTTTACCTAGAGTATGTAGACTCTCTAATAGAAAATACATATCTTTGAGTTAGTTTAAGCTGATATAAATACATGATTGGAGGTTTGTTGTAAATCAGTAGGAGAGAACAGGCAAATCTTCATGCAAATGAATCGCAAATAATCCATGTCAACACCATCCCTGCACAGAGCTGTGGAGCATAACTCTGCACTTCTTGTGGGCTATGCATATTGACTTTGTTCTAAAGAGCACTGTATGGAAAGCGGGGAAAGTGTAACTTCACAGTGAGAGAAACGTGACAAACACTACCTCGGTCAAGTGGTGAGGGGTCACATAAAGAATGATAAAGTCACGGTGACCTAATATGCTCCCAATATGTTAGTAAAGTGAAGTTAATTCTCTGACTTTCCTCCCCAAAATGTAAAAACCAGTATAATCATGAGAAAAAGAAAGTCACACAAATCCCAACAGACCCATCCAGTAAAGTACCTGACTGATCCTCTTTAATATACTCAATGCCATAAAAAATAAAGTTAATATTGTAATGTATACCTGAAATTTGCTAAGATGATAGATCTTAAGTGTTATTACAACAACATAAAAAAAAGAAAAAAACAAATGGTAACTGTGAGGTGATAGATATGTTAATTAGTTTGAATATGGTGAATATCTCACAATACGTAAATATATCAGTTTATCATGTTGTACACCTTGAGTATTCACAATCTTTCATTGTCAATTATACATCAGTAAAGTCGGGTTAATAGTCATCATTGACAGAAAAAAAGAAACAAGGGGAGTCTGAGTAACTTCTAGAGTCACAAACTGATGAACAGGAAACTGGAACAAAAAAGAACATTACATAAAAACAAAGGAAATCTTAATAAAGTTTGGACTTTAGATTGTGGTAATGACTTCATTAATTCATTAGCTGTGGCAAGATGTTGGTAATAGGACAATAGGGTGTGAAGTACATACCTGTCTTTGCAATTTTTGTATTTCTAAAACTATTTATTTATTTATTTTTATCATCTTTTTTTTTTTAATTGCTGATCAAGGATAGTTGTCTCCATTTTCTCCCCACCACTCCCCCCACAGCCATCCCCACATCCCACCCTCAATCCTACCCACCTTTGGCTTTGTCCATGTGTCCTTTATACATGTTCCTGACAACCCTTCCCCCTTCCCCCCGCATTATCCCCTCTCACCTGCCCTCTGGTTACTGTCAATTGGTTCTTAATTTCAATGTCTCCACTTATATTTTGCTTGCTTGTTTGTTTTGTCAATTAGATTCCATTTATAGGTGAGATCATATAGTATTTGTCTTTTACCACCTGGCTTATTTCATTTACCGCAATGCTCTCCAGATCCATCCATGCTGTTGCAAAGGGTAAGAGCTCCTTCTTTCTGCTGTGTAGTATTCTGTTGTGTAAATGTACCATAGTTTTTTGACCCACTCACTCACTGATGGGCATTTAGGTTACTTCCAGTGCTTGGCTATTGTAAACTGTGCTGCTGTGAACATTGGGGTGCATAGGTTCTTCTGAATTGGTGTTTCAAGGTACTTAGGGTATAGTTCCAGCAGTGGAATTGCCAAGTCAAAAGGCAGTTCCATTTTTAGTTTTCTGAGGAAATTCCATACTGTTTTCCACAGTGGCTGCACCAGACTGCATTCCCACCAACAACGCACAAGAGTTCCCTTTCCTCCACAACTGCACCAGCTCTTGCTGTTTGCTAATTTGGTTATGATGGCCATTCTGACCAGTGTGAAGTGTTATCTCATTGTGGTTTTAATTTGCATCTCTCTAATGGCAAGTGATGCTGAGCATCCTTTCATATGTCTCTGGGCCCTCTGTATGTCCTCCTTGGAGAAGTGTCTGTTCAGGTCCTTTACCTATTTTTTAATTGGGTTATGTGTCTTCCTGGAGTGGAGTCATGTGAGTTTGATAACCATAGCAATTTTGAGAAAGAAGAGCAAAGTAAGAGGGATCACAATACCTGATATAAAATTATATTACAAGACCACTGTAATCAAAACAGACTGGTACTGGCGTAAGAACAGACACATAGGTCAATGCAACAGAATAGAGAGCCCAGAAATAAACCCAAGTCCCTATGTTCAATTAATATTTGACAAGGGGGGAAGAAGCATAAAATGGAGTAAAAATAGCCTCCTCAACAAATGGTGTTGGGAGATCTGGACAGCTACATATGAAAAAATGAAACCACCAACTTACACCATACACAAAAACAAACTCAAGATGGATAAAAGACTTACATACAAGTTGTGACACTGTAAAAGTCCTAGAGGAGAACATAGAGAGGAAAGTCTCAGATATTCTACACAGCAATATTTTCATCAATATGTCCTCTAGAGCAAGGGACATAAAAGAAAGAATAAACAATGGGATCTCACCAAAATAAAAAGCTTCTGCACAGCAAAAGAAAACATCAGCAAAACGAAAAGGGAACCAACCGCATGGGAAGATATATTTGCAAATGATATCTTGAACAAGGGTTTAAAACTACTTTTAAGGGTGTTTTATACCCCTTCCATATGATACTAAAACTATTTTTAAAGGTATTTATATACGTTTGATATAATCCAAACATTTTTCTCCTAGGTAACTCACCCAATACAAAAGAAAGCATATATTTACAAAAATCGCACACCCATTTTTAGCAGCTTTATTTGAAATGGACAAAAAAGGAAAAGTATGTGAATGTCCATCAATGAGTGAATGGATATACAAAGTGTGTACATCCATGAAATGCAATACAACTCAGCAACATGAAGGAATAAACTCTGAATACTTGCAACAATATGAATAAAACTTAAATATTATGCTGAATGAGTTTATAAAAATATGTTACATACTTATGACTCTAATTTGGGGGAATTCTGTAAAATGCAAACTAATCTGTAGTGACAAAGCTAATCTGTAGATGCCAGAGGACTGTAAGTAGGAGTAGGAAGGGAGAAGAATGTATTGCAAAAGGGTACATGGAAATTTCAGGATGTAATGAATACATTGCTTGTGTTAATGGTTTTACAGATTTATGGATATATAAAACCTTATCAAACTATCCCATTTAAATACATGAAATTTATTATGTGTTCATTATACCCCCAATAAGTCTATAAAAAGTGGAAGTGAGGAGCTGATAAAACTTAAAGTCAGGGATGAAAATAGCTGATAATTTCATCTCAACTAATAATTGCTTAAACTTTTATCCCCCCAAATTTTTACTTACTATATGCTGTTGTACCTAGATTAAAAGGTCTATCTTTACCTCCTTGCTTGGACCAACATTTTTTTTTGGAATGACTACTTAAAGGATTGATTTCCCCAAACATATTTGTGAATAACCAGCAATAACATTTTCTCATTCAACAAACACAATCATATCTTTCCAAGGGAACTTAAAGTATATTAATATTAATCATCTCTCTAAAACTATTACAGTTGTAATTTCCTCTACTAAGACATTTTACTTTCTTGTTAAAATGCAAAGATATTATTTGGGAGAATGCACACATTAAATTATTAGCAACCATTAGAAGAAATAGTTTAATTAGCTCAACAGTCTCCCTTTACCCATTGACAGAATTAGGCAGAATTGGAGGTGTCAGGGAGTTTGTAGTCAGGACGAGAAGAAACCGATTTAGGAGAGTAAACTCACCCTAAGGCAAGTGGGAGGCATCGGAGACCCAGATTACTAACTAGGGAGGGAAGGAAAGAATGGGGAACTAGTTATAATCTTACCTAAAACACTATAGTCCTTGGTCTTGAATTGGTTGTGGTGTGTAAGTATATTTATACGCTTAGTGAATTTTATGTTTGGTCTTTTTAAATTATACATTTTCTTCAAAAAATACAAATTATAGACATCTGAGAGCATAGTTATTATTTCATATCTATAAAGTTTATACTGGTGGTGTTTATTTTTGATCTCCTACCTGTGAATGCAAATGTTCGAGTTGCCAGGCTGGAAATATTCTGGCTATTTTATATTATGGAGCCAAAATAATCCTTTCATGGCATTTTTGATTTGAGGCAACACCATCATTCTTTCAGTCAGTGTATTTATGGACTGACTATTCTGCTCCCAGACTAGTGTAATGATGGGGAAATCAATTTAAAACACAATGTTTCTATTTTACCCCATATTTGATTTAGGAATTCCAATCACAATTCATACCTGAATCACAAAATAATCTTATAATATATTTTTACTAACTCATGATACATGGTTTCACTTTTGATTGTATTTTGAATCAATTTAAGATTTGATAGTGACAAATTTAGTTTCTGACCACATAATCACCAAAAAACTGACAGAAGCACTAAGGAATAAAGCTTTCTAGCAAAGGAAATGTGTAATTCCTAAAGGTAAAGATGGTTGCATAATAGGTTCCAGTTTAATTTTTTAATACCTCAACCTTCTGCTCTTAATCTGGGATGGAAAATTGTTTTGAAAAGCCTAAGGAATTATTGGAGGAAGTGATTTGCATGTCATTATTTAATAACACATAACTGTCTTGGAGACAGTTACTGCCAAATGTGGATATACTTCCAGTCAGATTTTTTCTGATAGACAGGAATCTCTGAAATCAACAAGATCATACGTAAATTTTATATGACAATAGAGTTTATTTTAAATTAAGATTCTTTAAAAATTCCTAAATATTTATTTATAATATCTTGTGTCAGTTTCAATTAGCAGCTTTATTAATATATAATGGAATAAGTTGAATCACTTAAGGCAGCATTTTCCATTTAAAGAAACACAACCTGTGTCGCTGTTGCCAATAGAAGGCAAACTGTGGGACGCAGCCGGTCAGGGTTAGGCCTGGACAACAAAGACGGGAGCGGGACTCAGGGAGACTACACTGGAGAGTCCGTGCACACGCATGCGTCTACAAATATGCATAGTGCGTATGGATGTGTATCTTAATATCGCAAGGAAAAATCCTAATTAAAAATAAGATATTTTCTTCTCCCTGGTGAAATAAGAAGATTTGTCTCCCCCCTCCTCCTTTTTGCAGACCATTTACATTAGAAAACTTGTAATTATAAATACTTCCTTCTCTCTGAAACCTATATAAATCCTCTTGAAAACTAAACAGGCATTTTGTCAGTCTATAACTCAGGAATATCTTTCTCAAGGCCTGAGAATCTTCCCTTTGAATGTAAACATCTTTTACATGTAAATATCCAAACAGCTTTACATTAAGATAATTGGAGACAGAACCACTGCCTCCCAGCTTCTGTGATGAGGCAGGAGCCTAACAATGGGCACCCTGCTTCAAGTTGTGAAACTAACGTTTGCCATGAAAAAAATGGGAACTTTGTTTCTCCTCTGGATAAAGTCAATTGGCTAGCACAGATGGTCAGGCCAATTAACAGATAAATTTAGGTTGAACTCTGTGTGACTCGAGGTGCTCTGTGTGACTCAAGGTGCTATTAAGTCCTCGTATGTGAAGATTCCTTATTGTTTATCTTGAGAATGTAATGGGTTATACCTGCTCCGTGATAGAAAGAGTGGGATTTCTGTCTTAGCAGTCTTGTAGTGTTTTGCTTGTGATGTGCATCACGTTCAAGTTCAGCGATTGTTACATAATCCTCGTATTTCCTTCTTCTACTACCTAAATGGAAAGAACACTAAGTTCACAACATTTTTGTTTTTAAATATATTTTCCATTAATATGCACATATATATAATTATAATATGTATGTATGTACACACATATATATGCTTCTGCCCAAAATTTCATTGGAATATCACAACTACAAAATATAACCTATTTCATCTCTTTAAGTTTGAAAGATTCTGATGAAATTGTCAGAGAAATCTAGCAAAAGTTAACTTTTCCTTCACAAACCCTGAATAAGAACTACATAAAAAGTTACAAAACTAAATATATAATCAGTGTGATTTTAAAAGAATCTAATAAGTATATAATTAGAAATGTTCATTGCTATGCATGCACATTCAAAGCTATATAATGCTTAGTCTGATGTTAGAGTTTTAAGATATAAAAAAGGAAGATCTGAAGACAGAGCTGCAAAATTAGGTGGGCTATTATTCTGAGGTGATTCCATTCTTATCACAATTTAGTAAACACTATCGTAATTTAACATGCATCAACAGCTATATTTTTAAAAAAATCTTGTTATTCAACAACTTGTATATTCATCCTGAACAAGAGAGTGACCATGGCATATTTACTACTCGTTGCACTAACTTTCTCATCTCCATTTTAATTTACTTTTAGTTTTATCCTTGAAAATAAGTAAAATATGGTTTATAGTCAAGTACTTTATAGTCAAGTATTATTTTCTTTATCAATCAGTAATCAGATTGCATACTCAATGTATTTCATTTCAGTTCAACTTTCCCCTTGTCAAAATAGACCATTACTAGTCACGATTAATTTATCCTTTCTCTGTGCTGCTTGCGCATGCTCTCTTCATTGTCTTTGCTCTCAAGCCGTTAACATAACTACATCTGCTTTCTTTTGATGTTTTTACTTAATATAACTTTCCATCACATTACTTTTAAACTACCTCTATCGTAGTATTTTGACAGCATTTCTTTGTGTAGGTTTTAGTTATTTAAATAGTTGTTCTTGGTGCTGCATTATGTAAATGTAATTTATCACAATCTGAAGGCATTGATGTTTTACTAGATTGAACAAAATATACAATGTCTAAACTTAGCTTCCTTTATGTCCCTTTACCTTCCTCACTTATCATATAATTGCCTTAAATATTTATATTAATTGAGAATTATAGCAGACAGTATTGAAGTTTTGCTTTAACCATCAAACATAATTTAGAAAATTTTAAAGAAGAATAATGTATATATTTACCAGTCCTTTTACTATTCCTGTTCTTTCTCCATTGCTTATATTCTAGGATTCTTCTGTGATTAAAGAACTTCCTTTAGCCATTCTTTTAGGCTACGTCTGCTGACAAATTCAGTTAGTTTTTATTCATCCCCACAATGCACAGAATCTGTTTTGACAGTTCTTTTCTTTCAGCAGTTAAAACACGTAGTGCCACTTCATTCTGGCCTCCATGGTTTCCTCTGTGAAATCCACTGTGTTTCTACTTGGTTCTGGATTAAGTAGCAAAATCACAGCTGCTTTTGAGGTATTTCTTTGGCTTTCATTTTACCAGCTGTGACTATGATATATCTTGCAGTGAATTTTAATGTGTTTATTCTATTTAAGGTTTATTTACCTTCTTTGATCTGTAGATTCGCATCTTTTGCCAGATTTAGGAAATTTGACTTCTTTATTTCTTCAAGTACTTTTTCAACTTCAACCTCTTTCTCTTGTCTTTGTTGGACTCCAATAAAAATAAGAGTCAGATTTTATACTTTCCATAGGTCCCTGAGGCTCTGTTCATTTTTTTTAAAAAAATCAATTTCCTGAATCTTTTTTCAGATTGGGTAATCAATTGTTCTATTTTCTGGTTCACTGATTTGTTCCTCTCTATGATTTATTCGCTGTTTAAGCCAACATTGAATTTTTGGGTATTATACATTTTAGTTCTAAAATTTCAATTTGGTTCTTTTTTATCCACTGACAGTATTTTCTTGCTGAAAGTTTTTACTTTAATTTGTTTCAAATATGTTCATATTTGCTTATTGAAGCATTTTATGTTGGCGGCTTTAAAGTTTTTGTTAGGTAATTCTAACATCTGTGTATCTAGGATTGGGTCTTTTTTATTCAAGTTCCAAATTCCCTTTTTTTAGTAATGTGGGTAATTTTTTACACTGTGATTATTATAAGACTCTGGAGTTTTTTCAAGTATTGTGGCTAATCGGGCTTTTTAAAAACACTGTTCTAGCAGGGAAGGGCGGAAGGATAAAAGCCCAAGTTTCTCACTCTTACAGCTGTGAGGGTGAGGAGCTCCTCAGTACTGCTGTGCTGGGCAAGGGTGGGAGTTCTGGATCTCCCCTATACCTCAGCAGGCGTTAGCCTGACTAGTAAGGACAGGGGTGCCTTGTTACTACTTTTCTTATGGCCTTTGCTGACACCGTGAAGACCTAGTTGCTGCCTGGTGGTGAGGAAAATTCTCACTCTGCATTAGACCTCCTCTAGGCAAGTAGACGTGCTCTCCTTACTGCTGGTGGCAATACAACTCTAAGTTCTCCACATGGTATCAGCGGATAGAGGGGGAAGGAAGTTGTTATTGCCACTGGGAATGAAAATCCCAACTGCCTATTGGGTATTCTCTGACATTGCCCCGGTGGGATGTAGGTGACTCATTATAGCTCAGCAAAGTCCAAGCCCGAGTTTCCCATTGGCTTTCGCTGGCATTGGTAGAGTAGGGACACGTTTGGAAGGTATAGCGAAGTCATAGTCTAATTTTTTTCTGTCTTGCTAGGTTGTTTCTTGCCTGATCTTTTGGTTAGAAAAAGAATGTTTTATTGGGGCTTTCTGTGTGTTTTTGTCTGTGTGTCTGTGTGCATTGGTGTTACTGGTTTGCCAGCTTCTTTAGGTCTAAGCCTGGGGTTTATGAGGTAAAATGGAAAATCGAGAAACTATTGTGTTGTTCCTTGGGTCACAAGGTTCTTAGCTGGTCTCTTTTCTTTTCAACATTCATAGCCTTATTATTAATGTTTTATATGTAATATGCAGGGTTATTATTTAGTTGTATTTAGTGTAAAGAATAGGGAAACAGGTTGAAGTCGACTCAATCTTACCGTTGAGAAAGTTGATTGTGCTCTTTTTTACCAGAATTCTTATAGTGTTTGTGTTGTTATATAAACTGGAAATTACTACAATGGATTGGGCATTTATACCCAATATAAACTTTTCATAAACTTCAGACTCCTTTGTGTATATGCATATATGTGCATCTTCATGTATGTCCTTATGAGAAATAGAATCCAAATTTATGAGCAAATGACTTGTAACCATCTAAGGGATATTAGATTCACCTAGAAAATTTATTTTTCTTGACTATCAGTGCACTACTACTAAACTTTCAGCTTCATATTGAAGTGATATCTGAAGAAATGTCTTTTTAATTAGTATTTCTTTTGTATTGGGAATTTGGATCATTGAGGGAACTTTTATTTTAATCTATGTTCAAACTTGTTCTATTCCTTTCTTCCTTTTGACACAGCTGGCATACCAGTTGCAGTGTAGACACTGTAAAAGGGACTTGTCAGCTAATTGGATGCTTCAGTTGGTACAAGGTTATTCTCATTTCTTTTTTCAAGAATCAATATATGGTTTATGATGCTTTTAATAGGTGGCAAATAAACTGAATGAGATTTTATATTATTATAAGGTTATGGTATTTTCAATATTTTATTCCAGAAAATGTCATTGATTATGGCTTCAAGTTATAATTTAAATAAAAACAAGTGTTTCCTGGATTATTTTAAAATTTACTTAGTTAAAAAATAAACATATGAACAATCTTTGAGTAAAACTCGCTCTCCAAAAGTGATATGCTTGTGCAGCGAGCCAAGGGTTTTCTCATTCAATCACTAATTCATTTAAAAAGACAATTACTGAGCACCAGGTATACATTCACCATTAAGTTAAATATGGACAGACTGTTGGAAATTGCCAAGTATAAGGAGAACTTCTCACTGTTTAAATATGCAAAGGGAGCCATGACATCTTAAACAAAATGGGGACTACCACCTACCTAATCACTGGCATTTAGTCTTTATATACTTATTTTAAGGATGTGCAAAAATAGCACATACATGCTTGTTATCATGAAGTTAAATTATACTCTGAAAGATGAAATTAGAGCATATTTTATACTTGCCATCCTTCTATGTAATTGAACTGATGTATTCTGGTATTCACTATTTGCATGATTTTATAATGAAACTTAAAGTGCTATAATTGACTTTGTAGGCAAACAATTTTAAAATAGCATTAAGTGTGTTTGATTTTTTAGGATGTAATAAAACATGGTCTGATTTAATAACATATATTTATTGGTTATTTTTTATATATCAACCATTTTTCCTAAATGTCTTAAGTATATTATCTCACTTAATTCTTATAAAATCCCATAATACTAGACCACAGTTGTCTGTCTTACAGAAACTAAATCAGGTTTCTATAGTTTAATTAACTTTCCCATTGTTAAATGGCTACTTAGCATTAAAAAAATAACAACAACAACAACAAAGAACAACTCCATCCCATGTTTGTCATGTTCCAGAATTTAGGTTTTAAAAATCATAATACCGCGTAAGTACCAACCCCAAAGAATTAACACAGGACTTCTTAAAGGCGATTTTAAAGTATTCACTTTAAAATGGGAAAATGAAGTTCTGGGGTATTAGACATAGTTATCGTTTGTCCTTCAGCACAGGTTAGAGTCTAATTTACCATGGGTCATGTAAAATATCTTGAAATAAAAACCAACCTAGAGCTATAAAATAAAAAGTGACCTTTAAAATTCAATATTACGGACAAACAACTTTTGCCTCTGGAGGCTGTTGAAGGACAAAATACGGATAGGAAAGTTCACTTTCAACTTCCTACTGTTCATATTACTTTTTCTAGTCACGCAGCAGCAGCCACTAGAATTAAGGCCTTTGACACGCTGCAGTTAGAATGCGTTTTCTGCATACCCGAGGCTTCGGGAAACTACCCAAACATCTATACTTTGGAACAAATAAACAGAAACCAGAGGCTTCTAATAGTGGTGTCGCAATGAAGAGGGTCAGTAGGAGATAGCCTAAAATATTCTCTGTCTATTCCTCCTGCAACTCTTCTACCCTCTAAGCAAAGCAAAGCACTGAGTTTCAAGAATAAAACCCTTACATTACAAGAAGTCTAGATGGAATAACTACTGAGAGAAGCATAATTAGAACATACAGAGAAGCTGCCGCCTACACTTGGCATCCTAATTTCATTAGTGCAGCTAATGTTGTTTCCCAAAGAACCACTAAGATCACTTAACAAACAAACAAATGTATATAATGCATGTTTGTTTGAGTTATCTCAGCATTCTGTGGCAAGATTGCCAAATTATCTTGTTCAAATTATGTGGTAGTATTTGATCCTTTGATAATTATTGTTCATGCAAACTTTAGGCATTTATCCTAAAATTTTTATTTCAGAAAGCCTGGGATGAGTCCTCAGAATGAACATCTTCAACAAACAAAACAGCTAGTTCTTATGCAGATGTTAGAGACTCGCACTTTCAGAGCTGGGAATAGACAAATAACTTTTCTGTGGTTAAGTAAAGCCAGATAAAAGTGCAGCTTTTGATTTTTAAAAATGGGAGGGGCTGGGTGAGGGTGGGGCTGGGTGAAGGTGGGGCAAAGGAGAAGAAGCAGAAACCACTGTAACACCATAAACAATAAAAGTAAACTAAAAAATAAAAAAATTAGACTATTTTGGCAATTAAATAATATTTTATATCACAGTCATAAAATCCCATCTAGAAAGCATCAGTACTTTCACCAAAACAGTCACCTTATCTACCTCATGTGCGCCCCCCACTGGGGACATGGCCTGCAACCCAGGCATGTGCCCTGACTGGGAATCAAACCAGTGACCCTGTGGTTAGCAGGTGAGTGCTCAATCAGCTGAGCCACACTAGCCAGGATGAGTTTTATTTTATATTTTTATTTTTTATTGATCTTATTGGGGTGACACTGGTTAACAAACTTATACAGGTGTCAGGTCTACAATTCTACAACACATCATCTGTACACTATATGGTGTTCACCACCCCCAGTCAAGTCTCTATCTATCACCCTTTGTGAGTTTTAACATGTATTCTATTAAATATTTCTTAGATGTGCAGTAAACCTATAATTTCACTTCAGAAAAAAAATTGAGTTGTTAAGTTTCCTATTTTAAACTTTATTTTGCAACTAACTATATAGTCTAGTCTTTTTTTAGCTCTCATCGAAATTTCCTAGCACTGCATCTAGAGGTAGCATATTTTTATTAAGATTATTGCTATATATTTATATAACTTTCACCCAGTACTTTCAAGGTTTAGTGTGTTTTTATTATGTTGTTTCCATCTTTTTTTTTTTGGTATATATGACGCTATTGATTTTCTAATTTTGTCTTATTGTACTCCAATTAATTAGGTTGACCTTATAATTTTATTAGGATTTATTTTGACTCTTAATTTTTATATGATTCTATTATCTAAACTTAATTACAATCCCATGTCTTTTCAACATTTATTATCTTTTATTTTGTTATTTAGTCCATTTATTACCAGATAAATTCACTTAGTTTTACCCCTCTTAGAATCATTAGTTATTCTCTGGTGTTTATAAAATTAAGTGCCTGTACTTTCCAACATTTAGTAACATTCAGAATTATGAACTAGGAGAAAAGGTGTATCTTTTACTGATGTTTACATTCTCTTGTCCAATTCTGTAATGATAAAACATGTACTTTTGTAAGATGTAGTCTGTCATTTGCAATAATTTATTACCAAAAATCATTAGAGGCTTGTAAGAACCTTTAAAAACCCTTGGGATTATTTTTAGACAGATTATTTTTATGCTAATTCACTATAAACTTTGGTTCCATATAATTACTAAAAAACAATGAGTACCTGAATACAGTTGGATAAAAAACAATAGCATGCGATCATAAAGTGTTGGTACTAACTTTATAGACTCCAATCTTCTTCCTTGGTGATACATTTACTAGGTAGAATGAATTTCTGTAAAATCATATGTATTGGCACAGCTAGAAATTTTGGATTGAAATGAGGTTTTAGGTAAAAAAACAAAACAAAACAAAAAAGGCCTAGCTAAGTTAGTGGATCAAAATTGAGTAAACTAACTTTATCTTTAAATTTATATACACCCACACATCTACCTAAAAGGTTGTATCAAAGTCATTAGGAATCCATTTTAAAATTTCTACAAGGAGAGCTTTGTTTTTTTCAAAATTTGAAATTGAGAAATAATTCTGGGCTTAGAATACAGTAAAATAAAAATGATGAAAGAAACTATTGGAATATTCACTATTATGTTTTTAGTATCTATGACAAGAGTAAATACATTTAGAAGTGAAAATATGAAAAATATTGTTCATACCATACTGAAATGGTCTTTTTAAAAAAATCAGGCAATCAAAACTTGGTGTTTATGAAGTTCTTATCTTGTTTGAACTTCTTGCTATCCTGAAAAAATCTATTTTAATTTTTAATTAACTAATAACTCAAAAATTTGATATAAATCATTCCAAAGACCTTTTATTATATCTATTATCTTTTCAGTAAATTTTTAAGTTATTTAAATCCAATTTAATTTTTAAACATTTTTATTAGGTGGAAAAATTACTTAAATCTAGTTTATTTAAATGCATTTTTCCTGAAAGCACAGGACATTGATTCCTTGATTTTATTTCTTACCTCATAACCTACTGTTCTTTGATGTTCCACAGGCAGCATATGCATGCAAATCAAGTTTAATCAGAGGCCACTTCACAATATTAAGGGATTTGATACCAAACTCTATTGCAGTCCCTCATGAACTCTTGAACTCCTATGAATTACTGATACTCACCCTAGAGACAACTCCAGAGACCAGAACCAACCGTTATAAATGACTCTGGGGTCCCTTTTACCAACTCTACATTGGTGCTCAATCTTCTCTGTCTCACTACTCTAGTGGCAAGACTAGAATTGCCTCAACATACAGATATGTTAGCAAGAAGTAAAAATGCGAAGGACAAAAAAGCTAGGGCAAAATAGTACTTTTCCCAATTTGTGGCTCTTAATTGACCTAAAATAACAGAAAAGAGAGGATTCTTACACTTGGTGCTAGCTGAGCCAAACACTAGACAACTAGGATAGCATTGGAGAAATGCTGCCTATAATATTGTCAGTGGCGTCATGCAGAAGAATAGGAGGCTAATACTGAAAAGGAATCAAAGAGCATGTGATCCCCACACACAAATATTATTTTTATGCTCCTTTTTTTCTTTATTTTTATTCAAGTTTATTTTATTAATTATGCTATTACAGTATCTCATTTTCCCCCTTTGTCCTCTCCACCTGGTACCCTCATTCCCTCCAGGAATCCCCCACCCCCACCTTAGTTCATGTCCATGGGTCATACACGTAAATTCTTTGTCTTCTCCATTCCCTGTACTATTCTTAACTTCTCCCTGTCTATTTTGTGCCTACAATTTGTGCTTCTTATTCCCTTTAACCTTTTGCCCATTGTCCCCCCTCCTCTTTCCCCTCCCTGCTGGTAACTCTCCATGTGATCTCCATTTCTGTGATTCTGTTCCTGTTCTAGTTGTTTGCTTAGTTCATTTTTGTTTTTTTTCAGGTTTTTTATAGGTTTGGCTGTTGATAGTTGTGAGTTTGTTATCATTTCGCTATTCATATTTTTGATCATATACTTTTTCTTAGATAAGTCCCTTTAATATTTCATATAATAAGGGCTTGGTGATGATGAACTCTTTTACCTTGACCTTATCTGGGAAGCACTTTATCTTCCCTTCCATTCTAAATGATTGCTTTGCTGAATAGAGTCATCTTGGTTGTAGGTCCTTGCCTTTCATGACTTTGAATACTTCTTGCCTGCAAGGTTTCTTTTGAGAAACCAGCTGATAGTCCTTTTTTAAAAAAGATTTTATTTATTTTTAAAGAGAGGGGAAGGGAGGGAGAAAAAGAGGGAGGGAAATATCAATGTGTGGTTGCCTCTTGCGTGTCCCCTACTGGGGACCTGGCCGGCAACCAGACCTATGCCCTGACTGGGAATTGAATTAGTGACCTTTTGGTTCACAGGCCAGAACTCAATCCACTGAGCCACACTTCAAGGGCAGCTGATAGTCTTATAGGAATTCATTTGTAGGTAACTCTCTGCCTTTCTCTTGCGGCTTTTAAGATTCTTTTTTATCTTTATTTTTTGACATTTTAATTATGATGTGTCTTGGTGTGGCCCTCTTTGGGTCCAACTTCTTTGGGATTAGCTGAGCTTCCTGAATTTGCATGTCTATTTCCTTCACCAAATTGGGGACATTTTGTTTTGTTATTTTTTCAAATACGTTTTCAATTTCTTGCTCTTCCTCTCCTTCTGGCACCCCTATAATTCAGATATTGGTATGTTTAAAGTTGTCCCAGAGATTCATAAACTAATCCTAATATTTGTGAATTCCTGTTTCTTTTTTCTCTTCTGGTTGACTACTTATTTCTTCCTTCTGTTCTAAATCATTGATTTGAGTCTTGGATTCCTTCCCTTCACTATTGGTTCCCTGTGTATCATTATTTCACCGTGTATAGCCCTCATTTTTTCCTTTATTTTGAAGGGATACTCAGTCTTTTCTCTGGGCATCCTGATTACCAGTGTTTTGAACTCTGCATCTGATAGGTTGGCTATCTCCTTGTTGCTTAGTTCTCTTTCTGGAATTTTGATGTGTTCTTCCACTTGGGCCATATTTCTTTGTCTCCTCAATTTGTTGGCACACTTGTTACATTGTCAGGTGCAGAGCTTTAAGTATTCACCAGGGCGGGGCAACCCACTTCACAGCATTATAGTGCTGTATGCGAGGGAAGGGTCAGAGAGGGAACAATGCCATTTGCTTGGCTCTCACCCTGCTTTCAGTCACTTCCCCCTCTTACCACAAGTGAATGGCATCCTTCCAGGTGCTGCCATGGTGCTGATTCCCAAGTGGATTGGCTTGTGTATGTTCAAGGACCCTATGGTCCTCTCAAACAGACTCTCCTAAGAGACTGGCAGTTTCTTCTACGGCCACAGCCCCCATAGGTTTTTACAGTCAGAGGTTATGAGGTTTTATTTCCTGGCACTGGAACCCTGGGTTGTGTGGTATGTCTGGCTCATATTGCTCACTCTCCAGTTGTTCCTCCTGGTTTTTACCCACATGTGAATGTAGGACCACCTGGTCCACCAGCTTCCACATCACCATATTTCCTCACTGCCCAGGCTGCCCGTCTCTGCCCCTCCTACCAGTCTGGATGAATGTTTATTCTTTAACTCTGGTTGTAGAATTTCCATACAGTTTGATTTTCTGAAAGTTCTGGTTGTTGTTTTTTTTATTTTTAGATTGGTTGTTATCCTTCTTTCGGTTGTTTGAGAAGGCAAAGCATATGTGTGTGTGTGTGCGTGTGTGTGTGTGTGTGTGTGTATACACACACCTATGCCTAAATGTCCCCATTTTTCTCCACTTTGCCCACATCCATCCAGTCCTCCTCCCCTCCTTCCTCTGGCCATCACCATGCTGTTGTCTGTGTCTATGGATTATGCATTTATGCTCTTTGGCTAATCCTTTCCCCTTCTTTAATTCAGTGCCCCCCCTCTACCCTCTCCTCTGACAGCTGTCAGTCTGTTCCATGTATCCATGTCTATGTTTCCATTTTGTTCCCCAGTTTATTTTGTGAATTAGGTTTCACATATAACTGAGATCTCTGAGGTCTGGAAACATATTAGTGCCCATCAGTACATGAATGGATAAAAAGTTGTAGTACCTTTACACAATGGAACACTATGTGGCTATACAAACGAGGGAACTTCTTCCTTTTGCAACAGCATGGATGGACCTGGCAATTATTATGTTTATAGTCCTTGTGATTAATTATACATATTAATGTCTTCAAAAACTCCTTTTGTTGGACTCCAGTTCACTGTGAAAGAAAGGCCAGCTGTGAGATTTTCCTTTTTCACTATCCTTTACGTTTTGTTATTGCTTTCCTTGAAACAATGGTTCCCATCTTTACTCAAAGCACTTAACAGCCCTTTCACAATCAATCGTGGATTCTTTTTCCTATACCAAGGGAAGGGGTATGCACAGAACAGAGTCTGAGCCCACATATTTCCAGGCCATTAGTCTCATCCTTAATCATACTCCTGCTCATCCACCTGGGACTACTGAAGTAAATTGTTTAACCTCTGAAAGTTTTTATGGGGGTCTTTGTAATATGCATTAGGTACCAACAACAACTACAACAAAATCCTCAAAATAGGATATGGTGAAATATTCTACTACTTAGCAATACGTAATATACAAACATCTTTCTATTTTCACATAGAGGAATTAAAAGATCTCAAAGTAATTTCCATCTACTTCATATGTGTAATATCATAGTCCTAAAACATGTGCATAGTATCTTTTCTTTATTTTATGCTATTCTATTTAGTTTATGATTGTCCTCCAATAGAAATCGTCTAACTCTTTCAATGTTTTTCTTATTGGACTATTATAGAAGAACAATAGGACGTATAATATTCCCAAAGATATCTTTGTATCTGTAAAACTTAAGAACTCCAAACATGTATTTAAAAGCAAATATGACCACCATAACTGGCTATATATAGGACAAGGTTTCCCATAAAATGTGAATTTCCAAGCAAAAGTGTTCCCCTAGACAAAACAGTATGAATTATAATCTAGGTTCACATTTCTATTAACAACTAGAATTGATAGTAAGGGCTTGGTAATATTTGAGGGGGGTGGAGATAAAGAAAATAGAAGTTGGAAGATAAGATTTTCCTGCTTTGTAATTTCGACAGAATGCCTGCCAATTGTATCTAGTTGTCTGGAGTTTATAACCTGTGAAATTAAAAGTAAATTGAGTTTGGGAGTTGGGGACCTGTACTGTTTAAAGGTTTAAAAGTACATGTGCATTATTTTTATTTAAAACTATTCTACCTTTTAGAAGCAGTTGTATTAGTGGAAATTGGACTTTGTCATTGTATCTTAACCGGACTAACACTAACCACAACTTCATCAGTTAAAAGAATTGCTGAGCAGTTTGGGGTCTTCATTTCTCATGATAATATCTTATTAGCCCAAAAACAGGACATCATCCCATGTATTTTCTAGAGGACACTTCAAACTTTAAATCTTTGTGCTAATTATAGCTTTGTTTATTAAATAAAAATCATATAATCCTTATGTTTTCAAATAGGCATTGATTCAATAACTCACATCAATGTCGTTATCAAAAGGACTGAACTTGCTGTATATATTTTAAATATCAGAAAGAAGACACATCAAATTGTGCTAGTTATCATTAAGGAGTGAGAATAGGAATGAGAATAACATTTTTACTTTATAAATCTGGTATTGCACATATACTTTAATAAAATGACTGTTAAAAAATGCATGTTTTTGTAATTAAAATGTATGGTAAAATATATAATATAAATGTAAAAGTTTATTTGGAGGAGCCTTACATCATCTTTATGGTGCTTCCAGGGGCTTCTCTCCTGAGAAATTTATCACAAAACACATGATACATCCATTAGCCTTTCCCATCATTTTGCACCTGCAGAAGAACAAACTTACAAACAGTAGAAATGTACTTTCATTCATACCTTGGTTTTTCTTAGCTTTTGCATCTCCTGGCATGGAGTTAACCTTTATAATTACAGGATAAAATACCTTTGCTTGACCATTTCTTTTTTTTGCCACATTTGAAATTTACTAAGAAGTATTCATCAAATGTGGTTGAGAAGTATAATACAGGTTAAAATAGAATCTGGGTAGCAAAATATTTTCTGACCTACCATGACTGATACTGTTAATGAAAGTCTGCAAAGCTTTACCTGTTTAGAGCATTTTCTATTCCAGTGCCCTAAAAAGACCAAAAAAAAAAAAAACCACACCAAACCCCCACATAAAACAAAACACGCACACTGAAATCTCTCTAACCAGAAAAAGGAGTCATGAGGATTCAGAGCTTTTCCCTATACACATGGGCTTTTGCCCATCAAAAGTACAGCTGGCTCTGCAGTATGAGATTTTTCTGGGTAGCATGTATGGAGACATTCAAAAAAAATATGATCAGTTTTGCCTACAAATCATTGACCATGTTACAATAGCCTTCCTGTGTCATAAGATTCTGCCCATGCACTTATAACTAGTCTAGTAATTTGACAAACCTTCTGTGGTCCCCAAAACTAAGTATTAATCCCACTAAAAAGAGCTGCACTTGCAGCTATAAATATAAGCA
The DNA here is from genome assembly GCA_028533065.1 of Trachops cirrhosus. Taxonomy (NCBI): domain Eukaryota; kingdom Metazoa; phylum Chordata; class Mammalia; order Chiroptera; family Phyllostomidae; genus Trachops; species Trachops cirrhosus. Next base: position 22,596,450 of record CM052540.1, read on the forward strand.
CTATTGTTCTAAGTGACTTTCTTCTCCCTAATTCCTAGTGGGCTTTCTGAGGGTCTACAGAAGTGAGAAAACTTCTTAGGAGTCACTGAGAACAAGAAAAGAGACAGATAGTGCCAGAGAGAGGGAGAGAGATGGATAGACCTACTTGGCTGTGGCCTATTTTACCTTACCAAGTGACTAGCAAGAAGAGAAATTTGCTTCAGTTCTCTTTATAAAATTCTCCCTTTCTGCTCTATTCTCTCAAAAAGTATTTTAATAAACATGTTGTACTTATAACACTTGGGACAGCTCTACTTTTTTTTGGAAAGTACAAGTCTAAGGTTATTTAATTTTGCTCTTTATTAAGTTAATATTTGTTAAGGATCAAAACAACGTGCCACATTACTTTAGATGATGGGGAATAAAAAGGGAATGACCCTCTGCTCACAGCTTATTTTTAAGAATAAGTCCCAATATTAACAGCATTTCTTGGTTGTATCTCGCTGATTTGTTTGGACATCATTTTATTTTTTACTTAATTGTGACAAATAATTCTTAAATTATCAGGTATTGTAATGTTTCTAGTCTTCTATAATTTAGTTTTTAGGTGAAGAGTTTAAAAAATATTATTTCTAAGCCCTGGCTGGTGTAGCTCAGTGGATTGAATGCTGGCTGTGAACCAAAGTGTCGCCAGTTCGATTCCAGTCAGGGCACATGCCTGGGTTGCGGGTGAGGTCCCCAGTGAGGACCACATGAGAGGCAACCACACATTGATGTTTCTCTGTCTCTCCTTCTCCCTCCCTTCCCCTCTCTAAAAATAAATAAGTAAAATATTTAAAAAATATTATTTCTAGATGTGAGAAAAGAAACTTGGTATTTGAGTTTTATAAGATTTCTGAAGATTTAAAAGGCATTTAAAATAATGATCCTCCAAACATTAGTTTTATAATAAATTAAAAAGTGTTTCCTAATGACATTAAATTAGTAAAAATGACAAAATAAGAGGAATGTTGAAGGGCATCCAGTCAAGTTGGAGGTGTGGGTAGACACGTGTCTCCTCATTGTAAACCATTAGAAGGAACACACCTAACTTAAAAATGAAAAATCCAAAACTGCCAGAAAATCACCCAGAAAAACACCTAGAACTGTAAGGAAGTCTGACAACCAAGGATTTAAAGAAGCTATATTCATCTAGACAGGCAGGAGGGGCAGAGACAGGGAGTCAGGGCAGAGAGGACTTGGTGTGGTGGCAGTGAGCTGGGGGTGAGCAGAATGGGAAGCCCCACATTCATGTGTGGTGGATAAAAATCAGGGAGACACCTTGTGAGCTAGCAAGCCCAGTCCCAGGGCAGACCATGCAGCCCAGAGCTCCTGTGCTGGGAAAAAGAAAGCCTTATAACTTCTAGATGTAAACCCAGTGGAGTTTGGGGTGGTGGGAGAAACTGCTGGTTTCTCAGGAGAGCCCCAAACAGACACTAACCCACCCTCCCTGGGAACCACAACCAGAACAGCAACTGAAGTGGTGCCAGTTGCATAGTGGGTGAAGTGACTGGAAATGGGGTAAGGGTCAGAGAAGCCCTCAGAAGTCAGTCAGCAACAGCATTGTCCTCTCTAAACTCCTCCTCCCTATACAGAGCCATGGTTGCCACACCCTGGCAAATACCCAAGGCTCTTCCCCATAGTACTTAACAGGTGCACTAAAACAGAATCAAAGTGACTCTACCTACTACACAGACACAGGGAGGCTGCCAAAATCAGGATACAAAGAAATATGGCCCAAATGAAGGGACAGAACGGAACCTCACAAAAAGAACTAAGTGATGCAGAAATAGCCAACCTATCAGAGGCAGAGTTCAAAATATTGGTGGTCAGATTGCTCAAAGATCTCATAGAATATGGCAATAGCATATGGGAAGAAATGAAGGCTCTGCTAAGGGAAATAAATAAAAATCCACAGGAAACCGACAGTGAAGAGAAGGAAGGCAAGATTCAAATCAATGATTTGGACATAAGGAAGAAATAAACATTTAACCAGAACAAAATAAAGAAACAAGAGTTTTAAAAAATGAGGAAAGTTTAAGAAGACTCTGGGACATCTCCAAAAGGGCCAACATCCTAATCATAGGGGTGCCAGAAGGAAAAGAGAAACTACATTTAGAATTGAAGGGCAGGTAAAGTGCTTACCAGACAAGGTAAAACTAAAGGAGTTCATCACCAAGTCCTTATATGGGAAATGTTAAAGGGACTTATTTAGGAAAAAGAAGATCAAAACTATGAACATTAAAATGGCAGCAAACAACTATCAACAACTGAATCTAAACAACAAAAACAAAAAGAAACTAAGCAAACAACTACAACAGGAATAGAATCATAGACATTGAGATCATTCGGAGAGTTATCAACTGGGATGGGGAAGGGAGAGAGTATGGAAAAGGTACAGGGATTTAGAAGCATAATTGGAGGTACAAAATAGAGGGATGTTAATAACAGTATAGACAATGGATAAGCCAAAAAATTTACATGCATAGCACATGGACATGAACTGAGGAGTGGAGGATTGCTGGAGGGAAGGAGGGAACCAGGAGGAGGAGGACAAAGGGGGAAAAATTGGGACAACTGTAATAGCATAATCAATAAAATATACTTACAAAAAAGAATGTTGAATAAGAACATGTACCATTTTGTGTAATTTTAAATCACTTGCACTAAAATGGGTTGTTTAAAAATACCAGTATGGCCATAATTTGACACCTGATTAATTTACCTTTGAATCGTAGGGTCTAGTTTTAACAAGAATGAGTGATGATGACTTAGCATGAGAGATTATCAACCTTTTAGAATAATGGATTTTGCCTTATAATTTTAGAAACAGCTCTGGCTTATTTATTTTGTCTGAAGAGATGGATGCAGTTTGAAATTAATGAGTTGTCCAATATCTGACCTATTTGCGGGCACCAGGGGAAATATATATTTTTGTCTCTTAAAAAAGAGCTGATTTTAAAGGGCTATATTTTAAAATCTGGCATTGGCTGGGGTTGGCTGGCACATGGGAAAAACCAACCTTAGGTAAAAAAATTTAATATGTGAAATTGCTTAAATAATGACAGAATGGAAATTTATATTTTACAAGGTACTTTCTTACACATTATATTTTATCCTCATTATAACCTTGTGAGATAAGTGTCATTACTATCATGCAAATTAACAGAGGAGAAAAATGAGTCTCACAAAGGTTAAACCACTTATCAAAGCACAGACAAATTGTTCTCAAATATATGATTCAAACTCAGCTATTTTGACTTCAAATTCCATCTCTCTTCCTGTGAGTGTGTATATGAGTTTTACAGAATAAATCACATCTTAGTTGCTTCTGTTTACCTACTCAGAAGCAATAAAAACACATTTTTTAATCCTCACCCAAGGATACGTGTATTGATTTTAGAGAGACAGGAAAAGAGAAAGAGGGTGGAGACAGAGAGAGAAAAAGGAATGTGAGAAAGAAACATTGATCTGTTACCTCCCATACACTCCCTAACCAAGGGTTGAACCTGAAACCTAGGTATGTGCCCTGACTGGGGATTGAACCTGCAATCATTTGGTGTATAAAACAATACTACAACCAACTGAGCAACCTGGTCAGGACAAAAGACGCATTTTTGGAATATATAAAGTATAATGTTATTCAAACAATTATATATGTCAGTTAAAATATTAATGGCATCTCTAAAAATCTGCTGAGAAAAGTTATAAAGACATAAAGTTTAAACATTGCTTGGAATAAAAATGAACAACACTCTTCCAGTATAGAAGTGCCTGAAGTGTATTGCATTTGTTTAATAATAAGAAATTCAATCATTTTTCAAAGTTTGAATACCCATTAGTAGGGATGAATGAGATTCTTTTAAAGTGAGAAAATAAAATTGACTAAATATACCTACATGTCCTATGGATTTGCTGATATCCAGCAATAAAGTAATGATTATCTCTTACCTGCTTTAGAGGTAAAACAGTACCATGTTTAATCTTTTTATCCAAAGATATGTTCATTTCTGTGTGTTTGTAGATCCTATATTCAGCAAGTAGGACAAATATATGTCAATGTATAATTTTCTTCCTATTCCTGACTTTGAAGCAATTTATTTCCTCAGGCAAGTGGAAGAAAAAGTTCGAACTAAATATTTGTAGCATTTCCTCAAGTCATTCTTGATATTGTTAGCAAAACTTCTAATAAATAAGAATAATTTTATTTATTTGGCCATATAGTTTTTAAAAGATTTAATTTATTTATTTTTAGACAGAGGGGAAGGGAAGGAGAAAGAGAGGGAGACAAATATCAATGTGTGGTTGCCTCTCGTGCACCCCCACTAGGGACCTGGCCCGCAACCCACCCATGTACCCCTACTGGGAATCAAACTGGTGACCCTTTGGTTCACAGGCCAACACTCAACCTACTGAGCCACACCAACCAGGGCTATTTGGCCTTATTTTAATGAATAATTTATTATGCAGTTTCTATGGCTAAACATTCTCTTATTCTGGATCTAGTCCTATTCACTTGCCCATCATTTATCTTCTCTGGCTCCTGGTCTCACTTCTGAGCTGATAATGTTGATTGAGCCTTAATAATATCAACAATATGATTTCATGAAGACTCCTAACATTCTGTTCTTGCTTTTTTTTTTTACTATGGTTCTTTTTTTAATACTTAAAGAACATTTAATATGACATCTATACTCTTAACACAATTTTTAATTATACAATGCAGTTTTGTTAACTACTGGTACAGTGTTGTACAGAAGATCTCTAGAAGTTATCCATAATGTATAACTGAAATTTTATACCTGTTGAATAGCAACTTCCCATGTAGCCTTTTGGCACCACCCTTCTGGCAACTTCTCTCTGCTTAGATACCTCTTATACATACAGTTAGTTGTCCTTCTGTGACTTGATTATTTCTTTCCTCAAAATTCTTTAATGTTGTCAAATATGGCACAATTTTTTTCTTTTTTTAAGCTGGCCAATAATTTATTGTAAATATATACCACATTTTCTTTATCAGCTTATCTATATAGATGGACACTTAGGTTGTTTGTACATCTCAGCTATTATGAATAATGCTGCATTGAACATAGAAGTGCAAAATATCTCTTTAAGATCCTGATTTCAATTATTTTGATAAATACCCATAAGTGGAATTTATGACTTGCATGGTAGCTCACTAGCAAAACCAAACCAAACTAAACCAAACCAAACCAAGCACCCAACCAAATAACCTGATTTAAAATAGACATTTCTCCAAGACATACAAATGGCTAACAGGTATATGAACAATTGGTCACCAACACTAATCATCATAAAATATAAATCAAGACCACAATGAGCTATCAATTCATGCCTGTTAGACTGGCTATCATCAATAAGACAAGAGATAGGAAGTGTGAGAATAGGGAACCCTTATATACTTAGGTAGGAATGTAAATTGGTATAGCCATTATGGAAAATAGTACAGAGGTTTCTCAAAATATTAAAAATACAACTATCATATGACCCAGCAGCCTCTTTTCTGGGTCTCTATGTGAAAGAAATGAGAACAGGATCTCAGAGAGACAGGTGCATCCCCATATTTGTTGCAGCATTATTCTTAGTAGCTAAGATAAGGAAACAACCAAAGTGTCTATTGACAGACCACTAGATAAAGATGTGGAACACGTGCACAATGGAATACTATTCAACCGTGAGAAGAAAGGATATCCTGCCATTGCAAAACATTGGTGGACCTCGAGGGCATTGCACTAAGTGAAATAAGTTAGAAATAAAAAGACTAATGTTGTATGTCAGTTATATGTGGAATCTTAAAAGTCAAAATTATAGAAACAGAGGGTAGAGTAGTGGTTATTGGGGGTTGGGGATGGAAGAAAGGGAGGAGATATTGATCAAAGGGTACAGACTTCTAGTTATAAGATCAATCAGTAGTAGGGATATGATGTAGAGTGTGGTAATTATACCTAGTATAATATTAGTATAGTACAATACCTATTATACCTATTATAATACTAGAGCATATAGTATTATTAGAGTATATAGTATTATAAGTATATAATATTATAACTAATAATACTATAAGTATATAATATTATAACTAATAATACTATATTATATAATTAAAAGTTATTAAGGGAATAGATCTTAAACTTCTCACAACAAAAATCAAATGTTAATTATGTGACAGGATGGAGATGTTAGCTAATGCTGTCATAATCATTTTGCAGTATGTAAGTGTATCGAGTCAACACTTTTGACACCATAAACTTGCATAATGTTTTATGTCAATTACATTGTTAAAAAAGCTGGAAGAATGTGTAAAATTCTAAATCCAGGGATGTTGTTTAAGCATTAAAAATTATGGAAATACTTAACTTAGAATATGATTGTTAGCTTGATTTGATAAAAAATACAATCTCATGCAGAAATTCCTTGTATTTAAGCAGAAGTTAAGTTCAATTTCTCTTAATATGTATCACATAAGATTTGTAAAACTAGTAAAATTGGCCTGTGAGAAGCAATCAGCCTGTCGAAGCTTTAAATCTACAGGGACATCCTCTTTTCTTTGTACTTCTCATCTTAAGAGTGAATGTGGAAGAATATTAAGGCTCTAAATTCTGTGTCATTATGGCATTATGGCTATCTGAGGCTGTTTATCATCTCTATAGGAAAAATAAAATTATAATTCTAAATTGTATTAAATGAGATAACACATAAAAGGAATTCCATACAAACATTAAATAGTTGTATCATCACTGTCATTATTGAGATAACTTCCAATGTTGAAGCCACCCTTTTAGCCCTGAAGTAAAACATTCACCAGAAGCAATGCAAAATATTAATATGATTTTATCTTTTTATTTCTGCTCCTGCTATCACTTCTCCCTGTAATTCTTGTTTTAATGCCCTCAGAACAATCTACACTTTCGATTCAACTATAGCCTCAGTGCAAGGTAACTTGTATAGTCTCTTGACTCTGAAATCAGGAAAATTTACTGCTCTTTGCTCTTCTAACAATTTAAATATCACCCCTAATAGCCCTTATTTTATCATGTTAATGAGACAATAAGAGACTGCTAGAATGGGAGGCATGCCCTTTCCCTGCAATTCCTGTACAATTCTTAATAAGGCTCTGAAGGCTCTAGGCATGTTTCACAATGATTACTCTTCTCCTCCACCTGCCAACAACATGGGGGAATTGTTCCCACCATCACTCTTGCTGCAAGCACCCAATGAAGTTCCTAAAGATAAAGCTCATGAAAGCATAGTGATCCACCTAACACTGCAGCCTCCAAAGACACCCAGGAGTTTCTCACTCTCATACTAATCAATTTATCATACTTGGCAATTTATCAAAAAAAAATGAACAAAAGAAAAAAAGCAAGAAAAATATAACCAGAGACATTGAAATTGAGAACAATCTGACAGTAACCAGAGGGGAGGTGGGAGGGGATAATGGGGGGAAAGATTTTCAGGAACAACTATTAAAGGACACATGGAGAAAACCAAGGGATGAGGGTGGAAGCAAGAGAGGGAGGTAGGTTTGGCTGGGGTGAAGGGGGGAGTGGTGGGAGTAAATGAAGACAACTGTAATTGAACAATAATAAAATAATTTTAAAAATAAAATATTTCAAAAATTAAAAATAAATTTCTTAAAAAGATTTTTTAAATTTATTTTTAGAGAGAGGGGAAGGGAAGGAGAAAGAGAGGGAGAGAAATATCAATGTATGGTTGCCTCTCAAAAGCCCCCCACCGGGGACCTGGCCCATAACCCAGGCATGTGCCCTAAGTGGGAATCAAACTGACAACACTTTGGTTCAAAGCCCACGCTCAGTCCACTGAGCTACACCAGCCAGGGTATCAGAATGAACTTTTAAATGTTTCTGTCATGTTATGCTTTCAGAGGCTTTTGCTCCATGCAGTTAGATCTCTGCTGTGACTATGATTTCATCTGTCCCTCCCGATGTTGGGTGGATGGGGTAGGCTCAGTATTCTGATGGATCCAAGAAAATAACTGATTTTTAGTTCGTGAAGTTTTTTCTTGGTGTAAGGAAAACTTGAAATTCTTTCCAAGTTCTTCATGTGTCACAGATGAACCTGAAGTCTCTGTATATTTTTATAATTCATTTAATTTATTAATATTTGAGCTGGTCATGGTGAGGAAGGATCAGAGAAGTAACAAGAAGCAAACTTGTTATAAATTATGCAATGCTGTTGTGGGTGATGTTGAAGGAAGATCCTGTCTTATAAGTCATTTTTGTGTATGTATGAATATTGGATTTTGTATTTTATTTATTTGCTAGACAGAACACTAGTAACCTTATAGGGGAAAATAGATGTGATTATGTGTTCTTTTCTAAATAAATTATATTTAAAAAAGTAATAACTGTTTATTTTATTTTTTTATTTTAGTTTATTCAGTTCAGTTTCTATCCTTTATTCCCATTCCAGCCCAACTGTTTTTAAACTGCAATATTGGGTTACATGAAACTCATGGAAAGGTGGCTAAAAATTCCTTACTATTTCTCCATTTAAAGGATAAAATTTATGTAAAATTAGGACGAACAGACATTTATTTATGTATTGGATTAAGTAAACAGATATGCAAAGTAGACTTCTAATGTAGTTGTGAAACTAAGTACTAAGAAGAGTTTGTGCAAAGGTGATTCTGGCTTGCTTTACTTTAGTTTCTAATTCCTCTTAGTCTTCTGGAACTCTAACTTGTCAATATGCTTTCACAATCATTAGCTTTCAGTATTAGGATTGGAAGAAATTTGTTTTAGTTTAGTTTTTGTATTTTTACACACTATTAGCAAGGGAGAAGGGCCGGGACAAAGGAGAATCTAGTCATAGGTGCAGATACTCCTTTTAAATTAAAATAATCTAACAGAAAGCAATAATAAATGAAAATTGTTGAAATAATTTATTATGTAGAACAAAGGGAAAGCAGCATTTCAGAAGTAAAATAATGTGCTTTAAGAAACAATTAATGTCAATCTAAAATAAGTAAATTCAAGGTACCATATGCATTGTATTATATATTGTTATATTATGAAATCAATGATGAAAAAATCAGATAATAGATATTAAAGAATGGCCTGCATAATAGAGTGGAATAAATAAAGCAGATCTGAGTGAAACAATACAGTATTAAGGATTCTGTGAATTCAATTACATATTTACATCTTAAATAAAATTTGAATAGAAAAATGAAAACTGCATAAAATTTTCAGTGATATTGATTTTGAGCACAAAAAAGCTACTCTACCAAATTGTAAATTAACATGGCAAAAGTCTAACACAATTAGGGAGGAAATAAATATGTAGGAGAAAGGCCAGATCTAAATTATAGAAACTTATTAATACTGTAATTGACTCAAGAACAAATAAAACAAATAATAATCAAGGTTTTATTATAAAAACCCTTTCCTGAATTGAATAAACTCCTTAATTAAAACAAATTTTAGATGTATACTAGGAAAAATGTATGTTCTGTGGAAATTAATTGTAATGTTTTGTTTTGTTTTTAATCTCATACTTTATTGTTCTACTTGTAATACTGTCTCCTGATGGAATATTCTGTAATATTCTTGCAGCAAGCACATTAGCATCAAAGCCACAATTGAATAGAGTATAATCTATCATGTGATTCGTGGTGAGGGTGGGGGTTAGTAGGCAGGGTAGAAAAGGGAGAAGTAATTTTCTATATTTTATTTATTTATAAAGATAACAACAAAATCATTAGGCTGAACTTAGTGAGGGTGCCACTAAAAATGACTTTCCTGAAACCTATATAGAGAAGAGCTTTTAAGCCAACAAGAAAATGAATAAAAACAATCCAAATTAAATTAGGTAAAATGACAGATACTGAGAAATTATTAAATCTCTGAACTCAGTGTAAATGAGAATCCAAATAGTATTCAAAATATTTATTTGTATTAGGTAATCTATGTAAACTATTATAATTGCTATAAGAAAAATGTAAGAATAAATAGGAAAAGCTGAGCTGAAATTTAGCCATCCCAAATTTAACCAAGGAGAAACTTAATGCAGCAGGAAGTATGGGCTGCAAGTACACAGTTGTGTCAATTTCTTAATTTTACCAGGGAAGAAGGAAAGAGGAAAAAAATCCTTAATATGAAGAGTTAGAGAAATAGTGATTCAAGTATGAGTGTAGGGCTTTATGTAAGTGTAATGACCAAGAGTAATGAATCTGTATATGGCTTCCAAATTGTAAGAAAATGATAAAAATAATGATTCCTATGGGCAAATAACTTATTTTCTAATGTCACAAAGAATCAGTACTTATAGAAGAAGGAGGAAGAAGATAAGATGAGAACGAGGAAGAGAAGCACAGAGAATAGAAGAAAAGGCAAAAGGAGAAGGTGGTAAAGGCAGAAGAGGGATGTGGAGAAAGACAAAATCATAATGACAAAAATAGTGTCAGGACAATAAATATACATGAGTTAACTATTTTTTAAAATTAATTTTTATTTCAGAAGCAAACAATAGCAAATATAATCAGTTATATTCTCTACTATTATAAGACAAAACGGATACATAGCAATACAGAATATACAATGATGAGTTCTGAAAAAAACATAAATACAAACAAATGTACTTTGTGGCTCACATATCACTTTTAATTAAAGTTCTATATAATAAAATAAAATTTGAGAATGAAAATAAGAATAGGGGAGATCACAATTTAAGCAGTATGAAATTTAGGTTGACTATGTAGTATTATACTATAAAATTGGGTATAAAAATTCTGAAAGGTAATTTAAATATCAGAAATTTAAGCAAAGATATGTCATAAAGTACAAATGTCATATTAGTTCTGTTTTTATGTTTCATTGAGATATAATTCATATACTATATAATTCATCCAGTTAAGTGCATGTACAATTCAGTGTTTTAGTCTTCATGTGGTTACTTAGTCTACTGGAGCCGTTCCTCTGCAAGAGTGAACTAGTTCAATTGCCAAGGCTGTACATATTAAGCTCTGTAGGGTTTCATTAAATTTTGTCAGTTTGGTCAAATTATTACTAAGTTCTCTGATAAATCTTTAGACACTTTCAATAATCATCATTCCAAACTTGTACAGCTTAATAGGTATCTTACCAGAAGGAGAAGTGTCCCCAAATTCCTCACACTGTCATTCTTGAAGTCTCACATCTCCACAGGATTTTTAGTTAATTGTTTGAAAAAACCACATAGTAGTTAGGCAAATTAACACACACATATATAGGATTTGGCAGAAGCAGTGCCATTGAGTGTGGTTGGTAGGGTATCTGAATGTCTCACATGAGATGGACAGCAATTGGAACATTTCATCTCAAATGTCATATGGTGTGCTTGAGTGCGATATTGGTATTTCAGAATTCCATGCTTAATTTTGTAATAAAATGTTTTTATGTAATAAAAAGGGAGTGTTATTTGTGCCAGACCCTGTATGTAATGGTGGGTGGAGTATTTTGGGGAGAAAAATGTGTGAAATGTTAAGAGCCCTATTTTTTCCTGATGTTAGTGTACCCTGAAAGAGAGAATGGCAAATTTCCAAAGCTTTGGACCAGAATATAGCATGAATTGGTGACATTGAAGTAGTGTAAAGATCAGAACATAGCTTTTAAAATATAAGATCTCCACCTTGTCAACAGTTTCCATAGTGATGGATGCACCTAATTCCCATAGATCTTGAGATGTAAGTGGAAAATAATGCCTAAGGTTCTGGTCCTGTTCCAGCTTTGATATGTATAACAAATGCCTACTGCCACTATCAGTGTATTACAATAAATGTATCTTATAATAAAAAATGTTCCAAAGGCAAGAAAATATTCAAATGTATATGTCATAAAAATTAAGGTATAAGGAACAAAGGTGATGATAATGAAAAATGACATCATGATGTTTACTATTTCCCTCAGGCAGAAAAGTAAACACAGATATTTGTAAGCTGATATTATTAAACATAAACAGTTTGCTTTTTGGTAAGAAATCATTTTATTCATAATGGTTAGACTGCAGCTATTAATTTTGGCTTAGATTATTATAAAAACTGGTATAAGTCATAAGAAACAATTGTAATAAAAGCTTAATACATGAATGCCAATTAAACTCTATAAATATGAGTGTCTGTGCATGTATGTGTATGTGAGAATAATAATTACAAAAGTGTTTCTGAAGAATGTAATACCACTCTAACTATAGTAAGTGTGAAATTAAGTCAAATGCTTAAAACTGTAGTGGAATGAAATGAAATGAGTGACAAGTACTAAAAAGCCAAGTAAAGAACACAAAATGCTATAAAGATACAGGAAACTAGGTAAGCATAAAAAGTCTTGGGAGGTCACCCTGATAAAATATATGAACTTTGAGGCAAAATATGATTTATTAAGGAAACAGTGAGAGGTCCATCATAGCTAAATTTCAGTGACTTGTAAAAGTATATGGAAAGATGTGAGAGACATGTAGGTAAAAGACCTTGAGAAGTCTTGAAAGCCATGTTTAACAGCCTACAAAAATTAAAAGCCATCAAGTACTTTAATCATGAAAATTATAATCAGGTTTGTACTGAAAATGGAACACTTTTGCCTACCACCGGGGAGAATAGTGTGGACAGGAGCCAGAGTAGGCACAGGAAGGTAAAGGCTGTTTTGCTAGTCCATGTGTGACTTATATTAGTGGGTGGTGGCATTAGGTCTATAAAGAATTAAGATAATATGAGAGATATCTGGAAGCAGGTTTGGGAAATGAGTATAAAGAAGAAATAAATAATGACATTCAGTTCACGGGCTTAAAAATAAGCTAACAAAACAAAACAGAAACAGACTCATAGATACAGAGAATTAACTGACAGCTCCCAGATGGGAGGTGGGTTGGGGGGCTGGGTGTAAAAGGCAAAGGGATTAAAAAGTACAAATTGACAGTACAAAATAATCACGGGGATTTAGAGAACAGCGTAGGGAGTATAAACAATAATTTTGTAATAACTATATGTAGTATCAGGTAAGTAATAGACTTATGAGTAGGATAACTTTGTAAATTATATGTATGTGTAACCAGTATGCTGTAAACCTGAAACTATTATAAAATAATATTGAATGTCAACTGTAATTGAAATATAAAAGAAAAAGTAATTAGTAGTTGTAATTTCTGATAGAGGATATTGTCAAAAAAAAGGACCAGGTTTAGAAAGAAGTATAAAAAGTTTACCTTGGGATATTTTTAGTTTGGTATACTTATAATAAGGCCAGAAATTAAGGCAGTGATGAACCAGTATAATAATCAGATCTGGATTTTAAAAGAGAGCTCAAAAGCCAAAATGGATAATAAGAAATGGAAGTAATGACAATTCAAATCATGGGAGTAGAGAGAGAGAAGGTGGAGGTGAAAAAGTCATAAAAATATCTAAACTTTCGAAGGTCAGCTAAAGGAGAAGCAGATGACAATGGAAATGTAACAGAGCAACCAGAATAGTATAAATATATCACAGTACTATTGTTTTACAGTGTTTAAGGATGATAGTGCTTTTAGAAGGATTGGTTAGTATGGGTACTATCTGAACAATTAATATAGTCACTGAAAAGCTTTGAGTAGATTTGTGACTTGGAATTTATTAATATTTTAGAATAAGCTACTTAACTGCAGTATCTAACATATTCAATTTAAATTTTAAAAATCCCTATTGAAATATTGGAAAATACAGAAGGCCAGCAGTATAAAAATCAGTACTATACTTTCCCATGACTTGTTTTGCTTCTAAAAACTTAGAATAAAATTAAAACCAAAGGTAATATCTTGTCACAATTGCAGAATCTACTTTGACAGGGTGAAATTATCATTCAATCAGAACTGGAATGAAAAAGAAGGAGGACTCAGAAACATAGAAGGACTTCTTTTATAATGGAAATAGTGTATGATATTTCATGTATTTCATTTTCCCAGTCCAAACATGATAATAAGGAAAGAGATAACGAGGCAAAGAAGAAACTAAAAATCCACTAGTAATATAGGAGTTGGGATTATTTTTACAATTAAAAAAATGAATCATACACAGTATAAACAAAATAAAACAAAGCAAGTAGTGTGTCATACCTTGAAACTATAGTTCTTAAAGATATTTATATTAAAGTTTACAACTATTCCCAGGTGTGATCTTTATTGTTATTCTTATTTACATGTTCTTTGAATATTAGGCAATGCAATTACAGGAAAATTATATTAGATATAAATATTAGCAGTGTTTTTTCATGTTTCATGCAATAGAATTATATGCAGAAAATTACACGATAATAATCCAGCAATTCCACTTCTGGGTATTTACCAGAAGAAATTCAAAACACTAATTCTAAAAGACATATGCACTCCTATGGTCACTGAAACATCTTTTACAATAGCCAAGATATGGAAGCAACCTAATTCTCTACCAATAGATGATAGGATAAAGAATAGGTGGTACATACATACAATGGAATACTCCCCAGATATAAAAATGAATGAAACATGGATAGATTTATAGGATGTCAAATAAGTCAGACAGATAAAGACAAATACCATGTGATTTCACTTATATGTGGAATTAAAAAAATTAGAAAAAGACTCATAGATACAGAGAACAAACTGATGGTTACCATTTGGAAGGGGCTGTATGCAAAAGGTGAAGGGATTATGAAGTACAAGTTGGCAGTTACAAAATAGTCATGTATTTTACAACCATACAAAATGCAGTATAGGGAATATAATAATAATTATATATGATTCCAGGTGGATACTAGACTTATTGAGGATCACTTCATGTAAGTTACATAAATGTCTAACCTCTATGCTGCACACCAGGAATTAATATAGTACTAGATGTAAACTATAATTGAAAAAAAATTAAAAATCACATGATCAGCAAAATAAATATCAGCTAGTATTTCAGTTAAAAAGTGGAGAGGTGGATGGGGTAGGGGTGAGCAATGGGGAAAAAGGTGGGACAATTATAAGTAAACAACAATAAATTGTTTTAAAGATTTTATTTATTTATTTATTTATTTATTTATTTATTTATTTCCAGAGAGAGGAGAAGGGATGGAGAAAAACAGGGAGAGAAACATCAATGTCTGGTTGCCTCTTGTGCACCCCCAGCTGGGGTCCTGGCCTGCAACCCAGGCATGTGCCCTGACTGGGAATTGAACCAGTGACCCTTTGGTTCAGGGACCAGCACTCAATCCACTGAAACACACCAGCCAGGGCATCAACAATACATTTTTT
>CM052540.1:22612228-22634490 GCA_028533065.1 Trachops cirrhosus
ATATGGAACAAAGTTATTACTAGTACCTGCCCTATATCCCCAAATATTAAAAAAAATCAAGCCAAATGCTAGCCTTCAACAAATTCCCCAGGGAAATTTAAGTTCACAAACATAAATTCACTGGTATTGAGGATCACATGAAAGACTCTGGCTCCCTGACCAGTGTGGCTCATGGGTTGAGTGTCACTGTGCAGCCCAAAAGGTTACCCATTTAATCAATTCCTGGCCAGGGCACATGCCTGGATTGCAGGCCAGGCCCCTGTTTGTGAGAGGCAACCAATCCATGTTTCTCTCCCTCTCTTTCTCCTTCCCTTTCTTCTCTCTAAAAATGAATGAATAATCTTTTAAAAAAGAGACTCAGTGGCATCTGAGGGATGGGTTGTGAATCCATCACAATGGGGGGAATCTAGTCATTATCATGATCAAAACAATAGTTTTTCAGAATGCAAGACTTTTGTACTTTAAATTGACTTAAACATTTGATATTTTACCATGATACTTTATTTAAAATACCTCTGAGGAGAAAATTTACACGTGCAAATTCTCTCCTGAAAAGTAAAAATATTCTAGTGTAATCACACCACTTAATTTCTATTTTCCTTTTGATTCCCATGTTTTCCCTCCCATGTGCCAAATGAGGGTTGTCCAGAGAATGTTCTGCTTTGCTAATCTTAGACCACATTAACAATTTAGATGCATTCTGTGCCCTCTTCCTTAAAAATAGTTAAATGTGTATCTGGTGTGGCTCAAAGGGTTGTCGGCTCGATTCCCAGTCAGGGCACATGCCTGGGCTCCAGGCCGGGTCCCTGGTTGGGGATGCATAAGAGGCAACCACACATTGATGTTTCTCTCCCTCTCTCCCTCCCTTCCCCTCTCTAAATAAATAAAATCTTTAAAAAATGCTTAAATTTGAGTAAGCCTACATTTTCTTTTTACATTGGCCTATTTTGGCTATCATTATCTCATTTTTTGTTTCATATGTATCTAATCTATCTCTTAATATTTTCTCATTTCTCTTAAGAAAACCTCTCTCCACTTTTGGCTTAATTAACTTCTGTCTTCTTTTATTTTGTCTTCATTCTAACAGTAAGGCAGAATCCACTCTAGTTCCCTGTGGATTTATTTGCAGACTTGATTTCCAGAGGCAGTTCTCCAATCTCAGGCCTTTTAAATTGCTTTCTTATCCTTTGGGTTTGCAATTTCATAAGTATTTTAAATAACTTGACTTAAGAAATATTATCATAATAAGAGTCACCATTTGTTTATTTGTATTTTAATAAAATCTAACACCATTTCATAGGAAAAAGTCCATGTTTGTATTCCAGACATAATTTGTAAAGCTGGATTTAACTTGAAACAACATATGAGCCTGATTTCTGGGTCTGAAGACAACCACATGCATCTAAGGTTACTATTTCCTGTCCCCTTCCTGACTGCTAACCCAAGTAGAATTTGGGGTAGCCTCGCTAGTACTACCCACAAAGGCGCACAAACAAGCTAAAGCTAGAAGTTGAAACATAGTTCTTCGTGGCACTCATTCAAATCAGCAGCTTTAAACAAGGTAGACACATTGTTTTGTCCAAGAGTGCATACAGAAGATTACATTCAGCTTCAGCATCTCCTACAATATAAGATAAATCTACATATATACAATTAAATGTCACAATCTCATACTGATACTTCAAAGGCCACTACCCTTTGTCTAAATCCACCAGTGTAGTCCTCAGGCCATCTGAATAAGGTTCAGCAGTGCAGACCTCAGCTAATGCTCTAGGCTCCTCATACCCCTCTTCAAACTGAGGCAGAACCTATCCTTACTGAATTTATGGTCTCAAAGAGGAAGTTCGGTTGGGCACTCTGCAAGGCAGGCTGGCTACTGAGGGTTTGGAGAAAAGGGCGATTGACTAGCAATCATTTTAATTCAATGAGAACATAAAGTTAGATAAAAGGAAAATATGATTATGTTAATGAAGTCAGAACAGGGAGAATAAAGAGCAGAATGATGACATGTATTTTTAGGGTAGATCAGGAAAATACAGTTTAAACAGCAAAATAGAGTGTTGTGAAAAGGCTTATATTTCCTGAACAAATTTTTATTTATTTTTTAAATTTTCTATTGTTGTAGGTGCTTAATAAATTTTAGGGTTTTTTAAGTATACAACACATACACCAATGTGAAAATCTATGTTTTTGTCTTTAGTCAAAGATACAAAAATAAGCTATGCACATGCTATGCAGTTTCTTACATTTTCTGTGACCCTGTTTTCTGTCCTGGATAAAAACACTGACTCATTAGCTCCAAGGTAAATAAAATTACTTTCTGAACAAAATGAAAAAAAAGACAGAGAAAAAATGTCAGCAGTGACAATAGCCTTGCATTATTTAAACTGCTAAAGCCACTGAAAATTAAATTCACAAGTGAAATACAATTTAGGGATGTTTGCCTTGTCTCTCTCTACCTGTGTTTTTTGGGGGTTTCTATGTCATCAAATAAACACCACTTTCAAGTAGTAAGTTCTTGTGGAGTCCTCAGTAACTGTTCCAGCAATGCAACAGTAATTGCAAAGTCTAATCTCAACATTTTTACCTTTTTTTTAGGCAATATACTGTGAAAATTGGTACAAAAACTCCAGTGATTGGAAAATATTATATTGAACAAATCATACCTATCACTTGAAAAGATACAAATCTCACATTGAAGTAAATATAAAACGGTATGATATAACCTGTTTCAAAACTCTACATATTGCTGCTGGGACAGCAGAGACATTACACTGTCCCAAGCAATTGAGAGACAATAAGAAGGCAAAGCTCCTAACCTATTGCCGGTAAAAATGCATTACAGTGCTTTTATACTTCTGGCTACCTGTTTCCTCATGTTGACGAAAAAAGTGAGGTAAATGATCTAATTAGCATAAGTCAAATGATATCTGAGGAAAACTTGAATTCATATCCACATGTAAAAGAAGACTAAGAATTAGCAAGGAGATTGTTTGAGGTAAAGATTACAAATTTAGGCTCTAGAAATGAAGAGTCACAGCTTGAGTTCTGGCTGCTCCACTTGTAATCTGTGTGATGGTGTGAAAAACACCTCTTGGTGCCTTAGGTTCCTTGTCTGTTAGTAGTATCTGTTTCAGGGTTATTTTTGTGTTGTATATAATAGTGTCTATTGCAATTCAAAGCTATCTAAGTGTATTCCTTGGAAGAATTACCCTGCTGTCCATATTTTCTCTGATTCCTGCTCATGAAGATAAGGAGAAGTTGATACTTCTCTAGTAGATAGCCAACTGGGGTTTTAGGCTTAGGTTATAGAAGATAGTCTGGAAATTTTCTGAGAAGCTAACTGCCTAAATAGGGATATTGGGGAATATAAAAATGTTTAACAGATACAATGTCAAGTAAACAGTATGATAAAAAACACCAAGGAACAGAAGTATTAAACATATTTTAGAAAGAAAAAATATCAACATACATTACTGGGTTAAAGGAGAAGGTGGAATGACACCTTTCTCTGAGATGGAACAATGAGTTTGGATTAGATTATAAATTGTTTTACATTCAATTGAAAGAATAGTTGAAACTCAGAAGTGATTTATTAAAGAGAAATAATATGGCCTCGTATTGATTGATTGATATAATTCTTCATTTTTTATGGGCAAGAATTTTGTTCCATGATGATGAGTCTGAGCTAACTCAAAAGAGCTACATGTTCACAAATTGTATTCACTGAACTTCAGACTGTCAGAGAGAATTGTGTTATCGTGGACAAAACTAGGAACTCGGGACCTGAATACTGGTGTTTTGGGGGATCTTTTAGAGCACCCAGGTAGAAATAAGCCTTATGAAAGGGGATTTCTGGGGAATTATAGCCTAGAGTAAGTGCAAATTTTCAAATTCATACAAGAAGCAACCCAAGTTTAAAAGGCAGGAAAATATAAAATGAAAAAGTCAGTGTTGAAATTAGAAATAAAATCAAATACGTAACTGCAAACCTTGAGGAAATTCTGAAATTCCTGACATAGGAATTATGTGGTAAATGACATAAGTACCCCATATTTCAATCTTGAGGAGCAAGCAAGAACTGAAGGCAAAGTCAAGGCAGAAGAGTAGAAAAAAAAGATGATTATTGAAGTAAGATTATTTTAATATTTTTTTCAAAACAGAGCTATAGACAACTATGTATAAGTGGCTGAGAGGTAGGTCAGGACACACAGGGAAATAGACACACATAGCATGAGAGTAGTTTTTTTCATTGATACATTCACCATTGTGTTAAGGTGTTTATTCAAAATTAGAGATGACAAGTAATTTCTGTGGCTGGAAGATCATCAGCTGAACAGGATACCGTACTCCAGTGTGATACAGATTTCAATATATCTTCATGGTAGTCCTGGAATTTAATCAGACCAGAGTCAAATAAGATGCTAAAGCTTCTTTCTAGATACAGCAATTTTTACCAAACGCCTGAGTACAAAGTCCTTTACAGAAGCTGTGTGTTCCAAACCCACCACCTTTAGGATTCTGAGTGATTAACACCTAAAATCAAACTAGTCTTATATACCTCTTGTCAAGGGCAGAATTGTGTTCCCCAAAGTTTGTGTACTGAAGTCCTATCCCACAGTACCTCATAGTGTGACTCTACTTGGAGATAGGGACATTAAAAAGGTGACTATGGTTAAATGAAGTCTTTATGGTAGGCCACAATATAATATGACTGATGTCCCTGTAAAAAGAAGAGATTAGGACACAGACACACAAAAAGAGGGAGACATGGCCATCTACAGGCCAAGGCAGATGCCTCAGAAGAAGCTAACTCTGCAGACACCTGGATCTCAGGCTTCGCATCTGTGAGAAAATGCATTTCTGCTGTTTAGGCTATGCAGTCTGTGGTACTTTATTATGGAAACTCCAGAAAACTAAAATACCCCTCCTACACAAATTCTAAGACTCATCAACTATATCTAGAAAAGAGTAAAAAGGGTCCAAATGACATCCGTGTATTCTAGGTTTAGGAGAATATATGTTTTGAATATACTTACCTCCACTCAAGAGTGTATAAATAGGGGAAAATGCCGTGAAAGAGGTTTCTGAAGAGATAAGCTGAACATACTGAATATAATTGATGGCCATACTGAGTTTTCAGATCAGTTTATTCACTGAAGTGAATTAGAAGCAACAATTAGAACTGGTTTCTTTGAAATTGAAAGATCTCTTTATGAAATAAATATATTCCAGATGATTCCAAATCTTTAGTGTTCTATAGATGCCCTTTATGTCTAAATAAGAAAACTTTCAATTAATGCAATGAACTTTGAGATTTTCCAGGTCTTTAATATTTTAAATTTTAGGAGAATTCAGTTATAATATGCTATATTTTAATAGTTTACTTTTAGGCTTGTTTCAGAAATGCTACCCACCTTAAATCCCCTTTGTAATTCTTTTTTAATTTTCTTCATTATTACCACTTTCTGGTTAATTTTTCATTTATTCTCCATAAATAGCTTTAAAAAGGGACTGCTGGTATAGGTTGGGGTAGCAGATGATAGCAATAGGTGTGACATGAAAAACTTACATGTTTAACATCATTGTCCTAAAATTCGATGCCCATTATACATAAACGGGAATTTCTCTCTTACTTTCTTATACCTTTTGTTGCTATCTTAACCTTGCCTCATAGGATAATTTTCCCCAGGACCAATTGCTAGTTTCCCTCCCTCCCTTGTGAAAAGAAAATCCTGATTATATCTTATGTAGAGATACTTACTTTTCCTAATGTAAACATCTTCTATTAAGGAGATAGTTAGAAGGCCTCATCTTTCATGCTCAACTATCCCGTTATTCCAGCAAAATTTCTCCTGCTAAGAAAAAGTTATTTTTTCTGCTAAATCAACAGAACCAATTGACATGCGGTTTGTTCTTTTTGTCACTTTTTAAATAAATGATTAATGAAAAGCTAATATAACAATATGAAGCTAACAAGGAACTGATAGAGATAACAAAATAATTTACCCTCTCTCAATCTTATATTAGACTATAATATCCTTAGAAATAGTAAATAGCAGAAAATATAACAGTGATGGGATACTGCCTTGCATATACACATAAAATTCTATTAAAATTCTAAAGAAAAGAATAAATGAATGACACAAATAAAAAGAAAAAAATA
Organism: Trachops cirrhosus; assembly: GCA_028533065.1. Taxonomy (NCBI): domain Eukaryota; kingdom Metazoa; phylum Chordata; class Mammalia; order Chiroptera; family Phyllostomidae; genus Trachops; species Trachops cirrhosus. The sequence goes on from CM052540.1 coordinate 22,618,395, forward strand.
ATCCATACATCAAAAATGCAGTGGTTTAAGACTCAATAAACTCCACCCACTTGAAATACACAGTAGGGCTCCTGATGGGTGGGAGATTTCTTAGTCATAGTCCTGGCTCATGATCATAGTCCTGGTCACCCTCTTTTGCTTCACTCCCATCGGGTGATACAGGGAATCGCTCGCATTAGTAGCTGTTCCTGATTGGCTGTTATCCTTGAGTAATTAAAGGACAGGGGAAGAAGAGTTATCCTACACTGGTTTCTATCTGCACCTCCTAACTCTGGTGCCACCATGATGCTGGTTTTGTGCCTTGTTTCCCATCCCCACCTGAAGGAGCAGCGGTAGGCAATGGTCTTCCTACGGTACTGTGCTGAAGTCGATGGTAATGTGCTATGGCAATGTCCCACAGCCTGTTCTCTGAACGTGGTGGGGAACTTCTACCACCAGAGGTTGTTCCTTTACCTCACTCAATCTTTGGCTACTCTCCTTACCCAGATTTTGAGTTTTTATCAGCTTTTATTAGACATGCACTCATGTATATTTCCAGATCTGAGCTTGGACTGGGAATTAGCAGTTGAGATTAGTCTTCATTGTTTCATTTTGTCTGGCTTTACTTGTATTTGAAATTGAATAAATATTCAATTTTCTCTTTGAGGGGGCAAAACAAGAAATAGGCATAAGCACCATTTATAACTAGATGTAAGAATGTCTTCCAAAAGTCAAAGCTGGTCAGGGACAAAATGCCCTACGCTGACAGGCAGTGCTCCATATCACTACACATGCTCACACAGACACTCCAGGGATCGTTCAAGAGAAATATTTTAGAGATAATCTACATTAAAATTTCCTGAAGGATTCAATATATCATTAGATTTTTAAGCATATTATGTGGTTCATAGCTTGATATCAATAAAGTCATACCTTTACCTTTGTCTACAAAACTGTATTTCCAGTGCCCCTGTATGTTTTCAGTTCTCTTTATCCCAAGTCTGAACCGTACCATACCGTGTTCTGTCACTCTTTGAACCTCTCCACATACCATAAAATGTTTTTTTCTTGTATTATTGGCAACTGTAAGAATTTCAGGTGTGATTTCTATGGCAACGCTTTCCATCTGTATGCAATAACATGAAAAGTAAAAAACTTTAGCATGTAATGTAATGTAAAATTGTGAAATGTAAAATTAATTCTTAAGCAGATTCAGCACCTTGAGTAGATTTCTTGTGATTTTTCCTTCTAATACTTCGAGTAAGAAAACTAATAGATATTTTTCAGATATCCCCCTGTTATTTCCCCAGATATATATATTTTTTATTTTTTAATATAATTGTGCTTTATTTATTCAGGCAATTTTATTTTTATCATGCAATGGGCTCAGATTAGGCTGAAGGCAGAAGTTCTACTTGAATCATTTAACAAAGAGGCTTGAAATGGAAGCAATGCTTTCTTAGAAATTAGTGGATCTCTCCAGATGCAATATTGAATGATCATCAAAACATCAGAATTCTTCCTGTGGTGTATTTACTAATGCATTATTTTCCAGTGGATTAAAAATAGATATGATAGAATATGATACAAAATATTAAAATGACTAAAAGAAAAGCAGGGCAGATAGTTCACATTATTAAAAAACTTTTGAGCAATTTTTTATTTTAAAATCATGATCACTGTCCACTCATTTTTAGAGAATGATTCAGGTTTTAGCAGGTTGTATATTAATGAGCTGACAAATGTATATGTGATTTGAATATCTTTTTCAGAATTGCTTTTATATTTTCCCTGGACTATCACTTTCTTGAAGAGATCAAACTGTGTAAAAAAATAATGTAAAAAGCAAAAAAGCTTGAATATAAGTTTTTGATATTTATAGAATTTAGATTAATACCTCCCTTTCTGGAGGCAAATGTTTTTGTATACTTCATGAATAAATTTCAGATAATTTTACTCTGTAAACCAAGAGAGTAATGGTTTTTGATTTTTGCCATCTGTTGTGAAATTGAGTACTACTTAGAACTGTATTAATAGTGCTTTATCTCCTTAGCCATCCTCCCTTACCCACCCCACTTTTCAAAAGTTAGCTTAACTTAGACCTTATTTTTATCACTTAGGAGATTTCATCAGGTTTCAAGTATCACTTCAGAATGACTGTCACCTCTTCTACAGAAATCACTTAAATTTCCTTAATCTGAACTACCAAAGTTCAATAAAAAATAACTTAGCCGTCAGAACTATGCGACAATGTCAGATCTGAACCATTTTAAAGAAAATAATATGACTATTTTATGTCTTGTAGTACTTGGAAAACTACATCACCAAAGTACATAGAAACTTAGAACAGAAGAAAAAATCCAAGCAACTTTCACCTTTGTAAAAGAAAAAAGAACCCATAGAATATGGACAAAGCCAAAGGGGAGTAGGATCGAGGGTGGGAGGTGGGGATGGGTGAGGTGGGGATGGGTGAGGCAGGGGGATAAGAAGGGGGAAATAGAGACAACTGCACTTGAACAATAATAAAAATAAATAAAAAATAAAAACTTAAAATAAGAAAAAAGGCAGAATAAATGCATGTTGCCCTTATGATGCAAAAACAATGAGAAGAAAAATGAAAATGCAGTCAATTTATTGTGTACACATATGAATAGTTTTGGCAAGTTAAATTTTAACATAAAGTTTAGAATGTCAGTCTTCATTATGTGTGTTCCGAGGAAATTCTTATGTAGGAGGGTTTAGAGAAAATTATTGATCATTAGCAGTCTTATTTTTCTATCCTGTCATCGTGTATAATATCCTTTGTGACAAACTCACTCATTTACTACTGTTTTCTATTTCACTAAGAGCTGACCTATTCTTGATAATCTTATAAGCAATATTAACAAAGTTCCACTACGAGAGGCTATAATTTCTCAAAGATCTGTCATTACATTTTACATGACATGACATACTGAGTGAATACCAGCATTGCTGTTTTTCAGGTTTGCGCTTTATGTTCTTAATTATTACTGCACAAGTCTGTTCAATAACTCCAGGAGGTTGAATTTTCTTATGCACTCTGTGAAATGCATTAAACATTTTTGAAGGCTTGTGAATACTTTCTGCTTTGGAAATGATCATTGCTGTATCCCTCCAACAGATACAGTTCATTGTCTCTAGCCTGAAATCTCAATGCACGGTTTTAGCTGTATTTTCTTCATAAAAGAATATTACATAAAACATATGACTTAGACAAAGTCTTACAGATATCTTTGCCTGGGGCATATTATTTTACTAACCAATGATTTCTAGTTTGTTCTTTCTTTTGTATACTTATAAAACAAAAGCTCTCCCCAATTCTGTAAATCAGGATTAAAAATAGCAGCGTGAATGAGTTATTTACTATTACTAAGTGATAGTCCACATTTGTTTTATAAAAAGAAGAATAAATAATGATAGAAAATACAGGCTTGGGTATGACACATTTAAAAAAATATTAGCTCTGTTTAAATCCAGCAAAATAAACTTCAAATAAAATTTTGGTGTCATCTTCCAAAAAATTGAATGACAATTATTTTTGATGGGTAATTATGAAGATTAAGTAAAGCATTTACATAAAATATTTAGAATAGAGGTTGGTTCTATGAAATAAATAAATGTTGTTTTTGTCATTGTCTATTTTCTTTACTTGATTTATTGTATTGGTTGTGTCTTCAGCAAAATATGAAATATAGTAGCACCTTCTTATTCATAAGGGATACATTCCATTGGGATGATTTTCTCATATAAAAGTTAATTGCTTTGTTATTTTATTTTCTCATAATAAAAAATACATTCCTGTGATAAATTTAAATTGTTCAAGATGTCCTGTCACCTTTATTTGTTTTTAGTTTGGTTTGGGGATATTTGATTTAAGGTATTGCACCTATGTCTGTGTGTGAGATTTGCTTATAATTTTACTTTTACTATTTTCTTTATTAGAGTTGATATCAAAGTTGTAAGATTTGGTAAAAAGTGACATGGATAGATTCTAGAATTGTATATGTGAAACCTATATAATTTTATTAACCAATGTCACCCCAATACATTCAATTAAAATAAATAAAAAATATATATGTAAATTAAAAAGAAATCAAAAGTTTTCTATGTATTATTGCTCAGATTTTATTCTAAATCCATCTCTCATTAATTTTATTTTACTTTACTGTTACAAAATTTTAGAGGCATAACATTAAAATCTATAGTTTACTTTGAAATCAAATATAAAATTTTCTATTGAGATTTTTGTGGCTATCATTCACATTTCTTAGAATTGTTAATATTTCTCATATATAGTTGGATTTACTGAAGGAAATTTAGTTTATTATTTTTCTATGATGTAACACCTTATTTATTATATTCAGTTTAAAGTATATTCAGTATTTTACATAAGGTTAGTATATTATATTTAGTATATTTTTTTAATTTTTGTTTTTAATATAAACTAAAAAGAAACAATGTGATATTCTCCCAATTTAATTTTACCTTCTAGTGATTTCACTGAAGTGCTCTGATTTAAGAAAAGCTAAATCCCATGATGTGTGCAACTTCATTTAAGTAGCCAGTGAAAATAGTGATAGATGATATGCAGGCATTTAAAATTTGCCAAAGGTAACATCTTGGGTATGAATCTTCCAAAATGTCAGAGAAGCAACAGAGTGTCTGGAATTTGAAAACATTTCTTTGTAATTAATAATGTGCTTATTACTCATTGTTTTATAATTCCTAGTGGTTGAAATAAGCATTATAAAGGATTATAAGAAATCACTTATCTGTCATCATATTATATCCCTGGCATTTGTGATATTTTATATTATTATGAATTAAAATATCACATGTGGTGCAGAATTTATTTTGGACTATCTGATTTGCCATTTACTAAAAATGCTTTCAGTTTATTAATGAGTTTTAAAATTATAGCTTTAATTTGTTGGGATATTAAATTTTATTTCAATTCATTTTTGACACTAAGGAAAACTAAACCTCTGTGATGATAAAATTACCTGTCTAGAAATACTTTAGACTTAAACCCTACTTTCTTAATTACCAGTTAACTGGTGTAAGTCCCTCTAATTTAGACTAGGGGATTTCAATAATACATAGCATGATTTTATGTGGATTTATAAGTATATATCATTCAACCTCTCATTCATTGAAATCTTTTTTGATGATTATGAATGTGATTAATTAAAAATGTATTGATCTCAAAGTAAAACAATTTAAAAACTATTTGACTGTTATCAATATTCACTGTTTATTTTCAGAAATCATGCATGAATCGGATTTTTCTAGAGGTCTTTATAGATAAATTCAGTAGTCTCATATTCTATTTAATTCATAGCAGAATTTATTATAAAGCAAAGTGACTAATTGAAAATATTAAAAAGAGGAATCAACAGAAGTACTTCTTGATGATGTACAAAGATAAGGGGGAAGCATATGAGATATTATCGGAGATCTGTTAGAGCTGTTCCTTTAATGATATCATGGATAGATAAAGGAATCTTTACTTGTTTATTTCTGGGCATAATTCATTTTTTCTGATGTTTTTTAGAATCAGTGCTGTTTGGGCATGAGATACTCTTTTACTCTGCTTTGAGTTCAGTGTTTTATATTCCCTACCGAGTCCCTCCTTCATGATTACAAAATGGTTGAGCTAGGATTCAAATGCATATTTTCAGTTTTTATACTTTTGTTCACTACAGTGTATTTCTGCAAATACAACTCTTGTAAACTACTAAGCAGAGTTCAGTGTTTACTGAGAAAACGCACCAAAGGCTATGGCCTTTGGGAATAGGAATTGAGGTTGAGACTTAGGGAGGCAAGAAGTTATTATCTTTCTCAAGAAATTCTGTGGTAGGAGGTTTACATATATGATTTTCATATAACTACATATTTCTGTAAATAAAGATATGAGGCTATGAAGAAACTGAGGCTGAGTTGTTAAAGACCAATTTCCCCAACTCTCAGAACAATTAAGCTACAAAGTCACGGTCTAAATGCTAGTGTCATATGAGATTCAAATTCAAACTCAAATCTTATTTTACTGCTAGCTGTGCAAATTTATTCATGTTACTTAACCTCTCTAAACTTCAGTTGAACCAGAGATAACATAGTAGGATTGTTCTGAGGATTAAGTGACAAGGATAGTATTTTGCAAATACTGCTTAGTAAGTATTAGTTGATTTTGCTATTGCTGTTATTTCAATTTAAAAGGATTTTATGGAGCATTTGAGTAATGACTTGAAACATATAATATTGAAATTTTTTTTTTATTTTTCCATTGCTTTTAAGTATTTTTCTGTTTATAAAATAATATGTTGTATGACTTCTCATTTAGTAGGTGGTTTCTAACTTGTCTGTATCTTTTCACTGATTGCTATGTTTTTTTCATTAACAGTACTTGATACCTCAGAGCAATAAGATTGAGTCAGTAGTTATGAAGTAGTCATACATATTTTTATTGGAAAGTTTATTATCATTATTGATATTTCTGATATGAAATTAGGAACACATACAAAAATAAGTTTCTTAAGTTTTTACTACTGTTCAATTAACAAAGCAAATAAATGGATTTTTCAACAATTATATTTTCATATGTATTTGTACTTTCAGAATGTAAAATGGTATTGTTTTTAATATGTAGTGCTGTAGACTTTTTAATGAGTCATGCTAACTTCAATATTGAATATATATGAAATATTTTATTTTATGAACTATATTCTTTTGGCACTTTAATAATTATTGTATAGTATAATAATATAAGAAATAAAAATATTAAAATATAGTATAACAATTAGAGTTCAAATATTTTCTTTTCTCTGTGTGATGTAAGTCCTATTGAAAAGCACAAATAAAGTTTAATTAATACTTGGGTAGATAGAGGGAACTCATGAATCCCAAGGGAAAGTTTTACAAATGATCATCTGAACAGATGCATAAAAATATTTAACATAATTCAGCTTCTTTTATAACTTTTTTGCAAACTAGATATAGAAGGATCTACCTCAACATAATAAAAGCCATATATGAAAAGCCCACAACTAACTTCATACTCAATCTAGAAAACAAAACTTTTTTCCTAAGGTCTGGAAAAAGACAAGGATCCTCACTCCCACCACTTCTATTCAACATTGTTCTAGAAGTCTCTGTTAGAGAAATTAGGCAAGAAAAGATAAATAAAAACCACTCAAACTGCAAAGGAAGAAGTAAATGATCACTGTTTTCAGGTGACATAATCTTATATATAGAAAACTCAAAAGACTATATACACACAAATTATTAGTAATAAGAAATGAGTTTAATAAGTTTATAAAATATAAAATCAACATACAAAGTCAGCTATGTTTCTGTAATAACAAACTATCAGGAAAGGAAATGAAGAAACCAATGCCATTTATAATAGCATCAAAAGAATAAAATGCTTAACCAAGGGGGTAAAAGACACGTACATGCAAAACTACAAAACATTGATGAAAGAAATTTGACACAAATAAGTGAAAAGCCAACCCTGGCTGGAATGATGGATTGTTCAGTTGGGATCAGGGCACATAGAATAATCAACCAATGCATGCATAAATAAATGGAACAACAAATTCTCCCTCCCTCTCTCTTTCCTTCCCCCCGCCCTTTGTATTCTGTCTCTAATCAATCAATAAATTAAAATTTTTAAGAAAAGCAAACAAGTGGAAAACATCTGTATTCATGGATTGAACAACTTAATATAGTTAAAATATCTATACTTCCCAATTCAATCTATGGATTCAATGCAATTCCTATCAAAATCCCAGTGGCATTTTTTACAAAAATAGAAATAACAATCCTTTTATTCATAGAATAAAGACCCAAATAGCCAAACAGTCTTGAGAAAGAAAAATACAGCTGTAGAAAACAACATTCTGATTTCAAAATATATTACAATAGAAAGCTGTAGTAATTAAAACAATATGGTAATCACATAGAACCAGAATATTAACATTGGAAACATAATAGAAAGACCAGAAATAAATCAACACATATATGGTCAACTGAACTTCAACAAGGGTTGCAAGAATGCAAAATGGGGAGAGTTGCTTAACAAGTAAAATTTAAAAAACTGAATATTCACATGCACAGAATGAAACACTGGACCCTTATCTCATACTGTACACTAAAAAATGATTTAAAATGGATTCAGAGTTTAATGAAAACCTAAAACTGTAAACCTCCTAAAAGAAAGTATATAGGTATATCTTCATGACCTTAGTAAAAACAATGATTTCTTAGATATCACACCAAAAACACAACCAATAATAGCAAAAATAGTGATACAACATCAACATAAAACATTTCTGCATAGAAAAGGAAACAATCAACAAAGTGAAGGAAATTTACAGAATGGGAGATAATGTTGGTAATCCATTCATTATTTTAAAGCAATGTTTCTCAAGGACCTAATATACATCTTTAAATTTTTTTTGTTTTCAGTTACAGTTTTCCTTTTTCCTTGTAGCTCTCTCTTGCCCCATCCCCTCCACCCCCATAGTCAATCCCCCCCATTGTCTGTGCCCATGAATCCTCTATTTGTGTTCCTTGGCTTGTCCCTTACTATTCATCCCTCCATTACTCCCTTCCCTCCTCCTCTCTGGTCAATGTCAGTTTGTTCTTTATTTCTAAGTCTCTGGTTTTATTTCGCTTGCTTGTGTGTTTTGTTGATTAGGTTCCACTTATAGGTGAGATCATATGGTATTTGTCTTTCATGACCTGGCTTATTTTGCTTAGCATAATACTCTCCAGTTCCATCTACACTGTCATGAAGAGTAGGAGCTCCTTCTTTCTTTCTGCTGCATAGTATTCCATTGTGTAAATGTACCACAGTTTTTTGATCCACTTATTTACTGATGGACACTTAGGCTGTTTCCAGCACTTGGCTATTGTAAATAACACTGCTATGAACATTGGGGTGCATTGCAATGTGGCTATCACTGAGAACATGGGATAAAGTGTGACCCTTTGAAAACAAGTGTTTCATGAATACTGGCAACTGAAAGAAGACAATGAATTGCATGGAAGAGTCATGTTAATCTCCAGATGTTTGCTTCATGCTGTAGTGTAGATTGTAATACAGGTAATAAGTACATTTTTAGTGGGAGTAGCATGTTAAAAGTCTAGGACAAGGCTTAAATTATTCTCATTTATAAAATAGAGAAGTGAAATTTTTTTCATTTATGAAAACACAAGTGGGAGGTACTGTCTTTTGTGCAAAAAAAGATAGTACTAAAGAATCTAATTTTTGTATTGGTATTATTAATAATAGTTGTTTTCTTGGAATTAAAAAATTGGTAATATCTAAAGGGTCATATAATTTCAGAAAATTACTTGATTGGGCATGATGTGATTTTTGTACTCTCTTACATAAAACAGAGTTTTTACAAAATATTAAAATCAATTGGTTATTTCATCTTTCATGACACTTTTAACATTTTTTCTTAAAGTATATGTGATATTAATAATATTTCACAAACACCAAAAGGCAGATACACATACACAGACATATAGAAGAGAAAAAATCCTTGGTCGTATCTGTACATTCAAAGATGATGAGTCTGTTGTGCTGTATTCACAGAGCATTATAATATCAGAAATGACTAAATAATAATTGGATGTACCATATTACTTGTTCACATAAGGAGTCCAGAAGTCTCACACATTTCTTTCAGAGCATATCCATTTATAAATACAATATCTGTTATGTTTATGATATTTCTTCTGTGACTTTAGTCACATATGATAATCCTTAGCCATCACTGCAGGCCTTTGCAGTGATTTAATCATATATTCACTGATCAACATGCCTACAAAATTAGGCAATTCTTTAACATGTGTATTTTATTTTTATAGCTCTAAGTTTTGCTCACAGGAAAATTACCCAGTAAAACTGGAAAAGTATCTTCTACATACAAAGTGATGAAAAGTCTAGATTGAGAATTGAAATATGTGGCACGAGTATTGAATAGGAGTTTTTCCTGTATGTGGATGTCTACCTTTGGATTAATCTCCCATCCTATTTCACCTCACCTTTTGGCCTTGGTACTAAGGAAACCATACAAAGAAATGTTAAATAAATAACCTAAATGTTAGAGTTAGACAACCCATAAGATCCATTGCTTATTGTTATGCATGAAGAAAATGTTAGCAAATAGGTATACCTTAGAAATGTATTAATTCTCATTTATTGGAGGATTTATATTGTTTTATTATAATTTTTCATTTTAATGACCAAAAGTCTGTAAGTCATATAAGTTGTAATTTACTTTTATTTTATTTAATCATTTCTGTATATTTCTAAGTCAAACTTATAATGCATATACATCCTCTGCCATACGTCAGGGTCTAAACTGCTGAGCAAAGTCATGTTTAGGTGATCCTGGTAGTCCTTCTAAAGAACTGAGTACTGTATATCAGATATCAGAGCTCTATGTAAAGACTAAAAAATGTAAAGATGCACCTGTACATGTCTTCCTGAATTTTGGAGGAGATAAAATCTATAATTAGTGAGAAATTAAAAAAAAAAAAGATTACTTAGGCCAGTCTGTAAATAGGAAGGTTATAAGGCTAGATAATATAACTTCCCTGTTGAGCTAACTATTTGAGATGGAGTATAGTTACTTTGAGAGGAACTTTGTCAAATAAAATTGGACCATATCATTGTTTGTTAAACAGCAATTGCAGAATTAGAGTCTTATGGGTAAGCACTCTGTGATCTTTTTCTCCTTTCAGATGTTAAAAAACAAACAAACAAACAAACAAATAAACAGAGTGTCTCTGGGTAGGAGAAGAAACAATTTGAGAATATCTTAAGGCAGTAAAGTTCAGGAGAATACTCATTTTTTAATACTTTCCCTTTCATACTCCTTGGCCCACCAACTTCAGTTTTACATCATCTAGTTCAATACCACATTCTAAAGGTAATGGAATATCAAATTAAAGAAAGAAAACTTAGTTTATGATCAAAGAATAATTTTGCCCTATATCCTTTCATCTTTCCTCAAAAAAAGGCAAATCTAATCTCTTCAATAAATAATGTTTTACACTTTAATAATATGACAGGAAATCAAGTAAGTTGTCAAACAATTGGAAAGTTAATTTTTTTAATATATGAATTGTCAGTTGGGGTTGGGAGTGGAGCAAAGGGGTAAATTGGCTCTTTTTTGTGTATTCCTGTATTTTTCAAATGCTATTAAGTGTGGATAATATAAAAGTATCATTTATCAAATTATAAAAATCTGAAAAATGCATAATTTTTCTAAAAAAAGCAAGGCACATAACATGTAGAAATCCATGTTCTCACCTTAATAAAGAATACAATTTCTTGTGCCATGTTTAGGAATATTGGAATTTTCAGTGGCCATTGTTCCATGCAATTATAATAAAATAAATATGTAACAATAAATATTATATTTGCAGTAATAATTCTATAATAGAAATTATAACATAATTTTATTAAAATTCTCTATAATTCAATAATAATTTTATATTTTATGCAATAATTCAATACTAAATTTATAAAAATGAATGTATAATATCTCTACACAATAGCAATACATTCAATTAATTAATTAATTAAAAATAAACATGATTGACCCTGGCTGGGTGGCTCATTTGGTTGGGGCTTTGTCCCATAAACCAAAAGGTTGTGGGTTCGATTCCCAGTCAGGGCACATACCTAGGCTGCGCCCTGGGTTCAGGGTGCTTACAGGAGGCAACATATCTCCCTCTCTGTCTCACTCTCTCTTCCCCTCCCTTCCTTTCCCTCTAAGATTGATATTGAAAAAATATCCTTAGGTGGGGATTAAAATAATAATAGTAATTTAAAAAAAAACATGGTTAGTCAAGGACAAAAGTTCTGCCAGCCTACCTAGACACAATCTCAAAATCACTATGTAGTTTATAAATTCCCATATTTCTTCACACTAAAATAAGAGAACACTATATCCTACTTTCTAAATGGCCAGTAAGTCTCAAAATTACCCTTTTTTGGAACTTTCTCCTTTCCAAAAGGGCATTGATAATTATTTCAGTTTGTCTTTGTTAGGACTGGTATATTTCAGTTTGAGATATTGGAGAGGATCACTCCACATAAGTCATTATTTCCACCAAGTACTCCAAATTGTATTTATTTATTTACCTGACATGTGATCAGTATACACTGATATATCACCTATTTGAAATAGTTCTGTATACTGAAAATACAGCAATAAATAAGTCACATAATATTGTTTTCCTGGTAGAAATTTTATTCTTATGGGGAAAGAGGCAATGTGTGATTATGATTTAAATTACATAGCTAGGTATATGGAGATAAATTAGACTAGAGATTAGATAGATAGATAGATAGATAGATAGATAGATAGATAGATAGACAGACACAAGAGACAGACATTCAGGCAGACAGATGGTTGTATAGGTTCCATAGAAGAATAAAGCATGTTAGAGAACAGAAGAAGCTGGGTAGTAGGGAAATGAACAGAGGGAATGAACAGGGAAATGAAATTAGGCAGTAAAATATGTCTGAATCAAAATGGACCACAGAGCTAAATATAAAATGTAAAAGTATAAAACTCATAGAAGAAAACATAGAAGCACATCTAGATGATCTTGGGTTTGCTGATGACTTTGTAGATATAACACCGAAGGCACACTACAGTCCTGTTGGAAAGGTCAATATCCCAAATACTGACAACACCAAATGCGGGGGAGGGTGGAGAGCAATGGGAAGTCATTGCTGGTGGGAATGCAAAATGGTACAGCCATGATAAGGGACAGTTCGGAGGTTTCTTTTGTATGATGTGTATGTATGTGTGCATGTGTATATATGTGTGCATGTATGTATGTACATATTGAGTTGGCCAAAAAGTGTGTATGGCTTTTTCTATAAAATAAGAGACACATTTTTTATTTTTACCAATAACTTCATTGATTTGAATATTTTGACTATGTCAGCTATCTGCGTTACACCACATGTTGTAACAGTGATGGTTCTTAACTATGTCTCGATTTGATCACTATCACTTCAACTGGTGTATCCTACCGTGGAGCATCGTCCAGCAAGAAATCTCCATCACAAAGCTTCCCAACTCACCTTCACACGTTCACTCAGTCACAGCACCTTCTCCATACACTGCACCAACCTTTTTTGTGTGTTTTTACCTTTCTTGAAATAATAAATCATAATATGCCAAAAATTTTGTGTATTTTCTTCCATCTTCAATATTAAAATGGCTACACAAAAATTCACCAATTTTGATAAGTTTTTTTAAATGTATGCTGATATGACAACTGTCACAACACAATCTAACAAAATCATTTTGGATGAAGACAAGTAAATGCTGGTAGAGCCATCTTATGAAAGAAAAAGTAGAACTCTTTAGCCAACCCAATATATGTGTGTACGTATCTGTTTATATTTGTGTGTGTGTTTTTTACATACCAAAAAGATATATATATTTAACACATATAATTGATGACTTGATGAGTTTGAGATACGTATACACCTGTGAAACCATCTCTCCAATCTATGCCATAAACATACCTCATAATCTCCACTTAAGGTACTTTTTGGGTTTCCAAGTAAGATACAGTGGCTGATTGGACTTCTAGTGTGGAAATGGTAGATACAGAGTAAATAGAATATTTCATACATTTGGAGGTAATCAGACAGAACTTACTGAAAGACAAGCAGAATGAAGAAAAAAATAATTATGAATGACCTACCAGTTTTGGATTGAGTCACAGGTTACATGTTAGTTTCAGTTACTGAGGTGATGAAAACTTAGGGGCAACCAGGTTTGGGTGGACGGGTGTCTTTTCTTTGTGACATGTTAATTTTGAGATGCCTGGAAGATAGTCAAGTAGTTGCTTTAATTTAAAATCTGGACATATGAATTTAGAGCTGAGTGGATTAGTCAGTGCTGGCTTTAAAATACAGAATTCAACAGCATAAGAATGGGGTATAAAGAGATGAGAATGGGTGGAATAACTTAAAAAATATATACAGAGAAAAGGGACTAGAATAAAAAGACTGCTATTGGAGTTGGCTACATGGGCGTTCTTGGTGACTTTGGTGCATTTCAGTAGGATGGTCAAGGCAGAAACAATTTTTTTCACTATGAGTTAAATTTGAATCTAAAACATGACTTTTGAATATCATGTAAGAGAAGAATCTTAAGAGCTTCTTTTTGAAAGGAAAGAAGATTTAAAATGATTCCCTAACTCCTCAGAGAGGTACTAACATTTTCAGAAAAGTTTAAAAATCTGAACAAGGAATTTTATAAGCAGATGGAGAATGAGGAGTCTCCTGAAAAGGGGCGAGAAGAACTATGGGGCAGGATTTGACTCTGGCATTCCAGCTCTTATGGCTGACTCAGTCAGCAAGGTAGGGCCTCCTGGAAAACCATGAGGTACAAGGACCATTAATCCTTAAGTAGGTGATGTAGGGGGACAGCAGCCAATGTTTAAAGAGCAGGCAAAACAATTTTACCTCTCATTTTACAGAAAACTAGTTCTTGCGAGCATGTGGTCTGGAAGCTTTTTCCTTTAGTATCAAGCTTTCTCTTGCATCCACATTTTATGGTGTCAAGATAAAGGAGGAAGAAAATCGCTTAGAATATTCTGCAACAATGTCGAGTTTATCTAAGAGAATGTTTTAAATCAGAAGAGATTTAATTGTCATTAATTGGGAAGTTCAAGGGTTTGCATTTTTTATTATGTTGAATTTTTCCACATTAATTGAACTTATGGTCACAAGAAAATTTAATATAGTTATGAAAATATAAAGTTAATTGTTTTCCTATATAAATAATATGTAGATATCTCACTGTGTTAGACTCTGAATGCTGCTTACTTTGGTTGTCTGTATGTATTTACCAACTTATCAGGAACCTGTTTAATATACCTCACTTAAATTTACTCAGGTTAGTGATTTGGATAATAATGAAATGGAGATAAGTTAGCCACCATTTTCTATTTAAAAGAAAAAAACACTTATAATAAATAATTGTTTAAGTTATAACATACCATCAGGCAATCTCTTCTCCCTCATGAAAAATAATTCTACTTCCCTTAACCTTGTCATTAATCTTCATTTATGTGATGTTTTCACCAAATCCTCCAAATTTTTCTTAAGATGAGAAAGTTTAAACTTGATAAAATTCTAGCCAAAACCTAATCAGCAGATTACAGAGATTTTATTAAAATGGTGTCAATTTAAACCTATAAATTAATTCATTTTTTTAGTTCATTTTGGCTTAAAATAAAATAAAACTAACTTACCAACTGTGTTTAACCTGGCTGGAAGTGGAACATTCAATATCCATGAACCTGATCGTAGCTATTTACACAGCAGAGATGGTGGTATAGTTTCCCAAGAAAGTAACGATATTCTTTTCTTTTTTTTTTGAGGAAGGTTACTTTTAATTTGAATTTATATTTATTTGAAAGTAGACTTTCTGAAATTTGTTTGACTTCTTCTCATGACCCCTATGGTTTTATATTTAAATCTGTGGCTGTAACTTCAAATTGCTTGAAACAATGGACTCAACATCTGCCTTCTTGAACTGTATCAAAGCCTTCATCAATTTTTCCATATTTATAGATTCAGTATCATTGCTTCTATATCCAACATGAATATTATTTTAATCTTTCTAGGGATCTTTCGTTTAATCCTTTATATCTCCAAATTTATCATAAGTATGCTTCAAGTCCTTCAATGAATCATCTGTTAATTTTTCTTAACATCTTTCTTACATTTTTATGATTTTCTGTCTCTTTTTGTATTGTTCTTTGCCTCATTTTTTAAAGTATTTGATTAAATATTTGAACCCACCCTCTTCACTCATAGATTCAGTTTCAGACTCTTAAAGCTTTTTCAGCAAATATGCTTTTGAATCATTGTCCAATGCCTACTTGCCCTTCTTTGCATCCTTCTTTGCTTCCTTCTTTGAATCCTTCTTTGCTTCCTTCTTCGCTTCCTTCTTGGCATCTTTCTTCGCATCCTTCTTCGCATCAGCAGATTCTGGGTCAGCATCTGCTTTGGCATCTTTCTTGGCACTTTTCTTGG
>CM052540.1:22634990-22717525 GCA_028533065.1 Trachops cirrhosus
AAGTCTCCTGTACTTCATAACATTGCGTAACCATGGGAATGGGCTCTTCATATTCACAAGTCCCACCTACACTCAAAAGGAAGGTTCACTGGGGCCATTCTTACAACTGTGCCTACCTAAAAGGCCAAAATTAGAGTAAAGGTTTGCTTTAGCGTGTGTGGCTTATTAGGAATATTTCAGCTTCAGGTATGTTATTTTTATAATCTAATACTTTGCCAATGTCTATCTGCTAGCAGCATTATCATAGCTCATATGCAAGCATTTTTGTTTTTAAAAAGCCATTGAGCTTAGTAGTCATGTTCTCAAACATAAATATTATACTTAAGTGTATATGTATAAAATAAAAATAATATATAAAAGTAATTTTAAATGTTTTACAGGTTATAAAATAATTTGTGTACATTAACTCATTCTTATAATAACAGTAAAACAGTAAGGACATTTAGGCTTTAATATTCACGAAGTTATTTTGTAAGACTTTGTAATATGTTACCAATTTTAAAATATGGTACATAATTTTCTCCATAAAATCTCCATGTAACTAAAATAGATTCTTTAAGCTTATAGTGGTATCAATGATTCACATATTTATGTATGTAGGCCTGTACATATATGTATGTATGTATGATTTATATTAACTTATCTATTTATCCATCCATGTATCATCGGTTTGCTTATCTTTCTCTGTATTGTATACAGGATTGAAGAAATCGAACATCCATATATAAATAAATAAATAAAATAATAATACATTCTAGTATACATTTTACAGTGGAATGGTTTGTGTTATTGTTATACAAACTAATCACAAAATTGTGCAAATATCCAGTTCTTATTTTTTATTAGTTTTAAATGTAAGTAAAACTGTAAATTATCAGTATGATAAATTATTGTAAAATGAACAAAACTGTTGACAAATATCTGAGTTGTAAATAGACTTACTAGTAACCTATGACCTGTTCAATTTACTTACCTTTATGCCCAACCCGTAGATGACCACTAATCTGTCTTATAACAGTATTGATTTGCTGTATTGTTGAATTTATGTGAATAGTATATATTATTTTCTTATATGTGGCTTCTTTCAGTATATATTTTCATATTTATAGTTGCATATATTTGTGGTTTATTTACAATTTATATATATAAACATTACTTTGGTACTATGAACATTATAGGTATATACAGTTGACTTATATATTTTACAATTGAGAATTTATTTTACCTCCAATTTTTAACTATTAAAAATTATATTGTCATGAACAATTTTCAAACTTTCAAAATTAGGAACACTGTTGAAAGGGCAGATCTAGAAAGTGAGATGTAACATACCTAAGAGCAAATATAAGAATACAGCAAACTTTTCATCAAAAATTATATAAGCCTCAGATGTATTAAAAGGAATAAAAGGAAAAATATATAAGTAATTAGGAGCAAGTAAGAGAAAACTGGAGTGACTATACAAACATTGTACAAACTAGGCATCAAAGCAAGAAATATAACCAGGGATAAACAAAATATTGCACAAATATAAAGGAGTCAATTTATCAAGAAGTCATGATACTCTTAAATGTTTTTTTGTATCTAAAACCAGAATTTACATTATATGAAGCAAAAGCTGATAAAACTGAAAGGAGAAATAGACAAATCTGAAATTATAGTTGGACCTTTACTGCTCTTAATAATTGATAGGAAAAAATAGACAAAAAACACTAAAAATAAAGAAGATCCAACACACTACCAAGCAACTTATCCTAATTTACATTTAAAATACTTATATTTTTACAGTTGTTTTCAGAAATTTATTTCACAAAGTTTCTTTTCTTTCTTTTACTTTTTTTTACTGTTGTTGAAGTATAGTTGTCTTCATTTTCTCCCCTTAACACGTCCCCCCACCCCACCCATTCCCACCTCCCACCCTCAAAAGTATCCCCTTTGGCTTTGTCCATGTGTCCTTTATACATGTTCCTTGATGACCCTACCCCTATTTTCCCCCATTATCTTTCTCCCTCCTCCCCTGTGGTACTGTCAGTTTTTTTTTAATTGTTATTCAAGTACAGTTGTCTCCATTTTCCCCCTCCTATGTAGCAGGAAAAAAAGGAGCTCCTACCCTTCATATTTTATTTCAATGTCTCTGATTGTATTTTGCTTGCTTGTTTGTTTTGTTGATTAGGTTTCCCTTATAGATGAGATCATATGGTATTTGTCTTTCACTGCCTGGCTTGTTTCACTTAGCATAATGCTCTCTAGTTCCTTCCATGCATTTAATCCAACAATAGAATACTTACTCATTTCAAGTTTTCATAAAAAAAATAGAGTATTGTATTAACCATAAAAATAACCTTAAAAATTTGTGTAATATAAAGTACATTTTTCAGTCATAATGGAACTAAACTATAAATCAGTAACAAGATATCTGGAAAGTCACTAATTATTTGGAAATTAAAAAAATTCTTTTAATATCCCAGGTCAAGAGAAAGTCACAATTGAATTTATAAATTTGCTTAACATTTTTATTTTAAACTAATTTTAGAATTGCCAACACATTATAAAATAATAAAAATTTCCCTGTAAACTTCACCAATATTCCCCTGATGTTAGGACATTATATCTTGACCAAACCTGAAGCTAACTTCATGTACAACTCCCAGAACTAAGAAATTAATATTGGTACAATATTATTAAATTAACTACCAATTATATTCATATTTATCAATTTTTTCATGTTTTTCTGTTCCCTGGATTGTTTGTTCTCCAGCCCAGGATTCATGCTGTGTTCCCCAAATATGTGACTGTCCCTTTATATTTTCATGACTTTCATAACCTTGACACTTCTAATAAGTACTGGTCCATTGTTTTTGTAGAATTCCCCACAGTGGGTGCTTTCAATATACCCCATCCTTTGACTTGAGTATTTCCTTTCTTTCTGTATGACAGGTTGCTCTAAGCTTATCAAAACTTTCCTTGCCCTGGCTCTAAAATTGAACATTCTCCAAGGAGCCCTGGTTCCTTGTATTAGAAATCAAAATATTAACAGAAATTCACTTCTGGCTGTTGGTTTTATATAATTACTTATTTGTCTTTGAAAATGTCCCCTAGATATGTCAAATTTAAGAAGTCATACTGAAGAAAAAGATTACCCCTTATCCAGAGACAAGTACTTATTTTTAATTTAAAATATTCTTTCATACTATAAAATCAAAACTTACATAATATAAAAATATGACAATATAAATAATAAAATTTGTTCTTTTTTCTGCCTCTTGGAGATAAAACCTTTGAAATCATGATATATAGTTTGTAAAAATAAGTCTCAAATTTTAATCAACACATTTATAAATCATGGAAGATAATTTATCTACACAATAACTTATTAAATTGAAATTACACTGTAAATACAGTTTTATATATTTTCTGTACTTATTATCTTGTAACTCCTGCATGAATAAAATAAAATTGAACTGCTGAGTAAAAAGGATGGGAAAAGGTTTAAAGCACACAGGAGCCAAACTGAAAGAGCTTTCAATAGCCAAAGCTGGAACAATTTCAGCAACAAGATAAATAACAATTGTGTTTGACTATAACCCATGAAATAAAATGAATATTCATGAGTCCATAAATAGTTGGATACATAAATAAATAAAGGGGGAGAGAAGAGACAGTGCTTCCTTGGAGATGAAATCCAATTAATGAATGCAGAAACATTGAGGGATATAGAAAATATTAATAGAACATGGCATGCATAGTTGTTAATCCTGAATTTAAAACACTGCTTTAAAAAATCAGCACTATAGAGAAGTATTCATATCACATACAAATAAGCAAGTCAATCAAATTGCAAATTAAAATAACAATCTTTAAAACATTTTGATAAAACAACCTTTTTAAATGTGATGCTTTAATAATTTCTGTGCCTATAAAATATTTTATGCCTCTATATTCTCTTCCACATATGTATAGTAATCTTATATGTTGCATATGTATATTTAATCTTACAAAACTTGTCATAATTTTGTTTCTCTCAAAAAAATAGAACATTGTACTTAGAAGAGTCTCCAGATCACTAACAGAAATTCAAAATCTTTATTTTTGTTTTGTTCCTGCATGAGCGTTTTGAAAGTGCAATGAGTAATTGAGCAAACAAAACTCATGAGAGAGAGCCCTTAAAGCAAACATGCCCCAAACCAGAGGATCAGGGCTCATTGAGCTTGTATGTTGAGTGTGTGTGTGTTTGTGTGTGCCTAGTTCTCCAAAGAGCTTAGCAGTGCAGAGTAGAGAAATGTGGAGTGGGGAATGAGAAAGATCACAGAATCAGCTGTTGGAGCAGACAAAAAATGTAGAACAATGCAGCCCTTAGTAAGAATTCAGAGTAAGTCACAGTCTTAACTTGATTTACAAGTTACATATTTAGACATATGACATGTGGGCTTTTATCTGTGTTCTTGCCCCAGTTCCTGCAGAGGTTAAAGAAGAATATGATCTAAATCAAAATTTTTATAATTTCGAATGTATCTACTTAAACACTAACCTGCTTTATTTTGTAGTCTTTTCTTATATATCACATGATGTGATTACTTGGTTTATGAACCTATAAAGGTGAGAGTAAGAATTTTCAACAATAATCATGTATGTACATACAGAAGCACCAACTGGTCATAAGTCACCAGAGTTCACAGTATAGAGTAAAAATATTAATGAACTAAGAAAATGAAGGGAAAGAATCTGAAAAGACACATAGAAATTAAATTTGCATTATACATACATGTAAAAGATTTAACATTTCCATAATACGGACAGATTAGGCATAAGCAGGTATATGTACCAATAACTGTTGTGCATAGGTGTTATCAGTAAATATCCATCACTAGTGCCTATTAATTAACAACTAACTATTTATATCTCTTTAGTCATCAGATATTTACAGTTACTACTTCCTGCCCAGTGTAGGCAAATGATGTTTACAGTCTCTCTTATTTAACGATGCTCATAAAATCATAACAATCCACATTTGATAATTTTTGGTGTAAGTGTTATAAGGAAAGGTAGAAGAGATGATGTTGTGTTCTGACCTAGTGTGGCTCAGTTGGTTGGGTGTTATTCCACAAAGCGAAAGGTCTCCAGTTCAATTCCTAGTCAGAATATGTATCTAGGTTGCAGGTATGGTTGAGAGGCAACTGATCAATGTTTCTCTCTCACATCAATGTTTCTATCCCTTTTTTTCTCCCTTACTTCCTCTCTCACTAAAAAAATTTAAAAAATAAAATCTTTTTAAAAAAGATGATTGCAAATGTTATCTGAACCCACTTTCTCAGGAGTATGCTCACCAAATTTATGTCTTGGGGTCTCACAGTCCCTTCATACACATTAGCCAATCAATACACAAAAGCCTCTTTAAGGTCAAAGGGCCTCTTGGTACCTGGGAGAGTGCCCAGGATGTCAGCATTACCTTTAAACACTGAACTCCCATACATTCACTCGAATATCTAATACAAATAGAGTCTAGCATTAAATGTGTAAATATATCTGAATCACAAAGGTGGTTTGTAAAACAGCAAAAAGTTAATGTAATGTAATGAGAATACTACAAAAAATGCAGAATTGAGCTTGGAATAAAATCACTCTCCAGAGAGCAATGTGAAGAGTCATTACAGATTAAAGTACTTTGAAATATTTACTGTTTAAGATTGTCTCCTACATAATCCAAAGTTTTGGGTAAAAAAATTAGATCTTTCTAATATAATAATTTTTTACAAAGTAACATATCTTGTTCAAACAGAGCTTACACTACAGGCTTATTATTTTTGTTACAGTTTTTCTTGAGTTTAACTAGTGTTTTCTTTTCTTTTTTTTTTTTTTTTTTTACATTACCAGGGTCTCCAGGCACATCTGCATAGCTCTTATGGGCCAGAACTCCCACTCAGTCCTTATGTAGCTATCTAGGCTTGGTCCTCTTACACTGGAATGGACAACCTCCTAGTTTTGCTTTAGGTCTTGTTTACATCAACCCCAATCCCCTGTAACTGGTAGTTTCAGCCATAGAACTGGACATTTGTATCATTTCAACTCCATTGTATACCTGGGTAGTTTACTTCTGGCTCTGGCTTTATTTTGATGGCAGAGTTCAACAACAACTTTCAATGTGTAAGCTGTAGTAGCACCAACTCATATCTGTTTCTATTTGTAGGTGTTATTTTGGTCAGATGTTTTTACTTCTGGGTTTTAAAAAAAAGTTTCTTTGGTAGCAAGTATGACTAAGTACTTATTATTTTTAAATATACATGGATATATAAATATATACACACATATGTGTGTATGTGTGAATGTGTTGAGAAGTTATAAAAAATATTGCCAAGTTTACTGCCTACCACCAAAAAGTCTTAATGGATTTCAGAATGTGTCAGTGGATTTGAAGGTAGAACTTCATTTAAATATTGAAGTAAACTTTGAATTTCCACACTAAATGTGAACATGCAAATAGAGAGGTATTATCAGTACGAAGCAACTGAAATACTATTCTGCTTCATATGACTGATGCAAAAGCATCACTAGCTCTATATCATCAGTAGGTCTATATTTAAAACCTGAGGATACCTAATACTCTTTTAGAAATCACCTGCTTCCAGTCCACAGGAATTTTAAAAATTCAAGAGGTGGACCTGTGTGTGGCTCTCAAGAATTTCCTTTCTTTAAGTTGATTTCATCTGCTTAGGAAGTATCAGGAGAGATTTGCCTCTTACCTAGTGCCTGGAGTAAAGTAAATAAACATTTGTGACTAAAAAATCTGATGTCAAATAAATTATTGAATAAGAAATCAAACATATTAGTTATACTGTCTACCTGAAAACACTTAGAATTTGATAAAAGCAGTTACTTTTGGCTTGTGAACCCTCTGTTTAAATATATGCAAAGTAAGGGTTACACTAATCTCATAAAATATATGTTTAATGATTGAGTATTTTCAGGCATGGCAAATTTTGACATATTCAAGAAATCAAGATGTTGCTGTAGAAAAAGCTATTTCCAAAATGTTATCTAACTTAAATCAGTATATAAAAGATCTCACCATCCTTTTTTTTCTTTTCAATTACAGCTCGTTTTCAATATTATTTTGTATTGGTTTCAGGTATACAACATAGTGGTTAGAGTATCACGTACTTTACAAAGTCTCCCCCCAATACTTCAGCACCCAACTCGCATCATATATAGTTATCACATGATTATTGACCATGTTCCCAATGCTATACTTTTATACCCCTGTGACTATTTCGTAACTTCTAATTCATACTTTTTAATCTCTACCTTTTCCACCCACCACCCTGTCCCCCCACCTCACAACCACCTGTATCTATGTCTATGAGTCTATTCATTTTGCTTATTTACTTTGTTCTTTTAGATGACACATATAAAAGACATCATATGGTATTTATATTACTTTGTCAGACTTATTTCACTGGGCATAATACCCTCTCGATCCATCAATGCTGTTGCAAATGCTAATATTTCTTTTTTTAAAGGCCCAGTAATGGTCCATTGTATATATGTACCACCTCTTTTTTATTGACCCTATTTTGATGGGCACTTGGGTTGCTTCCATGTGTTGGTTATTATAAATAATGTCGACAATGAACATCAAGGTGAATATACTCTTTTGAGGAAGTTTTTTGGATTTTTTTTTGTATATATACCCAGAAGTGAAATTGCTGGGTCATAAGGCCATCCCATTTTTAACTTTATGAGAAAACTCCATTCTGTTTTCCTTAGTGGCTGCACCAATCTGCATTCCCGCCAACAAAGAGACTTCCTTTTCTCTACATCCTCACCAACACTTGTTGTTTCTTGATTTATTGATAATAGCCATTCTGACATGTAAGAAGTAATAGTACACTCTGTTTTTAATGCACATTTCTCTGATGATTAGTGATGGTGAGCATCATTTCATATCTCTACTGATCATCTGTATGTCCACTCTGGAGAAGTGTTTATTCAGATCATATGCCCATTTTTTAATGGGATTGCTTGTTTTCTTGGTGTTGAGTTATATAAGTTCTTTATAAATTTTGGATATTAACCCCCTATCAGATGTATCATTGCAAATATCTTACCCCACTGAGTAGGTTGTTTTGTTTTGTTGATGATTTCTTTTCTGTGCAAATATTTTTGGTTTGATGTAGTTTCATTTATTTTTTCCTTTCTTTCTCTTGCCAAGGAGATATATCAGAATAATATTGCTAAAAGAAATGTTACTGCCTATGTTTTCTTCTTGGAGTGTTATTGTTTTAAGTCTTACATTTAAGTCTTTAATCCATTTTGTGTTTGCTTCTGTATGTGGTGTAATAATGTGGTCCACTTTCATTTTTGGGGGGTATCTGTCAATTTTCCCAACATTATTTTTTGAGTAGACAGTCTTTACCTCATTGTATGATCTTTCTTCCTTTGTCAAATATTAATTAATTCACCATATAGGCATGGGTTGATTTCTGAGCTCTCTACTCTGTTCCATTGATCTATATGTCTACTTGGATGCCAGCACCATGCTGTTTTGATTACTATGGCCTTGTAGTATAGTTTGATATCACATAGCATGATGCCTCCAATTTTGTTCTTTTTCTCATATTGCTAAGGTTATTCGGGGTCTTTTGTGGTTCCATATAAATTTTAGGATTATTGGTTCTAAACTATGAAATATATTGTTGGTATTTTGATAGGAATTGTGTTGAATCTATTGATTGCTTTGGGCAGTATGAACATTTTAATGATCTTAATTCTTTCTATCCATGAGCATGACCTCTACTTTCATTTATTTCTATCTCCTTCAATTTTTTTCCAGTGTCTTATAATTTTTGAGTACAGGTTTTTTTAGCTGCGTGGTTAAATTTATTCCCAGGGCTGCCTGTTTTGGGCTACAAACCATTCTACAGTTTGTGGCTGCCTCTACTGAGCACAAGTGCACCTGGGAGGGGCCAAGCTGCATACCAGTGTTGACTTCCACCAGCACTGAGCCTGTGGGCTGTTAGAAAAGGCACAAGGCATCCCAAGATCTATCTGTACCTGCCAGCTGCATATTAGGCTCAGTCACTCAAAAAGCTACTCATGGTATATCAGTTACAGGAAGCAAGTTCACCAGGTAGGAGCTAGTGGTGTTTACCCATGGTGTCGCAAATTGAAACTTGGTGCCAGTACTAGATCTGAGGCCACTCAGCAAAAGTCTCAGAGTATAATAAGGCCAACTGTCACCTACCAGGGACGTGTGGAACTTTGTGGTGGGGTGAGGTCTCAGGGAGTCCTCAGGGTAAGGCCACAGAGTTCATTAGGCTAAAAAATGGTGACTTGCTAAGAACTTACCTCACAAAACTCACATAAACCATAGGCTCTTTCAGAGATTGATCCTAAAAGATGGCTGTCAGGCAAAGGAGGATCTCAGGGTATCTTAGGACTTTTGCTGACCTGGCACTGCAAGTGGTGGAAGGCCACTTGCACCTGGAACTCTCCAGCATGCACCCAACTGGAATGCAACTGGAACTCTCCAGCATGCACCCAGGTCCAGCAGAGGAAGCCATGCACTGTGGATCAATTTACAGCTCTAAACAGGTAGCACAGGGTCAGTCATATGCAGCACCTGACATTGACCTGCACCAAACTCCTTCCCAACAAGTTCCAGAATCAATACACCCAGTGGCAGTCTTCAGACCATATCAGAGCATGACCCAATTAGCTCTGTAAGCAGCACACTTAAAGAGAGATTTTGATAGGTACCAGACACTGCTAGGGCAAGTTATGCTTCATAGGGTGAGTCCCTGCATAGCAGTTAGTACATTATAGTTGGGGTTAGTCCTCATAGTCAGTCAGCCTGAGGGTGAACCCCATCCATGGATGGGCAAACTGCAATCAAGATTCAACTACTACAGGACAGCTCCTTTAAGTCACACAGTGGACATACCTAGAACACCTAACTCTGGTGATAAGAGAGACTGTACTGCTAGCCCTGTAGGACATCTACTATATAAGGCCACCATACCAATACTGGGAGACGTAGTAGATTTTCCTGACACACAGAAACAAATACAGAGAGGCAGCCAAAGTGGGGAGACAAATAAACATGCTCCAAATGAAATAACAGGATAAAGCCCCAGAAAAATAACTAAATGAAATGGAGGCAAGCTATCTACCAGATATAGAGTTCAAAACAATAGTTATAAGGATGCTCAAGGAACTTATGGGAAGAATGGATGAACTTAGAGATAACTTAAGCAGGGTGATCGTAAGCATAAAAAAGGAAATAGGAACCATCAAAGAGAACCAGTCAGAAACTAAGAATATAATACTGAAATGAAGAATACAATAGAAGAAAACAAAGATGAGATGAGCAGGGGATCAAATCAGTAATTTGGAAGACAGGGTGGCAAAAAAAATCGGAACAGCAAAAGAAAAAAATATTAAGCTAATTTAAGGGACCTCTAGAGCAGTGTCAAGCATAATCAATGTTCACAGGAGTACCAGAAGGACTAGAGAAGAAAACAAAGGATTGAGAACATATAGGAAGAAATAATGATTGAGAAACTTCCATAACTTTGTGAATGAACTAGACATACAAGTACAGGAAGTGGAGAAAGTTCAAACAAGATGAACCCATAGAGGCCAACACCCAGACATATCAGAATTAAAATGCCAAAGTTTAAAGACAAGGAGAGGCTCTACAAGGGAGGTACAGAGACCCTATGAGGGAGCTCCCAAAACAGTTAGTTGACTTCTCAAGAACCATTTCAGGAGAGAAGGGATTGGCGTGACATATTCAAAGCAGAAAACAAAATTAATATTCAGAAATCATTTGCATTCTATACAGCAATAATGATCTATCAGAAAGGAAAAATAAGAAATCAATCTCATTTACAATTAAATAAAAAAGTACCTAGGAATAAATTTAACCAAGGAGATAAAATACCTGTATTCTAAAATTACAAGATAATGATGAAATTGAAGAAGATATAAATAAATGGAAGCATATTCTGTTCGATCATGAGAAGAATTAACATTATTAAAATGTTCATACTATCCAAATATCTATCATTGTACTCAAATTTTTACCTGCAAGTATAAAGAAAATTAATTGATTATCTGTAACAACTTCAGATAGCTCTCACAGAGGTTTAGTGTGGTCCGTATGTACATCTACTCTCTTCCACTTAGTTCTGGTAAAAGTGTTCATCTTTTTTGGGGGAATAACTATTTAACATGTGTCAGAGTCACTCAGACAGAGGGCTTGTTAAGTACTGATTTTTGGGACTTAAGAGTTTCTGATTTTATGGTTCTTTGGCAGAGCTTGTGAATTTGCATTTCTACAAGTTCCAAGGTGAAAATAATGCTTCTGGTCAACTGACCACACTGTGAAAACTATTACTTTAGGCATACTGCCATGATTTGATAAATTTTAAAATAAATATTTAATCTTGTTATCAGAGATTGTTGGAGTAGAGGGAGTCATTATCACTAATGTGTCAAGATATATCAGTAATGACAAATCAGATTGCCTTTTTTTGGTAGAAAAATGGTAATGTGCCTTTCTTCTGCATGAAAATAAAAGTCCACATTCGAAATCCAATCAATTTGGAATACTATTTCCTAAGGATTAATCTAGGGAAATAAAATAGAGATAATAATTTTTACCTTAATCTTAATAAATTTTATATTTCTATTGCAACCAAGAGAATGCAAACTAAATTGAACACATAGTTTATCATCAATGGCATTTATCCAGAATCATTTATCCTTCTGGAAAATCATCTAAGCTGAATGGTTACAAGATTGCTTTTCTTCCTTTCCCTTGGTTGTAAATTTAATTAGCTTCAGTTTATTTTTCCTCTTAGAAAGATTTTTTTCTTACCTAAGTGACAATCATAAAAATAAGTAAAGTAACATTTAGAACACATATGAAAATATAATACCTGCAAATTTTGACTGTTCTTTAATGCCAAGTACAGGAAAACTGTGATAAAAATAACTATAATAGTATAAAACAAATTGCCTTGAGAACTGATTTTAGCTAAAAAAATATTCTTTACAAACTGCTCCATTTGACTCTGGTATTAATATGCAGCTGTTTAATTTGTTTGGGGATTGTTCTACCAATGCAAATATCTGTCAAATCCAACTACCTTTTGTACTATGAATGTCAAGAATTGTATTTGTGAATATGGAATTTAGACAAACCACTTTTGGGCTAGATCATTTGTTATAAGTTCACACAACAAACATGTAATACATTTCTATGAGATATCAGGAATTGTACTATTTATGGTATGCAAACATGAGTATTACATTATATTTTTGAATATATTAATATAGAGAAACATGTAAGCAAAAAATTTCAAATGCATTTGAGGAAATATTATGATAAAAGTAAAAATAAAAGTTATCAAAGATTTATCTAAACTTTTATCTACTAATTCACTTAATTAAATTGTTTCCATTTTTGTTCCTATTATTAGCTTGATTCCCAAGGGCAACACAGAAATAAATTGCAGATTGAGGAGCTGGGCCTACCTAGTGAAGCATTTTAATCCAGAATCAGTTCTTCTACCCACTGTACTATAATTCATAAACTCTCTATTTGCAGAAGCAAGTCTGAAGGATTATGTGATCACAGAGAAACAACCCTGCCCAGAGAATTCAGAGAGTAATGTTTCATGGGAAGTTAATATTTAATGCGGTTCTCAAGAGGTGAGAACTATATGGGTATCTATGTAGCCACAGAAGTACAAAGTATCAAGGAATGAAGGAGAAACAAAAGTAGTCTGTTGTGGAACAACTGAAAGAAAGGAAAAGTTGGAAGATGAAGTTGGGATTTAGACAGGAGTGAGTTTTGGCTAATGTTTGTATGCGAGGAAAAGAAATTTAGATAATGAACAAAGAGGAAGTAAGTGCACAGTTTAGAAATAGAACAAAACACAATAGAAACAAGGAAAGAGTGTGTTGGGATGGGAGTCAGGACTTCCCACCTGGCGACTCTCACCCTGTAGGAGACGTAGACAAGGCACTTTTCTGTTTCAGTGTTCCTGTGTGTAAATGAAAGTATTGATCTTGATGTCCTTTTTAAAATTCCTTTCTATTGAATTGATGTTTTTGTTGAAGCAAAAAGTCATGGGTGGGAGTGCTTTTCTCGTCAGTTCTATATGTGTGAGAAAAACGATAACTGTAACCTAGGCAACGAATGCTTAAGATACACACACACAGACATGCAAATTATCAGTGAATGGGTTACATTCCTCATATTCAATAATATCATCATTTTTAATATTAAATGTTATTTTCTGCTTTCATTTATGTTATTAGCAATGAACAATTATCAAAATCAATGTAACATAAAGATAGCAGGAGAGATTTCTTATGCAACCCTCTAATAGCTCAGTGAAAGTCATGGGAAAATTTTACAAAGGTGTGATGATTTGACTTATAAGAAATTATTCTTGCTGTAGTCCAATGCAGAGCCTTGAAAACTACTCTGCCTTGAGGATATTTAAGAACAGAATGGAAAATGTAACTATTTAAAAACTTTCTAACATTCTGAATTTATTTAGGTTCAGTATTTGACTTAAGTTGATGTTAGGTACCACAATGTTAATATTTTTGTAATTTGGAAATATCTACAAAGTTATGATATTGAATAAATTGAGATTCTGTAAGACAAGACATAAATTATGATGAACTGCATATAGTGTAAAAGGATAAAAGTTTTCCTTCTTATTTTTCATCTAATGTTCAACAAACTGCCCAAGACACAATACATAATAATAGTGGGGTAATAATTCCATAGGGTAAGTGCTGAGTAAAAGTAAAAGAAGCACTTTGGTTTGTGTATATATTTCACCATAATGTTACCTTACAAACCACAAAAATCTCTTTTTCAATCTTTTTCTACATTCAGTCAACACTGAGGTCACCTATTTGGGAATTAACCTTGGGAAGCTGACTATAGAATCCTCAAAAAAAAAAAAGTGAACATTCATGTTGAATAGGCATTTTCTTTGGACTGACATTAAAAACTATTTTAAAAAGTTAAATCTGAAATGTTATCTATGATAATACAGTAAGATATTAAAATTAATATGTTAAAGTTTAAATAAAATGACCATTATTATACAAGTTAAACATGACCATTTTAGAAAATTGAATAGCAGAATTGATACTATATTTATCAAAGAATAATTAAATGTTGACAATTGCTACACTGGACTCTATAGCTGAAGTGTTTGAACACATTTTACTTATTCTTTAAAGATTCTACAACAAATTTATCAATTTTAAAAGAACAGCAGTGAAAGTTAAATCAATAAAAAATGACTTAAAAGATATTGTTTCTGCCCACCCAGCAGATGATAATTTACACACAAAAATAAACATACAAACAGTTCTAATATAAATTGTGAGAAATCACAATTTTACACAGTAGGTAATGGTTGATAAGGATATGTGTTTAGCATATCTTTATTGAAAGATGAAAAATAGAATGATTATAGGTATATAATAGTTGTTTATTTTTGTGAAATACCAGTAATTCACTTATATTGTTCTCAAGTGCAAAAGTTGTCATTCATTATTCTAAAATTGTCATGGAATTCAATAAAATGCTAAAATAATTACATATGATGAAGTGTGTTATATCAAATATGCAAATTCCTGCAGTTAACTTTTCAAAAAGGAATATAATGAGAAGACAAACAGTACAACAGATGTCTAATTGTTCCAAAGTTGTGATTTTTCTAGTTCAGATTTATAAATGAAACCATTTTTGCTGAAAGTACTAGAATTTTCACTTTATATTAAAATTTTAAAATAAAATGGTATGTAAAGAAAATACTCATGACATATTTATGTAGCATGAGAATATTTTCTGGAAGTGAAAACTAATTTTTAAATATTCTCCACTAACTAGACCATTTTGATGGCATTACTGAAAAATTCAAACGGTGCTTATATGATGCAATATTATCTTGTCTGCAGATCTGTATATTAACAGACTATTTGAGAAGTCATACAGAGGGTTAAAATTGTTTACAAATGTATTGATTATTTGAAAATTACACATGTGACCACACAATCTGAGGACACGGTTTGAACTTTTTTTTCATTTTTATTTGAGCAAATTTTTTTGGTTCATCTAGTTTTTTACATAGATACAGATTTTTCTTTATGTCAGATAGATAATTAATTAGATTGTCTGTTCTCCAAGGTAATATTTAGGTTACCCTAGAATTCTCTCCCCCTTTTTTTTTTTTGGTCTAACTTTCAGTCTTGTTGGATAAGAATGAAATTATACACTTAGGGAAGATTTTAAAGTGATGCTTAAAGCAAAATAGTAGCTTGAGTATATCAAAATTTCTTCATTGTTTTCTTAACTATGTGTTAGGTGTCTACAAGCAAACGCCACTCCAATGCCTTTTCCTATATTTCTTGTTAAATTTACCAAAATTTAAACTTCCTCTGGTTCATAGCACTGTTTCTACAAAATTCCTCTTAGTAAAATTTGTATGCCTGCCTTGTCAGCTTTCAGCTACAAAAATGATCTTCCGCAGACTTTTTCTCCTAAGGGCCCACTAGAACAGAAGCTCCAAGAAGGGAGAATTTTTTTAACTCTCTTTTTGTCCTTGCTTTATCACCTATAATAACTAGGTGTTGAGTAAACGAAGGTCACTGGCCTCTCACCAGCCTGTTGTGGCCCTGAACTTAGTTCCTCAACATCTTTTAGATCCCAGGTATTTATTGCTACAACTCAGCTACATTTCCATTACTTTCCAATTTAACCTGATCCTGTATAATCCCATCAACCTAATTCTATTTCAACTGAATTATAGGGTTTTCTCCACCTTTATTCTCATTAAAATTAATTGGTCTTGTCTGGAAACTATCACCTGTGTAAGCTATTTAATAACTTCAAGATTATCATCATCAGAACATGTAAAGCTAAAAATACACTATTAGAACATATATAGGCTATTGATAACTGACTGATGTTTCTCAGTTCAAGAGGGGATTAATCCATGGGAGACCGTTTGGGAATCATATTTATTGGAATGGTAATGTTGCACATGCATAAGTTTCATCTGATTCTCAAAAGAATCTATGTCTTTACAAAAGCCAGTCATTTGCCATAGGAATTTGATCATCATTCATAAGGACAAAACTTTTTATTAATCTTAACACAGTACACATACATAAATGTATACTGAAAAAATGTTTATTATAAAAAGTTATCTTTATACACATGTGCCATACTTTTATTGTCTATTATAGTCTACTCTATTTCATTTCAATGCATTTTAGTTTATCATTTAAATTGAAATACTGGTCATAGATTATTAAACAAGTTCTGTAACCTGGAGGCAGGTTATATACTTCAGTTAGAAAACACTGATCCACTATAACCTCTTCATTTTAAAAATATGGAGAGACACCCAGACAATTGAATTAGTTTAACTAATAATTATGACTTAGTAAATTCCTAATCTTAGCTAAAACTGATCTGAAATTTCTTTGTAAGGGAATGATATTCAGCTTTAAACAATGGTTATTATAATATATGTAGCTGGATATATATTTACTTTATAATAAATTTATGAAAAATAATCTTATCTTAATAATTCCCATACAATATCAAATACCTTCACATTTCTCTTGCAAGATGTCTGAATGATAGAAATAAGCTATTCAAGTTTTTAAAATATATGTGAACAATTATTTGCATGTACAGTTTTTATTTCTTCCAATAGGATGGTGGTAATATTCTGTCATCAAATGTCGCATAGTTGCCAATAAAGTGGAAGGATTCCTTATTCTTTTGTAGTATTTCAGTAATACCAAATGAATAATTTTTGGATTAAATGCAGGCTAGTGGTAGAATACACATGTCTATAGATCTCTACCACTAAATTCTGAGTGTGCCTTAAGTCTTGATGGAACGACATTTATACTTATGATGTACCCAAGTGCTGATATTTACAGAACATTTATTCTCTCTTATATAACTGTAAAAGTGCATAAAGCCAGAAATTTGTTTATACCTGCTTTAATATCTGAGAATTTATCTGTATGAGTTAGTTATGCACAAGTACAACACTTAAAACTTTATTACACCTGTGATAATATTGTTGAATAGTTGTTAATTATATCTACTGTATATGGTTGCTGTGAGAATTAAGTACAATTTTGTCTAAAGAGTACACATAGCTAGTACTTGGTATATAATAAATATTCAAGGTTTTTATTTATTTTTGTTTGTCAGTTTGAAAGTAAAATGTTAAACATAGTCCATGAAAAAATTTTCTCAATGTGTATAAAGGTTCTGTTATATAAGATGAATAAGTTCTAGAGGTCTGATGTATAACTCAGTTCATACAGTTAACATTCACCCCAATGAGAACTTCAAAATATGCCGAGAGGATAGACCTGATGTTAATTAAGCATTTTTACCGAACAATAATAACAACAAACAACACATACACAAAATACTACGAGGGAAAAAAGTCACTTCCCAGTTTTTCAAAGATCAACTGGGGAAATGACTAACAATATTTATCCATACTTTAACACTTTGCACTTAAACAGAGAGTGAACCATTCCTAGACTGTCTGGGAGAATTAATGTGAAAAGTAATATAAAATGACGAAATGACAAATTAAAGTAAAATAGCATGTCTGACCAAACCTTAAAGTATTATATGAAAAGGAGAAGGAAAGGAAAACAAATTTATCACACCGATATGAACTTACCCAACCATTATTTATTGACTGTGGTTTAGAAATCAGTTCATGAGAGAATAAGACCTTATCCCCCATTCTCAACAGCTTACAGTCTAGTGCTAAGGGGGTGATACATAAGAGAACAAATGACAATATACATTTAAAATTAGTGCAGAAATTGTATTAAGTGGTCTGAACTGGCAAGACTACATCTTTGTTTTGCTCTCATTATTACCTTCAAACAAGCCGTTTTGAATCTGCTTACAGATTTTAGGATATCTCAGGTACATCCAATAATTTAAAATTGTCCAGTTGGGGAAGGAGATGCCACGGTACCCTTCTTGAAGGCATTTCAGATAGCTAGGCCAGTTGTGGAGATGTCATCTCTTGTTTAACAATGGAGCGATTATCAGTGTATTTAGGTAGCAGTAGTCAACAGTGTATCAGCAGTAGTGTCAAAACAAATGAAAGGTCTTGTCAATTCTTTGGTGTCATCTCCTAAAACCGCTGAAACAGTTTGGCCCTTTTCAAAGAATGAATCTCTACAGGTCATCATAACATGCCTTCTTCTCTGAGTTTGCTCCATCAAAAAGGCGGAAGGAGCCAAACATTTGTTCCTTTGGATTAAACTGGACAAAATAGGTTCATCGGAGGAGTATCAGGTGTCAGTGCTTTGTTTACCACGGAAGGATTAAAAATCATTGGACAATTGAAATGCAGCACTGAAGAGTTAAGAAGAATGCTAAAAGAATGAGTTATTATTTTGTATCCCCAGGCGGTAAAGTGTGGAACATAGCTTTTGTACTTAAGAGACCAGGGAAACCATAGGTATAAAGTAAGGGGCTTAGGTATCTAGGAAATATTTCACTTGTTTCTCCCTAACATTGACTACAAGAAGGAATGTCTGGCTTTTATTGGTTTGTATTGATGACTGTTTTAGATTTAGAACTACGGTCCAGGATAATCGTTGAATGCTGAACTGCTGATTGAGGATTTGTGCATATGGAGTCTGTCTGAAAAAAGTCCAGCCATTACTAATATAACAAGAATGGTTTGTGCAACATCAATGAAACCTGGCAGCCAAGGAGAGTGGATTGGAATGTGCATGCATGAACAACGATGACTTCATGGTGCTGATCAGTGGAGGTGGCAGATGCCGTTGAGTGAGCATGTGTACTGTGTAGCTGTCACATTTAAAATGACTGCGTGTGCAGAGCAACAAACTGCATCAAACTTTGCATTAAGCCTGAACATTCCTCCATGGAAACTATTCAGATGATTCAGAAGACTTTTGGGGAAGATGCAACAAGTGCAGTGAAAATAAAAGTGTGCTACAAACGCTTCAAAGATGGTCAAGAATCTGTTAAAAATGATCTATGTTCTGGAAGGCCTGAAACAAGCAGAATACCTGAGAATGTTGAACCTGTACAGGCTGCAATCAACAAAGATTGGTGACCCAGGTGATGCTGCTCCCATCCAGCCCAGATTTGGCACCCCTGTGACTTCTGGCTTTTCCCAAAACTAAAAATCACCTTTGAAAGGGAAGCGATTTCAGACCATTGATAAGATTCAGGAAAATATGACGGGGCAGCTGATGATGATTCCAACAAAGGATTTTGCAGAGTGTTTTGAACAATGGAAGAGACACTGAGAGAACTGTGGGAGGTCCCAAGGTGCCTACTTTGAAGGGGACTGAGGTGTCACTGTCCTATGTACAGTGTTTCTTTTACCTTGTATCTTCTGCAATAGATGTCTATTTTTCATATTACATGGCTGGACACTTTCTGAGCAGGAAAACAGTGTTTGCTCAGAGGCTCAGAAACCATATTCATGTGACACTTTAATATTTTGGTAATGACTCATCCCCCCAATAACATGTTCAGCTCTACTTACTTTATGTCAGACTTAAAGTTCTCATCATTTGGCAGCTTTGTTCATTAGATCTGCCTCAGTTTATGGATATCCAGAAGTTAACTGAATAAAAGTGATTTTATTTCTGAGTTTAGATTTATCCTAAATGGAATCAGTATCATAAAGACAGGTGAGTTCCTATTACAGCATAAACATGCACCAGCGGCTGCTAGAAAAAGCTGGGGAAATCCTTTCTGCAAGGCCTCAGACTCCTGCTAAGGAGAAGGTTTTGACTGAGTCGGGGCACATTGAATGACAAGGCCTATGCCTTTCAGTTTCCCCAGAGATCACTTACAAGTTACAAAAGAGAAGAACGGAAAGCACGAGGTATCTGTCTGATAGTCTTTGAATACCTTAATTTTTGTGCTGAATAATTATGCATTTGTATTGCTTTGTAAATACATACATACATTTACACATGTGTGTCTCTATTTTCCAAGGTAAAACAATGCTACGGAGCTGTTGAACAACAATACGCATATAGCTTACACTACGGTACTGCACATTAAAAATGGTTAAGGTGTGGAATCTACAAAAGCAAAACAGATTAATAAATCAAAATGGAAACAGACCCATAGGTAAAGAGAATAAGCTGATAAGATTGCCAATGGGAAGGGAGGTGAGGGGATAGGAATTAAAGGTTAAGGTGATTCATTTTGTTGTTATGTGTTTTTAACACAATAAAAAGAATGAATACAATAATTATAATAAATACAAGCATTGTAACTCAGTGTGTTTACCGAACACAGTTTGTACCTGTATAAATGTAATGATCAATAATAGCCATTCATGAGATACTTTTTAAAAATGATTTATCCATCCCGTTGGCACTATGTTAGATGCTTTTAATTTGCCAGGCAAATCACCATTCTGTTCTGTTTGCAGAAGTGAGGAAACAACCAACAGCATTTTTTCTGTACTAACTGCTTTACGTGTCAGAGAAAGAGAAAATTGTTGAATAGAGAAACCAGAAGGAAACTTTGCAAGTGAAGTCAAACAAAATACTGATCAATGATTTTTATATTAAAACGTTTTCATTTTCATAACCCATTTAACAAGTAGGTGTCTCCTAATGATGCAAAAATAATGTATTTGTTTTCTTCCAATGTCTCTACAAAATGCTTTCATGTAAAATACTTCACCATGGGGTACTAACTCACAGATGTGATGCAAAACCTCACTTTGGGAAATAAAGGCAGCGTTGAGTTATGTGACAAGAGAATGAATATTACATCACAAGTTGATAGAGGACCTGAAACTTCAAATCTAAAATAAGTGATTGCAACCACCCCCTTCAAAAAATTCAACATATTACCCTTCTTTTTGATATAAAATCTACTGGGAATGTGACACAAACAATGAAAATTCAAAAAGGTTAAAAACGTATGTCATGTATCTGTAGTACACACCACAGTAGATTATGATGACTTGAAAGGAGCAAATACATTGGTGAAAATCTATGAAATACACTGTGATTGTAATTTGAGACTGGATGGTTCATGTATTTAAAGTAGCCAGACATTTGCTAATTTTAACACTTCTGTTTTAATGTATTTTTGTCCCTGTGAGCTTTGCCTTCTGTGATGCTTCCTACATCAATGGCCTTTCTCTTTTTCCAAGTGTAGGTATAATTATTCAATAATTAAAACCTACAATTTCAGAATTTAAAAAAAAGTATTATCCCTTTA
Organism: Trachops cirrhosus; assembly: GCA_028533065.1. Taxonomy (NCBI): domain Eukaryota; kingdom Metazoa; phylum Chordata; class Mammalia; order Chiroptera; family Phyllostomidae; genus Trachops; species Trachops cirrhosus. Next base: position 22,656,319 of record CM052540.1, read on the forward strand.
AAAGCATTTAACTAGTAGCTACACAGCTAATTGTCAAAGTCATTGCAAGGTGGGATAGAATAATGGATTTTACTTTTGTTGAATTATGTTTGTGACAGACTAAATACCTCATGTCATGCAGTTTTCTGGTTTTTACTCAGCTCTTCTCCCTTTTTTAGGGCTAATATGGCAGTTGCAAGAATTTGAGCTAGTAGAAGATTATACTAATCATTTATCTCATCCATTTTCCAGATATAATAATTTAGCTCTCTCTCAAGTTCTAAATACCCAAACCAGAACATTAATCCTAAATAAATGGAGTAAAGTTGAATTCAACAAATATTTATGAATTATTTTATATTAATCTGGCACATTGTGCTATGTACTACAAAGAAAACTGAGTAATTCTTGACCTCAAGGAACTTGGTGTAAATAGAGATTATGTGTGTGTGTGCGCGTGTGTATGTGTGTGAGAGGAAAGAGGGATGGAAACTGAGTGAAAAAGGGAGAAAAAGAGGGAGAGAGAATATATTATCAGTGAGGAAGAATTTAAACAAAAGGGAACTGCCTTACCCATAACAATATGATACATGAAATATTGCTTAGGTATTTTACCAGATAATTCAGATGGTATGTTGAGTAAGGACAGCAGTGTACTCATGCAGCAAGGTCATTTGCTTACATAAATTCAAAATATATAAATGAAGAGTCAAATTGCTATTGAATGTTTTTGGCTGATTGATTTTATTTAGAATATGTGCCATATTCTATCACTTCACTTTGATTAGAATAATTCCATCGTGGTATTAAAATTGCTACATCTCAAAGGATTTTTAAATTCACTGTAAGTAAAAATATCCACAGTTTCAGGAAATGTTGGAGTTGATTTGCATTTTTTAAAAAGACTGACTTCTAAAATATTAGTGTTAGAGCTTCAGAAAGTGTTTCAATTCACAAGATATCATGTGGTCATTAAATTCAGAAGCCAGCATGAAAAATATATGGGTTGAGTCAAAAAGTGAGGCAGAAATTGCATTAGAAAAAAATGAAAAAGAAAATCAATTTCTCACAGTCTCTGGACCCTACTAAATTTCTAACGGGTGTGTTTGACAGGCTCTCTGCAGACTGATCCATTGAATGGCCAGGTGTCCATCTAGATCAATCTTTACACTATTGGTTACTGTGAAGCAGAGTTAGTAAATACCTTTTTAAAAATAGTTTAAAAAAATGAAGATGACATTTTATGAAATACATTTAAAGTATCTATAAGCATAGTAGTCTTCTCGAGCTGCAATAACAAAATACCATAGAACGGAGTGCTTAAACAACAGACACTGATTTTTGTCATCATTCAGGAGGCTAGTGGGTCATGATAAAAACACAGGAAAATTTGAATTCTGTTGAGAGTTATGTTCCCAACTTATAGATGATTGCTTTCTACCCATGTCTTCATATGACCTTTTTCTACTTGGTCTGTAAGAATACAAGAAACATTAAGGGAATTAACACCGTATCCTATAGTATGGAACTGTTTCTCACATAGTATTTTTTAATTTTGTTAATGATTGGTGTAAAGGGGTCTTAAATTAATGTGTGTATGTATGTGTGTATGTACACATATATACATATAGAGAGATATATATGTACATATACACATACACGTGTGTATAATCATTAGCCAAGTACTAGGTACTGTATTAATTGCCAAGGATAAAAGGATAAAATGGTGAATAAAACATACATAGTCTCTGATCTTTTTTTTAAAATTTTATCTTAATTGTTGTTCAAGTACAATTTTCTATCTTTTACTCCCATCTGATCTTCTGAAATATGCATTGAATGGAATGTAAAACATGTAGTAACAATCACATACATATATAAATAAAATAACACACAAAATATAAATATAAGAGGATAAGAAAGACTTCTCTAGTTTTGGTGGTCAGAGAAGTCCTCCCCAAGAAAGTGACGGTAAATGATCTAAATTAAAGGACAGGTGGGAGGGAAATTCCTTGAAGAAGCAAAGTATCTGCAGTGACACTAGGCAGAAGAGGTGTTGTGTTTAGAGAGCTGGGAGAATAGCAGTCAGTGTGTGTGACAGAAGTACAGAGAGCTAGTGAAAAGGTTAAGTTTCAGTACATAGCTGGGGCCATGCCCTTGGGGTCATCATAAGCTAAATTTGTTTGTTTTTCTTATTTATAAGATACTGAGAAGCCATTTAATGGTTTTTTTAAAAATTGTTGTTCAAGTAGAGTTGTCTCCATTTTCCAGTCACCACTTTCCCTTGCCCCACCCACCCCACCTCCCACCCTCTATCCTACCCCCATTTTGCTTTGTCCTTTATACCTGTTCCTTCCTGACCCTTCCCCTTCTTTTCTCCATTATCCACCCCGCCACTGCACTCTGGTCAATGTCAGTTTGTTCTTTATTTCAGTGTCTCTGGTTATATTTTGCTTGCTTGTTTGTTTTGTTAGTTAGGGTACACTTATAAGAGAGATCATATGGTATTTGTCTTTTACCGCCTGGATTATTTCACTTAGCACAATGCTCTCCAGCTCCATCCATGCTGTTGCAAGGGTAGGAGCTCTGTCTTTCTTTCTGCTGTGTAGGATTCCATCGTGTAAATGTACCATAGTTTTTTGATCCTCTCATTTACTGATGGGCACCTAGGTTGCTTCCAGCACTTAGCTATTGTAAATTGTACTGCTATGAACATTGAGGTGCATAGGTTCTTTTGAATTGGTGTTTCAGGATTCTTAGGATATAGTCTCAGCAATGGAAATTGCTGAGTCAAAAGGTAGTTCCATTTTTAGTTTTTTGAGGAAATTCCATACTGTTTTCCACAGTGGTTGCACCAGTCTGCATTCCCACCAACAGTGCACTAGGGGTCTCTTTTCTCCACTATCTCATCAGCACTTGTTGTTTGTTGGTTGGTTTATGATGACCATTCTGACTGGTGTGAAGTGGTATCTCGTTGTGGTTTTAATTTGCATCTGTCCAATGGATCCACATGTTTAACAGTTTCAAACAGTGATTTATCTATTAAAATATGCATTAGGAAGCTGCAGCAGTGGTCAAATGTTTCTGGAAAAACAATGAAGTAGAAAAGATTGTAAAAGATACAGAAGCTGAATCCCACAATTTGATAATCTGCCCACAGAGGCACTGAGCTAATCCCATTTGAATAGAGTGCTACTAGAGTTCTCTCTCCAAACTAATAATGGAATAAGTATCCTCTACTTATTGTACTTGAAGAAATTGCTGTCTCTGAGTGATAATAGAAGAACTATAAGAAGAACAGAAAGACACAGGATTAAAACTTTTCCAATGGCAATATTTGCACAGTAGAGATGAGGCTGCTTGATTTTTTATTAATGTTCATTTGTTTGTTTCCAAACTCTGGGACTTCGAGTCAGTGGAAGAGATGGCTAGGGTATGAAATCTTTTTTTCTGTATTTTATAAAGTATTCTGTTTTATGAGGTAAAGATTGTAGATGCCAGGAAAGAAAGAGTAGGTCAGTGTTTTCTCAATTCACTTGTATCTGTCTATCTGTAAGAGTTCTTAAAAAAAATCTAGCATTAGGTTTTCTGTTATTTTACTTGTAACGAGACTTTATAGATATTTTGTGTTTATAAATTTTTAATTCATTATTTCCTCAGAGAGGTTATAGAAAGAGGTTAGAAAAGACAATTTAGGCTGCTGATAAAATTGTGTTTTAAATTAGAATCCTAGAATTTAATTTGGTTGAAGCTAAACTTTTATTCAAAGAGCTATTAGAGACCTTCATAAATCACTTGGTTCTGTCCCTTTGCCTTCACACAACTGAGTGTCTAAAACTAATAGAAGAATATTCAATCTTTTTCTTTCACTATTCAATACCAAGATAAGCAAGGATCAATAGGCAGTTTCACTTAATTACAACTATTTGCAACTTGATGGTATTATCTCCAAGATAATACTGTCTCCAAGAACTACTGACTCCATGCATATTTTCTTCACCATCGCATTGGCTGACAAATTACTGTGATTGATTTATAGTGTTGCAAATATTATTCACATCTTCCTACCACCAAAGACAATAAAATATAATAGTTTTAATAAAATTCTCAGACATATGTCATCAGGTCTTTGCTTGGCCATGACATGAGTCATTTTATAGAAAACCCATTCATCAATTAATTCACTTAACAGAAAAGATAATATGTTACCTTCTACTGTATGACAGGTTGTATAATGATTGAGTGGCTATTATGTGCTAGGTAGTCAGGCTACTTCAGTGAACAAAACAAACACAAGCCCTGCTGTCAAGCATGTTACCATTGCAGGTAACTGTTTAAATCCTTCTGCAGGACACGTACTGTACATTGGCGTTATTGGGTTGGCAAAAAAGTATATTTAGTTTTTTTCCATAAAATAAAAGACACATTTTTACTTTCACCAATGACTTTATTGATTTGGATATTTTGAGTATGACAGCTATCTCCCATGTAGTATAATGTTGATTGTTCTCAATTAATGTCTTGATTTGATCGCTATCAACATCAACTGATCTACCCAACTGTGGAGCATTGTCCAGTGAGAAATCTCCATGAGTCTTCACAATCCACTTTCCACTTTTGACGTGCTCATTGGTCACAGCATCTTTCCCATACACTGCAAAAATCTTGTTTTGCATTTCAGTTGTATTTTTATTTTTCTTGAAATAATGAAGCATAATATGCCCAAATGTTGTGTATTTTCTTCCATCTTCAATATTAAAATGGCTACACAAAAATTCACCAGTTTTGATGTTTTTGAATGCATGCTGATATGACAGCTGTCACAATACAATCTAACAAAATTATTTCAGATGAAGTTAGACAACTAAGTCCTACTAGAGCCATCTTACAGAAAAAAAACAAACTTTTTGGCCAACCCAATATTTCACCCAAGGGGCAAGAAACTTGGATATATATACCTCAATTCTCATTAGATATCAATGAGTATTGTTCACAAAAGGTGTTAAATTTTCAGTGTTGCTGGCTTCTGGCACAGGTATATCAGCTTTAGCTGACACAGAAATCCTTCAGTAAAACAGATGTACATGCTAGTAGTTGGAAATTGAACCAACTGTGGCCTCACAATGGTATGTCCTGAGGGGCCCTGGATGGGAAGTGATAGCATATTCTATGCACTTCTGCACAGCCCAAGGCAATATATGCTTATGTTCATGCCTTCCCATCACTGAATTTTTAGGGTGTTGTCATAATTTATTTGAAACAAATGACAACAGCAGAGTTAGTGAGATGGTACAGTCCCCAAAGCTATATTTGGTCTTGAGAACAGTTACTGACTGAATGTTTGTGCCACTCTCCAACTTCATATTTTAAAATCCTAACCCACAAACTAACAGGATTAGGAAGTGGTGCCTTTGGGAGGTACTTAAGTCATGAGGGTAGAGCTCTCGTGAAGAAGGTTAGTGCCCTTATGACAGGACCCCATGGAGTTCACTCACACTCACTCTCTCGGCCTTCCTCTCTGTGTCTCTGGGAGGATATGAGGAGAAAGCAAATATCTGTAACCCATATGTTTTTATTAAGCCAACAACATTAAACTAATCTATTTGCCAAAGACTGACATAAATGATGTGTACTTGAAAAACGTTTGGGTTAATTTCTATATTTCTAGGAGGTTTAGGAATATTTATATAAGTACTTATTTATTATTGAGTCAATTAGAAATATCTCATTTATGAAATCCTCTAAGAGATTTTAGAAATTAATTTGATAATACCATCCAGAGGTAGAATAATATCACATATGCATAACATTTCTATACATATATATACACAAAAATACATAAACACAGATACAAATAGAGATCATATATATCTCATTCTGAAATTTTAGTCACAAGTCAAACATAAACAGTGATACAAAACTTATTCATTTATATAAAAGTGCTGGCTCTTTGCTCCACTTTATTTTTTTCTGAATTATGTTTCAGGAGGATAGGACAAGTTGAGGTTATCTGCTTAATATGATAGCTAAATACTTATAATGAAGATTTTTAGGGCTTTCTTTTGCCCCTGATATGTAATGTTATGGAGGCTGTGGCCTGAAGTGGGGTGAGGTACTGAGGGTTGACACCTTATAAGTGTACAATGAACATTTACCAAAATAGACCATGCCCTAGGTCATAAGACAAATCGAAACAAATCCAAAATAGTTGAAATCATACAGAGTGTGTCCTATGACCACAACAGTCTCCAGCTGGAAATCAACACAAATATAATGTGATCATCTTCAAATACTTAGGAACAAAATGATACACTTCTAGATATTCCATGTATCAGAAAGGCAGTCTTCCAGGAAATAAATACACTGAACTGAATGAAAAGGAAAGTACAAAATGTATGGAATGGTGAGAGGGAAAATTATAGCATAAAATAGTTTAAAAAGAGAAAAATTTCCAAATTGATAGTCTAAGCTCTCATCTCAAGAACCTAGAAAAGAAAGAGAAAGGTAAGCCCACAGCAAGCAAAAGAAAGGAAATGATAAAGATAAGAGTAGGAATAGATGATATTAAAAATTGTAAAGCCACTGAGAAAATTATGAAAGCAAAGAGCAACTTCTTTTTAAAAAACAATGAAATTTATAAACTTCTAGCAACATGATAAAAAAAAGGGAGAAGACAAGTTACCAAAGCATGAATGAAACAAGATATCACTAAAGAACCTGAAAACATGCGAAGGATATTTGGAGAATATTATGAACAATTGCAATTAAATTTAAACATAAATTGAATAACTTAACTGAATTGGATCAATTAATTAAAACACAAAAACTTGCCCTGGCTGGTGTGACTCAGTGGATTGAGCGCTAGACTGCAAACCAAAGGGTCTCAGGTTCAATTCCCAGTCAGGGCACAGGCCTGGCTTGTGGGCCAGGTCCCCAGGAGGGGACAACCACCACACTGATGTTTCTTTCCCTCACTTGCTCCCTCCTTCCCTTTTCCTAAAAACAAATAAATAAAATCTTTTTAAAAATAAAGAAAAACACAAAAACTGCCCATACTCACCTAATATTAAATAGATTACTTGAAAGCCCCTATTTTTCAGCCCTGTGACTATTAAGGAAATACTGTTCACAATTTTAAAATTTCTCGAACTTTGTTAATCAGTGTAATTTATACTTTGCATATTTTGCGTTCTCTCGGATTTTGCTGCTTTCAGTCAGTCTCCTTTCTCGCAACTGAATGATGAAAACAATGCCTACAAGTTAGAAATAGTGTGGCCAACATAACTCATTATGGAATCTGTAGTACAATGAATGGTGGTCTCCAAATAGCGATGCCCACCCAGAAACGCAGAATGTGAACTCACTTGGAAATAGTGTCTTTGTAGATGTAATTAATGTAGAGGTAATGTAAGATCACACTGAATTAGAATAGGCCCTAAATTTAATGGGATCGTTTTATTTATTTGTTTGTTTGTTTATATTGTTGTTCAAGTACAGTCATCTCCATTTTCCCACCACCACTTTCCCCTGCCCCACCCACTCACACCTCCCACCCTCAACCCTACTCCCCTTTGGCTCTGTCCATGGGTTCTTTATATCTGTTCCTTGGTGACCCTTCCCCTTCTTTCCCGCATTTCCCCCCTCTCCTCTGGTTACTGTCAGTTTGTTCTTTATTTCAATGCCTCTAGTTATATTCTGCTTGCTTGTTTATTTTGTTCATTAAGTTCCACTTATAGGTGATATCCTATTGTATTTGTCTTTCACCACCTGGCTTATTTCACTTAGCATAATGCTTGCTCCAGTTCCATCCATTCTGTTGTGAATGAGAGCATTTTTGTAAGAGACAGAACAGGGCATACAGAGACATAGTGGAGACTGGAGTGATGTATTTGCAAGCCAAAGAAAGCCAATTGCTGGAAGTCAGTACAACAAGGAGAAGGCACAGAGAAGTGATTCTCCCTCAGTGCCTCCTAAGGAGCTGAACTTGTGACATCTTGATTTCAGACTTCTGGCTGCAAAAGTGTGAGAAAATACATTTTTGGTGCTGAAAGTCACCAAGTTTCTGGTACTATGTTATGGCAGCCCTAGAAAACTAATAGAGAATTCATTACATAAACACTTATGGAATATTCATTACCAGCCAGGTACTGATGTGGGCAGTGGGTATGTGATATTCAATAAGAGCCAAGCCCAGCCGTGAATTCAAGTTTAATAACAATGAGCTTGAGGGATGACAATTATACAGGCAGGTACAAATTGCTAAGGACCTGAGTTCAAGTAGTGGGGTAGTAAAACTGCTTTTTGTTTGTTCTTCATTTCACTATATATTACTTTGTTATATTTACATTTATTGGCATTTCAATGACACTTCTTAGCTTTAGATATTGTCAGCTTCCTTTACATATCCAACACCTATTGCTCTCTTTCTACTGAAGAATGAATGTAGTAATGTGTGAGTATAGATCCATAGCTTTAAATGCAATAAAGTGATATTCTCTCCTTCATCAATGAAGATAATGGTATTTGAACAGTTACAAAGAGAATCAAATAAAGTAATACTATAAAGGTACCTGAATTGGAAGAGAAATATAATGCTTTTCCCCTGTTAATACTGTGTCAGCCAAGTAGAGGAAAAATTATTGTGTATATATAAAGTTGTTGGAACTCAAAGGTTTAGCAGTGCTTCACAGCCTTGTAAGCTCAAGAACATATGAAAAGCCAAACCAGTTTTTAAGTTCTGGGTGATCTCAATCAGACATGAAAGTCACCGTGTGTGTGTATGCATATGTATGTATGTATGTATGTATGTATGTATGTATGTATATATACCTTTCCAAGAAGGCAGAGTTTTTCAAAATCTGGGTTAACCATAGGTGTATGTTTCTTTGTTTTCATACTTCTGGACTAAAATGAAAATTGATTTAACAAAATCTATCTGGATATTCCAATGTTTGGAATTTGAGTTTCTATTTATTTTCATCCACTGTGCTCTAAGTATGAAATCAGTTAAATGAATAAATTTCCTCACAGTGTCGTTTCAATATTTCTTTTTTTCTGTACCTATATATCTCTATAAAGGACATAAAATAAATTTTGAATGTAAGCAGACTAGAGTATTTTCTTATTATTGAAATAAAAAACATGTGATTAATAAGAAATGTGCTTTAAATGCTACAGGAAGATCTAAAGCAATAATATATATTTTGGAGTATATCACTTTCTCTAAAGAGATATATTGGGCATTTTAAAAGAGGTTTGCATTTTATTTTATTTTTTCAGCTTTCTTATTTTTAATTTTATTTTTCAATTACAGTTTACACTTAATATTATTTTATATTAGTTTCAGGTATACAGAGTAGTAGTTAGATTATCATATACTCTACAAAGTGTTCCCATGACATTTCCAAAATGTACGGGACACAGAGAAGGCAGTCCTGATACAGAAGTTCATAGCCATACAGGCCTACCTAAAAAAGATAGAAACATTTTAAATAAACAACCTAACCCTACATCTGCAAGAACTGGAGGAACAACAACAAATCCAGAGTGAGTAGAAGGAGGGAAGTATCCAAGATCAGAGCAGAATACAGTGACATAGAGACTAAAAGAATAATTCTAAGGATCAATAAACCTAGGAGCTGCTTCTTTGAAAAGATAAACAGTATAGACAAACCTTTAACCAGATTCATCAAGAACAAAAAAGGGAGAGAGAGAGAGAGAGAGAGAAAGGACACAAATGAATACAATCAGAAATGAAAGGGAGAGATTATAACTGGTATCACAGAAACACAAAGGATTGTAAGAAATTACTACAAACAACTATATGACAAGAAATTTGAAAACCTGGGTGAAATGGACAAATTTGTAGAAAAATGTAATCTTCCAAAACTGAATCAAGAAGCAGCAGAAAGCCTGAACAGAGGTTTGCGTTTTAGAAGAGTTTTCTTGTAGCTAGCATGGTCAATAGCAAGGAAGACTGGAGTCAGAGTGAATGAATAGGAATAGGACGTTGCGGCACAATTGTAGGGGAGAGGTACTGCGACTTGAACTGAGGGATTGGTAGAGGGGATGGATTACGTAATATCCTTTCTAAAAGAAGGGGGCAGAGAGAAACCTAGCTGGATGCAAAATCGCCAATGAATGGCAAATGGGAAATCCTCTTCTGTTGTTCTTTTCTTACTTGGTATTGGGCCATTCTAGAAGAGCATTTGTTTTGATAAAAGTGACCTTGGAGAGTCATAGGAGTAACATCAATGCATTTTGCTGAATGTTTAGGCAATGAGAAAAGGAAATTCAGCCATCACTGAATTATTCAGGGACTGATTATCTAGGTGATGAACTTTTTCAGATTTTTCCCCCTGTTTTCCATCCGCTGCTCACAATTGGTCATCTCCCTGCTCATTAGTTTCCTCAGCAGAGGAATAGAAGTTGTTTGACACTCTGTCTTCAAATGCTGCATCCTGTCTGCATCTTAATACAGATTTTGTTAGTTTTTATTTCAGTGGATTACAGTAATCGTTTTCTAGCATCACAGAGTATTTTTAGAGCAGGAACAGCTCTTGAAAATCATTTAACCCAATGCTCCCAGAAAATGTGAAATGATCTGCTCCAAGTGCTGGAACAGAGGAAAAGAACTAATTCAAACCCTTCCACTAATATGGCCTTCCTTCCACTGAGTCCACTCTCTCTCTTTACTACGTTACGATAACATTAAAAATTAGCTTAAAAAAATAGATGTATTGGAGAGTCTGTAGGTTTGTTTTACCACTCAGGTCCACATCACCTTCTCCCAGAAGTTGTTGCATGCATCTTTGATTTATAATGCCAGCTTAGGCTGCCTCCCATCCGACTGCATGCCTTCAGGTCCTTCTCCTTTGAAATTTGGCTATGGAGTGCCAAACAAACTTCCAATCTTCCCTCTCTTCTTTGGTTCCATCAAAACAAGTATATATATTCTTTTCTTTTTAAATTATTTTAAAATTTTATTGTAAGGAAGATAACACATGAGAAAAAACAGCATATTTAGACATATAACCCTTTTTAAGATGGTAAAGTGGAGATTTCTAAACTGGAAATTTCATCGAAATTTTACTCTCTTCCTTTATTCCCACATAAGGAGCTCTTGTATGCTTCCCTTCTTCCTAACCACAGCCCTCTTCATTACTCCAGGATTTAGTTGAAAATATTAGTGACATTTGCCTCTACCGTGACTGCCACACTGGGTGGCATACACTTATTTGAGAAACTAAATATTTAAATTTTAAAAAGTGGCAGAAAAGGACAAGAATTTAACAGTATCAGAAGTGTATTTTTTTCTTTCTTTGAAGAACATTGCTACATGGGGTATGCGTGTGTTTAGTGCTGAGTTTCTATTGCACCACTGAAATTTAAATCACTCCGAGGAAGTACAGTTACCTATGTGGCATTTAAATAGACTGACATTCAGTAATGTCAGTTTGCCCACGTCATTGCACTAATTTATATTTTGCAAAGAATAGGAACTTGTTGCCATCTTATTACTACTGAGGGACCCATAGAACTAGGTAAACATATGTACGTCAAGTCACTCGACATTTATTCAGCAGATATTAATTGAGGGATTACTGCTCATTACTTATTCTAATCACAGTAATGTAAAATAGTTCATTATACAGTACTTTCATTTTCCATTAACCCTTTCCACTTGCCTTGCTTTTTCAAGACCTTTGACTCCATACTCTCTGGCTTCCAGGAATGGCCTGTTTCTGCCTGTATAAACCATAACTATTTTTAAGTTGGTTTCTGTATTTTTATTGACATTTTTCTCCTTAGAATCACCCTTTTGTTCCACATCTCTAGGTACATTCTAAGTAGAGAAGTGAACCAACATCAATCAGAGGCCAACCAAGGGTCAAACCCCTAGTATATGCCATCTTACTTGATCCTAACTAAAAAAGTAAGTGTAATCACTTATTGTTTTACAGATAAAAGAGGCACATAAAAAGGCTTACTCAATATCATAGTGCAAGCAATTGTAAGAGCTGTTATTTGAACTCTGATAAGGGGACTCCAGATTAAGGTCTTTCCACAGAAAGGCTCTCCACTACACTTCTCGACCTCTGTGTGTGTGCGTGTCTGCGTATCAACGACATTACAGTTTTAGCTCTCTGAGAGGAGGAACCAGAAGTCATTTAAACCTGCATCTCAAAGTGACAGACTATTTCCGTATGTTGTGCAAAATAAATGTTTTTTGAAAAAAATTAAATTCCGTGTTTTCTCAATCTCATTAATGAGAGAAGTGACTTGTACAAAAAGCTACACTGAAAAGCTTGTTATAATGAGGTAGTAACAATTCTGAATCCTTTGGGGAAATAAACGGGATTAATTTAACCATGTACTGGGTATATTCAGTTGAGGAAGGGGCAAAGGTCCCTTAAAAAGCTAAGCCTCAAATTTAGGCCTCAAACTCACACTGGGAAATGCTGCACTGCCTGGGAATATTTCTAAGAGCAACAAGCTGGATGCTTGTTTTAAAGTGCTACTGTATGGCTGGTAGACTCACTTTAGTTAATCAGTCTGCAAAGTTTTGCAATCAGAACCAGAGCAAGATACATGAAAGGCACAAGAGTGGTTTCTAATAGGGGTAAATAGGACACTTTCAAATCAAATTCTGTGTTAGCTGTATAAGAAGGCACTAAATCTTTTAACATTTCCTCATGTTATTGTTGCAGGATACTTATTTCATTTGAATCACTGATTTTTAAGGCCTGAGGTAGGTCAGCTCAATTGGGTTTAAATCGATTGATTATGCCTGGCGGCCTTCTAATATGTGAAGGTTAGTGGATTTCATTCCATGAGGAGAAGAATCTAACATTGCTAGGGAAAGAGTCTACGTATAGTCTAGGTTTTAACGCATAATAGAAATTAATGGATCATGGGTTTCATCTGGTATTGACCAATCTTGTTATTCTGTTGTTCTGAGGCTACAGATTAAAGCTGTTATCTGTATCAACCTTCAGTGTGTCTCTGTCATGAACCTCAAAGGGATTAGATCGATAAGCACCGCTGGATTAGTAAAATCCGATTCACGCCACTTAAAAAACCTTCTCTAAGAATATGCATGATTAAGGTTTGACTGGTGATATAAGGTTTGACTGGTGATCACTTTACAAGTAAGACAACACCTTACTATAAGGATTTCATAGAAAAAAATACACAAATGATTAGTTTCTATGTTCTAAATCAGAGGCCTGCAAACATTTTCAGGAAAGGGACAAATAATGAATATTTCAGGTTCTACGGGCCATCAGGTATCTGTTGCAACTATGCAACTCTGCCATTCTATCATGAAGCAGCTAAGACAACACATAAACAAACACTGTGGCTGTATTCCAATTCCAGTTTACTTACAGGAGGGCTGGGTGAAAAAGTGAAGGGATTTAGAAGTACAAATAGGCAGTCACAGAATAGTCACAGGGATGAAAAGTACAGCACAGGAAATACTATAATTAACAACATTGCAACAACTATATATGGTGTCAGATGCGTATTAGATTTATTGGATGATATCAAGTCATGGGGTTGTTCACCTGAAACAAATGTAATATTGTATGTCAACTATAATTAAGAAAATACAAACTTTATTTACAGAAACAGAGAGCAGGGTATATGACCTGCAGATCATATGGGCTGGAAGCCCTAATTTACTGACTCCTGCTCTAGGCACTGCACGTGATTTTATTATTATTATTTCTTATTCAAAAAGAGTATATGGAGGAACATAATGCTTAAGTACATTGTCATTCAACTGGAAGGTTGAACAGTGAAATGAAACCGTATTTTCTTGACCTATTTATCATCATACTTATTCTTGTATGCATTCTTCTTTTGGTCAAGTGTTTGTATTACTTAATACCAATTTTAACTCTGAATGACCAAAGATATAAAATATTAACAGCTCAATCAGTATAAAAGTTGATCTTTAATTTAAAGTCAGACAAGTACCCCAGGGTTGATGTAAAAGCCAATAATGTCTAAAAATTCAATTTCTTTTATCTCGTTATTCTGCGATTCTCATCAAGAATATTGCAGCTTGTGATTCAAGAAACACACTCTAGTTCCTGTTAATATATCCACACTCTAAACAGCAGGAAGGGGAAAAGGATAGGGTGCAAAGGAGAGCAACACTATTTGCTTATATGAAACTACCTACCTATTACATAAAATGCTTCCTTTTTCTTTTACATGACCACATTCAAGAAGACTTGGAAATAGTCTTTTTTCTAGGTAACTACCCACTCACATAAAATCACAGATTTTATCTGGAAGAAAAGAGGGATTGAATAGCAGATTCTCATAAGAGTTATACTTTCTCTGCTTAAGGCAAGGCAACTAGAAATATGAGTTGGAGCTGAAATTTATTGAGCCACTTCAAGCACAACACTGTATATGGGCTTCACATAGGCTTTGCCATCCAGTCTTTACCATAATCCAACTAAAAGGAGTTCTAGGTCAATCAAATAACCTTCCAATTTCACACAGATAGTAAGTAGCAGGTTCAAAGAATGAATTCAGCTAAGTATAATCTCCAAGTCCATATATTTCACTGGAGTAGTAATTTTTGAACAAGTTAGGGATTTTCAAGCCAACTTAAGAATATGTCAAAATGAACTAGAAGAAAAATGCTTAGACCAATAATATGTCTCTTAAATTTTCTGAGGGCAAAGACCCTGTGAAACCCAAGGTGGAGCATTTACAGCAATGGTTCTCAATGAAATTATGACAATAGGGTCATTTGATCAAAATTTGAGTTGAGCTGGGGAAGAGGGAATTATGTGATATATATTTTTATTAAAAGTAGAAATGATTGCCCTGGTTGGAGTGGTTCAGTGGATTGAGTGCTGGCCTGCAAACCAAAGGGTGGCTCATTCAATTCCCAGTCAGGGCACATGCCTGGGTTGTGGGCCAGGTCCCCAGTTGGGGATGCACAAGAGACAACCAAACACTGATGTTTCTCTCCCTCTCTTTCTCCCTCTCTCCCCCCTCTCTAAAAATAAATAAATAAAATCTTTTTTAAAAAAGTAGAGATGATTTAGAACAATAAAAATGAGAAATTGTCCCAAGGTAGTACATTAAAAAAAAATTGAAAGAGAACCAACTCTGGGAGAATCTCACTGAAGTGCAAATTCTGAGTCACTAGGACTAGCTCTGAATTGGAACCTGCAAATCTGGATAGCCATTTTTCTCGTGTTTTCACAAGATGCAGGACACTTGGGAGTTTTGTTGGGTCTTTCGTGTAAGAGTATTAAATCCTACTCATAAGAGCTCCACCTTTATGACCTAACTGCCTCCCAAAGGCCCCACCTCTTAATTGAATTACATTGGGCATTATGTTTCAATACAATAAATGGGGGAGGTGTCATGCAAATATTTAGACCATGTGACACCACAAATACCCAAAACAACTTTGGAAAAAATAACAAATTGGAGGTCTTACACTTACTGGTTTTAAAACTTATAACAAAGCTGCACTACTCCAAACAGTGTGGAAAGTTACAGAATGATGACAGATATATAAATTAATGGACTAGAACAGAGAACTGGATATATCATGCAAAAGAATGAAGTAGGACACATACTTTACATCATATATAAAAATTAACTGAAAATGGAAGAAAACTTAAATGTAATAGCTAAGAGGGTAAGAACTCTTCAATGAAAACATAGGGGGATATCATGACATTGGATTTGGTAATGATTCGTTGGATAGGACATCAAAAGTGCAGGCAACAATAACAGAAAAGGACATAAATTTGACTATACCAAAATTTAAAATTCTTGGGCATGAACGAACACTATCAATAAAGTTAAAAGACAAGCCACAGAATGGAAGAAAATATTTGCAAAACGCAAAACACAAAACCAACCTGATTTCTTCAAAGAAGCAATACAGGGTGGGGCAAAAGTAGGTTCATAGTTGTGAGTACATGAAACACAGAGTTTATTCTTTTATTATTATTTAGTAATTTAATTAGTAATTATCGTATTGTTTTCCATACATCAATTGTAAACCTACTTTTGCCTCACCCTGTATAAATGGGCAGTTTGCAAATTAAAAGATGTTCAACATCACTTATCATCAGAAAAATGCAAATTGAAACTACAATGAGACACTACCTCACATGTATCACTTTGGTTCCTATAAAAAAATTAAAACAGATAATAACAAGTCATGGTGAGGATTTTGAGAGAATTTGAAACCCTTGTACACTGTTATCCAGAATGTAAAAGGGTGTAACCACTATGAAAAAACAATATGATGATTACTTAAAAAATTGAAAATAGAATTAACATATGGTCCAACAATTCCACTTCTGGATATGTATCATAGAGAATTGAAAGCAGGATCTTGAAGAGATATTTGTACATCCATGTTCATTGCAGCCAAAATATCAAAGCACCTAAGTATTCATCACCATTAAGGGATGAATAGATAAAAAAAATTGCAGTGTGTGTGGGTGTGTGCATATATAATAGCAATTTATTTATCATTCATATATGCACATATAAAATATATAATAATGCAATATGTTAATATATATTACATACAAGTATAATAGAATATTACCAAACCTTAAAAATAAAAGAAATTCTGACACATTTACAACATGAATGAACCTTGAGGAAAGTGTGCTTCATGAAATAGGCCAGTCACAACAGATCATGTAGCACAGAAATGTACACTTGAAACCTATATAACCTTATTAATCAATGTCACCCCAATAAATTTAATAAAAATAAAATAGATATTATTAAAAGAAATATTATAGTTCCACATCTGTGGCCTATGGATATTTGAAACAGAAATAAATATATTTAAAGAGTGTTGAAAATATATTCAAAATCCCAGGGGAAAGAAATACATGTTTTCCTGTGGCTCCCTGTCCTCACACATATCTGCCTTCTGCACATCTTAAATGATATAAATGTCACATTCACCTGGGAGAAATCTGTGGCAATTCTTACAATTTCTAGGATAGAATTTATTATTTTTTCCTGTTACTCTACATGATTAACATTTCTAGCATAAAACCTATTATTTTATATTGGAATTAATTATATATAAGCTTAGTTTGACTTCCTGAATGGCACATTGAGTGTAGGGACTTAGCACAATGAGGAGAATGGCATAGGCACTGAAAAAGTTCTAAAGCAATGCCTGAAATTTGATTGTAAGATATTTTCCAAAACAGCTATAGGTTGGGAATTAGTAAGATTTAATTACACTAATATTTTTGGTACCAAAATTTTACTTGACTATTCCCTCCCATTAGAAGGCCCATCTAAATATGTCAAGGAATTCCAAAGTTTCAGATAGAAGTCTAGTGTATCTATGTAGTCTTTTTCACAGTAGTGATACCCTTATGGCAACAACAACAGCCTTTTTCCCAAGCAAGTGACACTTTAGCAAGTATTGAATTAAAGAGTTCATTCCATTGACATCCTAACAGTTAAGTGTCTTGCTTATGTCCCCAAGTCATCACCGAATCATATAGTATCTAGTTATATTATAGTGCCTGTGCTAGAAGATCACATGGAAGAGAATAGCTTTATAATAAAAATGCATGTTTGGGGGTACTTTAAAGATTACATCTTTATATCTCAATAAATTTAGAGTTGAAAGTCTAATTTTATTGTGTTGCAACTGTCAAATGTGTGACACCTGAATATTTACTCTAATAGAGCAGGACGTGGACTTGAGTTTAAGGACGGAACTCCCACATTTTTCAGGGAAATTGAATAACAATGTTGAGCTGAGTCACCATCACCCAAAACAGAGAATGAGGGCCTAAACAAAAATATGAAGTAAGGTACCTCATTTTAAGAATAGTAATTACATGATGGAGATATGGGAAGGTAGAGGAGAGAGATGCTGCAAATTAGATTACATCAAGGGAACACAGTACTAGGGTGTTGAACCTGAATCAATTTAACTGTGAAGATAAAATACAGCTCTTCGTATCTGGAAGGGAATTAAGATGGCTAGGTCTGTTTAGGTATGACCTGTTTCATACTTGGCTTGTATTCTAAAAATGGCAGAACTGGTGAAGAGGAGCTTAGTCAACCAAGGTTTAAATTTGCTATTAAAGAAAAACAAAGAAAAATGAGGCAGGATTGACAAATGTCTGATCTCTTGGACTGATTGTGTAACTCATCCAATTTCTGCTTTATGAATGTCTTCATTTCTTTTCTACTTGGTAAAAAACATACTGTTATCAGGAATATTAAATAATATGATGATATCTATTTAATAGCAAGTAAAGATATACCACCTTAGTGTAGAAAATCATATAATTCAACTATTTAATTGCATTTATAAAAGTGACATTTATGTATTATATGAGAAGCATACCCAGAGTTGGCACAGTGAGTCCCGGAAACTTTCCAGCAGTTGGATGCTGGTAGGGAAGCCAGAGGGAGGACCTTCTGAAAGCAAGCACAGCCCGAGATACAGACAACAGGACTAGCCAGAAAAAGTCTGTTTTCCCAATAGCTGAGGCAGCAGATATTGTGTGTTTCCAAGTAGGAGACTAGGTCAGTGGCCAGAAAAATGGATGGACTGTCCAAAGAGGAAGGAAAGTCTCCATATCTACTCCACTAAATTACCTAAGACCCTTTGAGACAAGAGAACCTGTCAGACCTGCCATAAAACACACAGGTTCTTTCTAAAGACTAATAGCAGGTGATCTCACCTGTTGTGGAACCTAGTCAACAAAACAAACAAGTGAGCAAAATAGAACCAGAGGCATTGAAATAACAGCAAACTGACAGTGACCAGAGGGGAGAGTGGGGAGGGAGATAATGGGGGAAAGGAGATAACAGGCCATCAGGGAACAAGTATAAAGGACCCAGGGACAAGGACAATAGGGATGGGATTGTCTTTGGGAGTGAGGATTAGATGGAGCAGGGAAGAGCAATGGGGGGGGGGGATGGGGACAACTATAACTGAACAATGAAAATTAGTTTTAGAAAGATAAAATAGTGCTATAAGTAACTGTAAAACTGTAAGATGTGATAAAGATGGAATCAGAACAATGGATTCCATGACCAGTGTGTCCCTTTCATGCTTAAAGCCATGTTATACAAGGCAGGAGGAATGTCCTGCCTTCCTATCAGATTCTCATTTTACAGCAGGGCCGAGACCTCTTATAAATGTGAAGCAGGTGGATCAGGGCTGCAGGGAAGTTCAGTTCCCCTTATGGTTCCATCTCAGCTCTCTGCCACTCTCCTCAGCACAAACCACTTTGCGTTATGTGAGGCGGGGGCACTAGTAAAGCAAGCTGCTAAGAGAAGGCAGTAGGAAAGGGTTGATTCCCCGTGGCAGAGAAAATAGGTCTACCTGGGAATCTAGCCAGGCATATTTTGGCTATTTGGAGCCAGGCAGAGGGTGAACCTTCTGAAAGTAATGGTAAGCAAAATAGTCTTTTTTCCATCATGTATTCAAATTATCATGAATACATATAGTTGAGAAAACCCCTGTTTACAAAAGAACAAATGACCCTCTTATTATTAGAAGGCCAAATACATAGATTACATATTAAAGATGTTTTATCATATGTGATAATTAGTTGTAGGGGGAGGACCCTTTCACAATATATACCATATATGAAATCATAATAATTTTAATGGTGAGTTTAGAAAACCTTACAGTTTTACACTTTATCAATTATACCTGAATAAAGCTAAAATTTAAAAGAGAATGGTCTACCATAGAAAAAAAGAGAGTCCCTTTGAATCCCTGCAACTGCCCTGTACAATAGTTCTTATTAATGATCCCATTTAACACACACAGTCACTGACTTTAAAGAATTTTATTAACTTTTATTCTAAAAATCTTTGCAATAATCTTTATTCTATACCACTGGTGAGCTGAGCCTAGAATACCAGAAATAGCTATAGAACGAGGCAGGTGCTGGAACATGTAGGAATTAGTGAGATTTGTTTTTTTTTTTCCCCCTAAGGGAATTAGTAGGGGATTGAAAAGTTCTAACCATAGAAATTGCAAAATCTGATTAACATTTTAAAAGGACACCCTAGACATTTTGAGAAGCTTTGAGAATTGATATATAAATTGGTAAGAATGTATTCAAGGAGATAGGTTAGGGGACTGCTTTTGGAAAAAGTTGTGTGACTTGAAAATTGAATCCGTGGGCCTCATAGTAAGGAAGAAGTGATAAAATGGCACCAGGTCTCTGAATGAGGAAATGGATGAATACAAGTATGCTTTAATAATTTAGAAAAGGATGGCCAACAAAGCTCAATTATTTTCCAGTAGAATATATATATATATATATATTTTTTTTAGAGAAGAGTGGATTTCCTCTTCTAAGCATATGACCTATATATAATAGGGATTAAAAAGGGCTTACTGTGTTTATAATTTGATTTCCATAATGTATGGATTATAAAAGATTCTAAGATTCCAAATAGTTGTCTTCTTAACCCAGAAGTTTACTGCCTTCTTTCAAGCAAATTCTAGTTCACTGTGTGCAATTGCTTTCTGTTTGTTCTTCAGTGGCAATAGCAGTAATGTGACATTTGTTGGGATGCATAATGACTTTGATATTAGAATTATACTCTTGAATTTTCCTTTTCTTCAAGAGTAGTATCATTTTCCTGATCCATAGAACAAAATAATTTGAGCAAGGAAATTAAAATTATGATGAACCCAGTTATTTTCACGGACTAATCTTTTTTAACTAAGTCTTTGCCACCTGTTCTCTTTTCTTTACATGTTTAAAATGTATATCATTAACTGAGCAATTGTGTGATAAAAGGAAGGATATGAATGATTTCAGTGCATCCTGATATTCTTTATATAGCACATCTGTTATGAAAAGATTTTCTTCCAAGCACATGTTTCAGGTACAAACTATAGAAATCACTTTTCCTTTGATCAACTCTTTTTAAAAAATAAACAGAAAACAGAAACAAATTTAAGAGCTTTATTTGCATTGAAAACACACAGTAAGTTATGGGCAAGATTAAGATAACTCACACAGACAACAGTATGGTTGTTACCAGAGGGAAGTGGGGGTGGGAGGTAATAAAGGGTAAGGGGGGTCAAGTATATGGTGATGGAAGATGATTTGACTGTGGGTGGAGGGCACGCAGTGCAGTATGAAGTTCACTTCTTGTAGAAATGTACACTTGAAATCTATATAATCTTATTAACCAATGCCACACATATAAATTTAATAAAAAGAAAAATAATCAATTAAAATAAGAGTAGGGTAACTCACTGCTAATATTGTTCACAGCACAGACAATGTGAACAGAAGATATTTTAGCTTCAGGTTTATCTATCTCTCCTAACTAAGTAGTGCTACTTAACTTATTATACCTCAATTTGACATGATTTTTTTTCTCTCTAGCATTTATAGCATGCTGTTTGTTCTGCTTGAAACATGTTCATAGATTTGAAAATTCTCTCGATAAAGCACATCTTTGCAATCGTGTTATACTTACCATACATTTACCAGAGCATAGCATATACACCCTTTCACTGCAATTATCCATTTTCAGAAATAGAACATATCACTCTGTTAAACCATAGGTAGTGTCTTTATTGTGTGATGTTGTGTCCTAAATACATAATTAATAGAAATTAATAATGAATAAAAATTTGATGAACAAATTTTTAATATATTTTATTGATTATGCTATTACAGTTGTCCCATTTCCTCCCGTTCACTCCCCTCCACCCTGCACACCCTCTCCCACCCACATTCCTCCCCTTTAGTTCATGTCCATGTGTCATAAGTTCTTTAGCTTGTACATTTCCCCTACTATTCTTGCCCTCCCCCTGTCTATTTTCTACCTACCATCCATGCTACTTATTCTTCGTACCTTTCCCCCTTCTCCTCCTCCCACTCCCCTCTTGCTAACCCTCCATGTGATCTCCATTTCTGTGTTTCTGTTCCTGTTCTAGTTGTTTGCTTAGTTTCTTCTTGTTTTTGCTTCAGGTGTGGTTGTTAATAATTGTGAGTTTGCTGTCATTTTACTACACATGTTTTTTATCTTCTTTTTCTTAGTTAAGTCCCTTTAACATTTCAAACAAATTTAATAATGGTGCCATCATTATTACTGATCTTGAGAAAAGGAAAAGTGAATAAAATGCAAAGAATCCACTAATACCTGAAGATGAGTCTAGTAAAGCATGTAGCTTTGGAGAGAGGCATTTTATGTCTGTGGGTAAAGTGGGAGGTATCCTTTCCAATGTAAATTCCAGTGTCACAAAGAAAATGGAAGTATATATGGACTTTTCAATTTTATAAATTTTTTTAAAGTAGAGATTTGTGTGTTTAACTAAAAAATAAAATCCATAGTTACATAATAGGAAATTTTTAAGGAAATTGTGACTAGTGAGCTTGAAAGTACCAACATTGTGGCAAAAGAACACTGTATTTAATAATAAGAGATATATAACGAATTGGATTGGAAAACCATTGCCTGTCTATACATTTTAGAGTAAAATAAGACCTGGATATTTAAAACCAAAATCACTACCTTTGCCCTGAAATGCAGTAGCCATAGGCAGAAATTTATCAATGGCTTGCAAAAGCAAGAAGAAAAAGACAAGAATAATAGATTGCCAAATGCTATATCCTCATATCCCTCCAATGAACTTCTGCTTACATTATACATACATAATGTATGCATACATAATGTACATGTATGCACTATACATACATAATATAAGCAGAATGTATATATTATATATTATATTTTATATATATTCATTCTCTTTCATTTCTTTGGCAACTATGTAAAAGGCCTACAGATAACAGGCCAAATCATATAATTATGGGTTAATTTTTCCAAGAACCTAAAAGCTCCTCAAATGAATTATTTTATTTTATTGTCTTATATACTGTCATAATTCTCCAAAAAATTATGTAGAAAATCACCACTGAGTTCAAACAGTGCTGTAATTCCTTTGCCACTTCCAGAATGAAATAGCTGTTGTAAGTATGTGTGTGTATATGTATTTATACACATACATATACATCTTCATCTAAATGTATGTTTTGTATGCATAGCCTACTGAATTTTGCTACAGTATTTATTCTTTTTCAATCCTCCCCAAGGATTTTTACTGATTTTAGAGCGATAGGAAAGGGGAGAGAGAGAGAAAAGAAAACAGAAATATCAGTGTGGGAGAGAAACATCCATCAGTTGCCTCCCATATGCAGCGTAACAGGGGATCCAACCCACAATATTTTTGGTGAACGGGATGATGCTCCAACCAGCTGAGCCACCCAGCCAGTACAGTACAGTATTAAGCACTGTTAGAGTTTAACACTGTAATAGATTGCTTGATTATTTTATTTCTGTTTTAATTTGATTTCTTTGGCAGCTGGTTGTATTCTCCTCGGTGGAAATTACAGTAGTAATCCTATTTTCCCTAGCAGGGTGTAATAAATATTTAGAACCAAAATACAAATAGAACTAGAAACATACCATATACTGAGGAGATATTTTCAAAATATCTGGCACAAGGCTAAGGAACCCACAAAACCCCAAAATGTAATATAATATAATTTGGGGGAAATAAGTAAACTTCAAAGCTTAATTTTCACAGTTTGAAAGATGTGAAAGATAGGATATAAACATAAAGGCTCATTAAAGGTGATAACCTAGCAATTTATTTCTGCATAAAACTCCCAAAATCTTTTCTGTCATTTTAAGAGTGAATGAAAAATAAACTCAGTACATTAAGAGGAATAAAAAACAAAATTCCCTGATGAATTTTGATTGTTCTTCAGTGGAAATAAAGTCAGAAGTGAGCATTGGTAACCAACCACAAGTCAAATCTTCTAAGGTTTTTTAGTCATTCACCAAAATTCAAACTACATGTGTATTCTGGAAAAGTAAGTTAGAATTTAATTCAATTTTTGCTTGAATGTGAGAACAGGTACACAATAATACCCAGCAGATGCAGGCATCAACAATTTTCACATAGTAAGTTTCTTTATTATGGGCTCCTTAAACATCTCCTAATAAAAGATTCTCTTTTAGAATGTGAGGCTGGGTATAGTGTAGCCTGCATGTGGCAGAGAGGAACCAAGGGTACATAGTATAGCTACAGCAGGAACTTTTCACTGCGGTATGACATGCTCTGTATTAGGGTCACAGCATTTGAAATATTCTGTCGAACTCAGGTTATACAGTATGGTTGACCCTAGGCAAGTTTCTTCACCCATCCTGACTCAATTTATCCATCTGTGAAAGGAAGGAGTTTTGACTGGAGGGTGTAGTAAAGCCTTTCCAGGTCTACTATTCTATTCTTTATGACTCTTTGAAAGGCAATATTTTGCTTATTTATTTCAGTCTGTTCTCATACGTGAAAGTCAGTGCTGGCTAAGCAGAGACAAGCAGCAGGAAGTGTGACTTACAAAAAAATAGAATCAATAACCCTAAACTGGATGCTTCAAAGATTGTGTGTGTCCTTCGTTTCTCCTCTGGGGAAAATGTCTGAAGAGACAGCATAAAAAAAAAAAAAAAAAGGTGTCAGGAGAACAAATGAGAGCTGCTGGGGAGCAGACAGAATAAAGATAGTTGGGGGAAAGGATAGTGAAGAGAGAATTACATTTTTGTGGAAGAGTTAGGAAATTGTGAGGTTTGTTGAGCTTTAAAAATTCAATTTGATGAATGCTGCAGATTTTCTTATGTGCAATGATGGCTTCAGTACTTATACAAGTTAATAGGTAAAATTACCCTTTGGGTCCTATCTCTCTAACTCCCCTTGCATTCTCCAAACCCCAATTATGACCTTCCTTTTTCTATGTAAAGGATAGTTTTTGTTTTGAAATAAATTAAAAAATGGTCATGGAGAGAACTAACAGAGCTCAAGGTCACAGATACCTGTTTTTATCATCTGCCCCATTATCTGTTACATTTGTTACTCCTCCAATTTTATCTGCTTGCTTGCTTCAGTCTTCATCCAGATATTTTAATTTTTTTCTGATTTACTCTTTTCCACTCCCTTTATGCTTATTTCTCTCTAATAAAACTCAAGGCAGAAATGAAGCCAAAAATATTAATCCTGAACAGAGCTCACAATCTTCCCAAAGTATTAATATTTTACAGATGAACAGTGAGACAGAAGTAGAAAATAACTTATTAAACTTCTTCAACTAATAGCAAAAAAGCTATAACAAGCGAACTCAATTGTTGCTCAAAGGGTCTATTATTAATTAAATGGCAAAGAAAAAATGCATACTATGATTTTAACCTCAATGAGTATTTTGCTGATTGTATTTTAAAATGAAAATAACTTGATTTATTTTCTAACTTATGACATTTTTGTTACTTTGGTGAATATCACTATAAAGTAATAAACTAAAATTGTCTTTAGTCTTCTTAACCAGAAATCCACTGAATGACAGTTCAGTAATATGATCAATTTTGTATTTCAGGAAAAAAAAATTACCCTGATCATTCCAAAGAAGGATAAACTCAAAGGCAGAACCAAGAAAATGAACTGAGTCCATCACATAAAGACATATACTTCATTATTACACTTGCATGAAAAATCTAAAATAATCAAACTCATAGAAATAGCAAAATGGCAGCTGCCAAGGGCTGGAGCTTTTGGGAAGTGGAGAGTCGTCGCCCAACAGCTGTAAACTCTCAATTTACGAGAGGAGACAAGTTCTGCAGACCTACTGGACAACACAGCACCTACAGCTGGCAGCTGAGTGTTATAAACTTAAAATTTGTTCAGAGGGAAGAACTCATGTTAAGTATTCTTAGCATAAAAACAAAGTAGGAGAACACTTTTTGGAGATAATGGATATATTTATTTACCTTGATTGTGGTAATGGTTTCATAGGTATATAAATATATTCAGTCTCATCAAATTGTATACATTAAATATGTATAGCCTATTTGTATATAAAATATACCTCAATAAGGAGATTATTTTTAAAAGTAGAGACAAGAGATTAGAAAATTATGTAAAACATCTATAATAATGTGAGTGAAATGGAGAACAAACTATGGTTGTTCCACTGAAGGGACGATGGCTACTTCCAAGTCTGCCCTTTGGTGTCAAATGCTATTAATCCGCCCGGATTAGGTCAGGGTAAGCATGCATTCCAGTAGCTGGTCTTGCCACAGACACTGGGCTATTGAAGTATTGCAAAGAAAAGGTCAGGATGAGTTAAGGATTATGTATATTTTTTCACACAACCTTAATTTCTCATTAGATAATATGAGTCAATAAAGGTAAAATAATTAAAGGGCAGAATATGTGATTTAAAAAATATTTAAAGACAGGTGTAGGGAACTACTAAGAAAAGAGTAGCTTCCGAGTCAAGTTATGCATTAGAAGGAGAGAGAACAGGGTCATATTTCTCATGTATGATGGATGATGTATAAAGTGTTTTCCAATGAATCAGTACTCCAAAATCACAACAAATATAATAAAGTAATAGAGAATTTTAGAGGTATAGTTCATTTTTTAAAAAACGGCAGAGTAGAGATGACAATATAAAACAAAATGATCTTAGAAATTATGTTGCCAAAAATGGAAGCATGAAAAAATTCATATTCTAATTTTGATTACTATTCAGCCTAAATTCAATTTAATAATTGTTCTGCCTTCCCAATCTAATTCTGCAGGTACTGATTTTCATTCTGACCAGACGTTCTGTAACAACCTCACATTACAACACTTAAATATCAGAAAAGACCTCTGAGTTTGTGTTCTTGATTTTGGTGATAAGTTTTGTCGACTTTTCAATGACAAATATCTCATGGTTTGATTTTATGTGCGTATCTAGCTCTCTGTACAGCACATAGATTTGCATAAGAATGAGCTCTTGTACAGTCTTTGAAAGGGTTAAGTGTTTCCTGAGTTCCAGCTTTTTGCACAAGCATCTGAATTCATAGAGAACAGCTGTGAACTGCAGAAACTCTGGAGATACATATCACAAATATACAAAAGTATACACAGATACAAATTTTATTTCATTGAGGAAAGGATATTACCTATTTTATTTACCTCTGATTCCTTGGTTATGAAGCATTTACAAGGCACAAAGTAAAAAGTTATTAGCACTTATTAAAATGAACAAATCAATAAAAAAATAATGACAATACTATGTTTGGAAACACAAAAAATGTTCCAAAACATTCATAAACTCAGTAAAACACAGAAATCCACCTTCCAGTGCTTTTATTTAACAGCTGCTAAATGCCACCACTGCCAACAAAAAAATTTCAGGGAACTTTCCAAAGTTTGCCAAGTAGTAGGAAGTTAAATGGAAGTATTGAATTTAGAACTTACTTATAAATTTGGATTTGGCTATTTGAGACACATGTACTCAGATAAAAAATGTGTGAAACATGATCTTTTATTTTCTCATTTATATTTGCTCCTTTAAAAACCAGCATGTGCTAGACACTGAACTAATAAATTTACAGATAGTAACATATTTTACTTTTATAATAGAAAATGTAGGCAAAATCAAAGCCAAATGAGTCTGTTATGAAATACATATATATATGTATATATACTACTATATACTACTATATACTACTATATACTACTATATATACTATATATATATATATATATATATATATATATATACACTACTAAAAGTGGCTGGCAAAAAGCTGTTTTGAAACTTTAAAGAAAATATATCAAAGCATTCAATTAAATTAATTCTCTATAAAGTTTAAATTGAGTATTATAACATTTCTGGTAGAATCTAAATTGTAACAAAAACACATCAATTTTTCTGAAGAGATTGATATTTGACTCCTTACTCTTCCTTTTCTTCTACCATCTTATGTCAATTTTACTTTATTACTATTTTGTAACTAACCATTTTTCTCCAACCCATTTCTTTAACTTAATTTTGGCCCGTATCATCATTCACTTTGGTTACCGTAAGAGCCTCCTAAAATATTGTAGTACTCGCCTCTCTGTGCAATGTATTCCACAGAGATATATTTAAATCAAGTCTGATTAGAACATGTTCTAACATAAATTTTTCAGTGGATTCTAACCACCTTCAGCATTAAATCAAAAGTCCTTAGCATGACATACAAATTTATCAACTGACCATCTGTTTAACTTTCCAATCTACACCCTCCTATTTTTTCTCATTCTTTCCTACACTTAGTCAATCTAAACTATACTCCATGTACACAATTCACCCAGCTATTTCACTTTCTAGGCATTTTGTATAACACCCCGTCTAGCAGAATGCCCTCTCTCCCATTTCTCATCTTTATTTCTGACTCATCAAATGTCATCTCATCTGAGTGACTCATCACTCGCAAGCTTCCAGTCCCCACCCCCAAATGTCTATGACGTATACCTCTATAGTAAGAAATACCAAACACTGTTCTTATTGCCTTTTTACCATCTTAGCACGAAACATAGCCTCCTCTGGGATATGGGATGTTTGAGCCTTTTTGTTTTTTATATTTAATCCCAGTGACTTGTATGTGACAGGGACAAAGTAGGTACTTGATACCTGAATGAAGAATAAATGAAGACAGAGTAGCACAAATGGCTTTTCAGTCATCTTAAATTATCTTTTTTTATCAGTACCTTTTCTGTGGTCCTTTGCAATATTATGCAAATTAGTTTCTGAGTATGCAATTACAAGCACAATAGCAATCCCAAAAAGAGTTACTTTTTATTGGAACATTAAAGATTACTGCTTTTCAGAATAGAATTTTGGGTAATTTGGCAGTCTGTAGAGATTGCCAGTTGCGGATGATTCTCTTTCCTGCTGAAATCGGCAGTCCTCTGATAACCCTGCTTTCTAAAGTTATTACTAGGCTCATCAGGTTTCACATATAGCACCTAAACTGACTATACAGATAGAATAGTACCGTGAAAATCTGCCATGTGCGGGTTCCTACACTGATTCTCTGTCATTTGTATTATCTTACAAAAGAGGCAAATAAACCATTAAAATACATAAAGCATTGTTCATGTATAGCATTCTTTTATAATCATGCAGAATTGCAAGATGTTCAATTAGGTTTTATGGCACTAAGATTTTGATTTATGTTATCTGTAGGAAAGAAAAGAAAAATAAACTAGATGGTGCAATCAAAATGGGACAATACCTTATCAAATAAATCTTAGCAATACACATTCAAAGTATAATATGCTGAAACAGATATAAATACATGAAAGACGAAGTCACCGCTAAAGTAATGACTCATTGAGATACATGTTTGCCGAGAAAAGAACCTATCATGTTTTGCTTACAGGGTGAAACTAGCTATGAAATAATGCCAACATCTTTCGATACAAGCTGGATAATTTTTTTAATGAAGAACAAAGCAGTCACAGAGGTTGCCAGATTCACTGTGATGCCATTGATATGTTTACACAGTTCTTCAAATACTGCTTGTTTTGAAAGGGCAAATGCCTTGATAGTGCCAGTTCAGCAGCAACAGCCTATCTAATATATTCTGTGTGGCTTCAGTACTGCATATTCTGCTTCTCACAGTACTTTGAATCATGCTAAATATTTATGTTTGCTTTTCTGTTTGCTTTCCATTATCAGTAACTGCCTTAGAAGAGTCACAGTATTCTTTGGAGAGATGAGTAGGTGCACAATAAAATATGCAGTACACCTGGTTCGTTTGAAGCTCTTGCAGTCAAGACAGTGTCAGGTCATGAAGCTATTTTTGTATCATTTCAAGATGGCAAAACTCTGCATGTGCCAGGTTCTGAGAAACTACAAAGCTTGTTTAAGAAAGAACCTGGTTCTTTCAGTCTTGTGGCATCTATACATTCATAAACTATATCTTAACTCCTGCAGCTGGAGTGAAGGCATCTTTTCTCACACTTATGCTTATCCTCCATCTGAACCTATTCAACTGTTACTTATTTTTTTTATATGGCATATGCCACCCTCTGCAATGCATAATAATAGTCATACAGGCATTTACTCAAAACAACCTTGTCAGTAGAGCACATAACCACCCAGGCCCAGGGGACCAATCGGGAGACATTTTTTAGTTTGATCTATCTTATTTGACCCCATGACTGCATTCTTCTCAGTATTTCTCTCTTTTTCTCTCCTCCACCTCCTCTCCTTTCTCCCTTCCTCCCTCCCTCTCAGAAAGATAATGCATTTTTTCCTGCATTTTATCACTGCTCTCTAGCAACCTCTTTCCACACTCATTTGCTGGTTCTTACTTTAGATTTGTGCTTCTTATAATATTCTAGAATTCACTAGAACATGAATTCCATAAATGTGAATTAGTTGGCAGGATTTTTCACTGCTGTATCACTGATAGATAGTTACATGCGGAAATAGATGCTTCATAAATAATTGTTAATTTATATCTTAATTATCAAGGTGGATTCTAGTCCTTTTCTTCTATGGAGCTCTCCCTGCCTATCCCATCTGGTGACTTGAGGTACCATCTATGTGCTAGTGACTGTTTTCCATCTTTGGCCATTATTTTTTATATGTCTTAGCTGTTGCAATCAATATATCTTACACACACTAAAGGGTAACCTTGCCTTGTACTATGGATACCCTTACTACAGCCTGTATTTTCCCAAATTGTTAGCTTTCATTTAATTTTTGTGATGGGGATTCCTTCTTTCCTACCCAAAATTTGCTATACATTTTTGTCCCTCTCCCTCTTTTTTTATCAAAAATCCAGACTCCACTTTTGATTGTGAGGTTTAAGTGTCTCTTTGAGAATTTGTCTTTACTTACCCCTTAGGTTTAGTATTATATATTGACTTGGGTAAGAATCTCAAGTGTCACAGAATATTACCTATCTATTGATAATACAGCCTCTCATTTTTTTTGGTTGCAATGACCCATCCAACCTCAGCTTTCAAAAATATTAAAAACAAAACAAAGAACATTTCTATGAATTATTTCCAGTCAAATGGACTAAAATAAAATTGATTTTCACCCAAACAGATCCTATTAATTTTTTCCTCAAACCTACTTTTTCTGTCATCTGCTTTGTTCAGTGTTTCAACTATAATGATGAAGAATTGTGCAATGCACAGGTTTTATGGCAGTACAACTTTGATTTTACATTTGGAATAGTAGAAAGAATAAGACAGGATACTGGAAATTGGTCAACATATTGTGACTATCAGCAACACAATTCAAATGCCCATAATCTGAAATAAATGCCCCAATCATACATCTTGGCATCATATTTGAAGTCTGATTTCTATTCCCTACTTAAACAACTGCCAAGCATAAGAAAAAAATTACCCAGTGGATTGGGTGAAGGTGAAGGATATATAATGTCCTAAATATAATAATAAAAGCAAAATATTATTTTAATATATGAAGGACTTAAAAATCATTGATCCTACACTACACATGCATGCACAGACAAGTATATATTATTGTATTAATATTTGCTTTTTCCTAAACCAGGTGTTCTAAGGTATATTTGGGGAGTGTTCAATCAATAATAGATCATCTATTATCTCTCTGTATTTTTATAGGATTGCATATTATGTGTATAACAATTTATCTTTTTATTAATTTTATTAAGGGTTTCTGTCAGTTTGAAATGCTGTGTTAAAGCCACAGTGGCCTTATTTTAGTCACAAAATATGTTTCTTTCTCATAACTGTGCACATGTATTTTCATTTATCTGGAAATTCTTCTCTCGCCTACACGTCCTTTTCTCTCTCCTTGCCACATTTCTGATGAAGTGTCACTTCCTTAGGGGAAATTTCTCTAATCTCACAGACTAGCTTCCGTTCTTTTAGGGTTCCCCCTCAATCCTAACCCCACCATACTGTATGTTTGAAATATTAGCCTGAATGTAACTAACTCAGCAATGTTCACTTTAGTGTACCTCAGCGTAAACACTGCGTCAATGACGCTCTCATAGCATCCTGTATTTATTTTCAGATTGCTTTCACAGTTTATATCTAACCATCTGTGAGAATATTTGACTTTTTACTCTCTTATCTATAATCTTCATGAAGGCATGTGTCAGATCTATTTTTCTTATTACTTGATTCCTAGTGCCTAGTATAGTGCCTGACATATTGACATATTGTAGGTGTTTAACAATACTCAATGAATGAATGAATGAGTGAATTAATAATGAATGCTGCAAAGAATATTATGAAAAGTCTACTTCTGTTTCTATTTGAAGGACTCCTACAAAATATATTCCTAGACATAGAGTTGTTTCCTAAAAGGGTCTGTGCACTTAAATTTTGATGTAAACTACCAACCTTCCTAAAGTATTATGTGTGCTACACAGTACCTGTGCCTATTGCTTGTTGTCAGGGAATGCTTTTCCATTCAAGAGGCATCTTGTCTTATCCAAACACAATCTCGTGTTGATTGGTGTCCCATTCCTTAGTGTACATTCCAAGGCCCTTCACAACTTTATTCACATTGAACTTTCCAACATTCAATGCAGTGCACCTGTATAGTAGCTGGAGAATAACTGAACTCAGTGTAGGTAGTTGACATGATGAGATCTATGCTTCAGATGAAGTCATTAGACATTGCTGTGTACAATGAACTGCCTAGAGTGAGAGAGAAAGGGTGCAGGAAATCAGCTGCAAGAGTAAGGGGAGGAAAGTAAGGGACACAGGTTTATAAAAGTTGCAGTGGAAAAAGATTAATATGAATAGAGTTGTTAGAGTTTTTAAACATGTACTATAATAATTCATTGTATAGTTAATAAAATGAATTATTAACATGAAGCATTATCATGTACTATTTCATTTTATATGCTTGTGAGGGTTGAGGATTCATCACTTGTGCCCCCTCTCCCATGCAGAAAAAGGAGAGCATATGAGGGACTTGGACAAGTCAGAGATGACTCAAAGATTCTTAGCAGAGCATAGTGCAATGAACAAGAAATGGGATTCAAAAGGATGGAGAAGAAACATAATTGATCTGGTTTTTTAATTCATTAGTTTGCCTGGAAGGCATCCAGAAGAAAAAAAATGTATGAGGTTGACTGCAGCTAGAAATATAGATTAGTCAGTATTACACAATTTGTCAATAAAAGATATTTTCCATTTTTAAGCCTTTGTAATTTTTGTTTCATCTTTTTCAAAATAATGTGTAGGTTTCTTAAGCACCTGTCATTTTTTTAAAGTAATTAATAACTGAGTAAACTTAGTAATTACTTTTGATTGACCAATAAAATTGTTGGACATAGAAAATAATGAAATAATATTTGCTGTGGTTCTTCTAGGAAAATGATCTGGGCCTCATAATAATATCATAAAGAAAATTTGAAATCTCAAAGAAGTGTAAGTGCAGAAGGAGGGGCCACTTGTAGAAAACTAAACTGGTGTTGTTCCTGGATCTATTACTCATTGGCCTGGTTCTTCCGGCAAGAAATTTCACTACTCTAAATTTCTTCTGCATATTAAGATATCAGTGTGCTTTCTATAATTTATTCAGGGTGACGGATATAAGAAACGTCAGCAGCTGAGAAGCCTGTGTCTCAAAAGCCTGTCTATCAGTTCTGGGTAGCTAAACTAGTTTCTAGTCAGGAAGTGAAAATACTGAAAATTCACGTCTTTCTTCGTATTGTTCCTCTTTCATTTTCTCATTTTTTTCACCTGCCATACTCCTGGTCACCATTCATCTATGCTCAACTTAGACACCTCCTGACTGTGAGATAGGTTCCTCTTCTTCGTGGTCCCTAGTAATATGTGACTATGTTCCTGCTCATAGTTTCTAAATAATGCAAAAGGTTGCTATTTTTAGATTGTCTCCTGTAAATGTCCCTTTTATGAGCCTGATATCTAACATGAAGTTTGGCACTTAGACTTTTGTGGAACTGACACAGCATGAATGTCAAGGGCACATGACTTGCAAAGGAAGTCAATGAAGAACTTTCCTCCTATCTGTACTGATGGTTTAAGGCAATTTATAATCTGTAACTCATAAAACATTTTGAATAGAACTCATTTGGGGATATAATATTCATAAGAAAATTCAGAGCATGAGCAAAGAGGAATTGCTTAGAAAGGAGAAAATATGGAAAGAAGCTATTATATAAATTCTACTTCAAAATCAGGATTAGTCAGTGTATTAGTCTGCTAGGACTGCCATAACAGAGTACCACAGACTGGGAGTCTTAGACAACAGAAAATATATTTCCTCACAGCTCTGAAAGCTGGAAGTTCAAGATCAGGGTGCAGGCAGAGTTGCTTTCTGCTAAGACCTTTTTCCTTGGCTATTTCTCCCTCTGTTCTCATATGGTCTTTTATCTATGAATGCACACTTCTGATGTTCCATCTTTGTCTTTATGAACACTGGCTGTATTGGGTTAGGGTCACACCCTTATTACCTCATTTTAAGTAACTACTTCTTTAAAAACTATCCCCAAATATAGCCACATTCTGAAGTACCAGTTGTTAGAGCTTCAATTTATGAATCGTGGGGAGCATAATTCACCCTGTAAGTGTTAGGGAATTGTTTCATAACTGAAGTTGTTAGTATGGGTCAGGGGGCACTTGTTAGAAAAATGGCAAATGCCCGAGACAAAGAAAATATTTTGAAAAAGGCTTATGGAAGAGAGTTGCTTAGCTCAACATGAGGAAAGACAAAAATTTTGCCTGGATATGTGGGAATATTTATGTGATATAAATAGAAAATTTAATAAGCTGTATAAAGCCTAAAGCTGCATTAAGACTTTTGGGGAAAAATATATATGGCATCTTTATAAAACTTTAGATTAAAAATAAATATGCAGACTATAAAACAAGTTAGTAAGGAAAATAAATTTTGTAAATTCAATGCCTCTAGAAAAGCAATGTAAGAAATAATGCATAAAGTTATTTTTTCCCAAAATGAATACTTAGAAAACAATCTAAGCTATAATCTTAGAGAAAAATTCCACCTTTAATTCCAAAAGCACATGCAAATGTGAAAGGGTGAAAAAATTGCTTATATAAAAATCTAAGACTATATATTTTCTCTTATTTACAAAAATTAATGGACTAAATAAGTTTCTGGACATCTAAAATACAGATTCTAAGTAGTGGGTGATGAATTTTTAACATTTCTCTCCAAGTAGTGACAAAGCTTGACCTATGAAACCTATTTATCTTTATTATTATCTGTAAGCAGCAAGAATAGAAATTAAATTTAGACAAATATGTTGAATTCACCAATAAACATGTTGAGTGGCAGAGTATACATCTGTGAGTTTAGAACTAAAATATGTGCCTTAATAACAATAACATGAGCTCTTCCTGAGAAACCCTGAGGCAACATAACCTAGTCTCTGATCATCCTTTCATTTCTCTTTTAGCTGTAGTTTGGTGATGTATTTCTTCATTAACTGTAGGAGAAAACCTGGTTAATTTCCTTTATGATCTGCTTAGGTAACAGTATTAGCCATATCATATATATGTGTGTGTATACACATATACACATATATATTAAGTATTTATATATAACCTATTTATTTTCCTAAATAACTTCCAGTTATAATATTTAAATATTTATTTGGGCCAAATATTATGAGGTTTAGAAAGACGAAAATAATTCATCAAAAAGGCAAGCTAACAGAAAAAAAATGTGGAGAATTTTTACTCAAAATTATCATAAACTCTACTTTATGAACCTAAGATAGTGTTGCAATCTGTATGCTAGAGAAGTATACACAACTTTGTATAGTTTAGTATAAATCTGTGCATAGTGCAAAAGCCCCCAGTTAGACCAGTGAAACTGGAATGTGGCATGTCAAAATGTTCTAGAAGCAGTGGGAATTTATTATTGTCTTTACATTTTCCATTCCAGGACTATGCCAAAGAATTGCAAGAGAAAAAGGGGAAGTGGAAGGGATTAGGGTGTGTATAAGAGAAGGAGGAAGACAAAATAGAGTAGGAAAAAAAGAAGAAAGAAAGGTGATACAAGAAAAAAGATCAGTATTTTAATGAGAAGAAGTATGATAGGGAGATAAAATATAGTGAATAGAAAAAGGAGAGAGAAGAAGAAATAAATAAGAGAAGGGGCACAAGGTGTAAAGGAGTAAGACAAAGGGAAAAGCACCGCAAGTCTGAAGAAGATGGAAAATGGTCATGGTGATTTATACAACATTTTCCATTTCTAGTCAGTATTTAAATATTATGGATCTAGATTAAATGCATCCTTAAAAACATCTAAAACTGAGTTAATAACTTCATTGTATAAATGAAATAAAATATAAACTAAGACAGTATGTGGCATAGCTACTTTTCAGATACAGTGTTTATAGTGTACATCCTAGGATGTATGGATACTACGGATACTTATTCTATTAATTTTTATAAATAAAGGAAATATATAGTCTTGTATTGTTATATAAGAAATATTTTCACCTTTCATGTTTACATGTACTTTTGGAATTAAAATTGAATTTTTTTCTCTAAGATTATATCCAAGATAGAAATTAAAACAAATTTATTTAGCATGGCAGGGTTTTTTTCACACCAAAATATCAATACTGAAACCATTTTTGCAAAGCTTATTATGGTATAAGCTTGTAACAATAATACCTTTTTTTTGCAAACACTGTACTTTAAAGAAAGAATTAAAAATAACACTCTATTATACTTTTACTGAGATATTAGGTTTTCTTGATATAAATAAAATAGTTTAGTATAAACAAAAAAGCAGTGTCTATTCTTTAATAAATGTTAAGTGATCTGTTCTATGTTGCTGAGGTCCTAAGTTCATTGAGCATTCTTATAGCCAGTGTTTTGAAGTCTGCATCTGATAGATTGCTTATCTCCATTTTGTTTAGTTTTTTTTTCTGGTGTTTTGATCTGTTCTTTCATTTTGGCCATGCTTCTTTGTCACCTCATTTTGATGTCCTCCCTTTGTTTGTTTCTATATATTAGGTAGAACTGCTATGACTCTCTGTCTTGGTAGTGTGGCTTAATGTACTAAGTGTGCTGTAGGGTCCAGTGGCACAACTTTTATCATCCAAGCTGGGTATTCAAAGTGTGTCTTTTGTGTGTGCTGAGTACACCCTCCTCTTGTGGTTGAGCCTTGATTGCTGTTGGTAGGTCAATGGGAGGGATTTACCCAGGCCAGCCAGATGTAAAGAGTGGCTGTGACCACAGACCTCCAACATTTACCCTCCATGGAGAATCAGCTGTGCAGGGGCAGAGTGATGGTGCTCTGACATGGTCTGTGGCTGTACACTGGGTGCACAGGCTTTGGGGTTTCCAGGGTAGTGCAGGTCAAGATCAGCCCCAACCTGTGTTCTGCCCAGAGCCACCCTACATGAGCTATGATGCAATCTGAGATGCCTGCTAACTGGGCTGGACTTGAAGATTTGCAGGCAAAACTAAGCTATGAAGCTAGGCTGGCTGCTGCTAGTACCACTTAGCGAGTAGTACAGCGCTGGGGACTTACTCAGGCTGGCTGTTGCTTGTTTGATAGGATTTAGGAAGTCCTGAAGCATGAGCCAAGACTAGCCATTCAAATGGAAAAGTTATGGTTAACAGTTTGGGTGGGCCGGTAAGTTGGGTGAGATGGAATCTCAGGGAATCACCAGGGTGGGCCAAAGAGTGTTAGCTGGGTTGATGGAGTTTCAGATATAGTACCATCTGCCAGCTTTGTGGTGCTGTCCAAGAAGGGCTCAGAAATGGGACAATGGCCTCTGCCTACCTTTCTTCCTGAGAGAAATCTGTCCCCCAACTCCTGCCTTAATGCCAGACACTTATGTTCCTCCCTGTATGTCACTTGTGCCTTTCAAGCTGCTACCCCAGTGCTGAACCTTAGAGGGAGTGAGTATAAATCCATATGTGAAGGAGAATTGCTTGGGACTCCAGAAGTTTCTCCCAAAAGCTCAATCCCCACTGGTTTTTGCAGTCAGAAATTGTGGGGGCTTATCTTCCTAGCACTGGAACCCTGGTCTGGGTGGCCTTGTTTGGGGCTGGGACTGCTCACTCCCAAGATCTGCCTCCCAAATTTTAATCCACCATACATGCATGTGGGACCAGCCCATTCTGCATATCCGCCCTTCCTACTAGTCTGGATGAATGTGGTTTCTTTAATTCAATAGTTGTCAGACTTCCATTCAACTCAGTTTTTGATGGTTGTTCTTTGAGGAGATGAGTCATGTTTGCCTATGTCGCCATCTTGATTAGAGGTAATAAAGAATAATTTACAGGGAAACAATAGTAGAGTAAATAAAGCCAAGAATCAAATAAATTATTTGGAATATAAGGAAACAAAAACAAGCAATCAGAACAACAAGAAGAAAAAATACAAAAAACGAGGCTAGTGTAAACAGCCTGTAGTGCAAGCATTCCAACATCATTGGGGTGCCTGAAAGAGAAGAGATAGAGCAGGAAATTGGAAATATATTTTTAAAAATAATGAAAGAAAAATTCCCTAATTTGGTGAAGGAAATAGACATGCATGTCCAGGAAGCACAGAGAGTCCCAAACAAGATGAATGCTAAGAGGCCCACTCTAAGACACATCATAATTAAAATTCTAAAGTTAAAGATAAAGAAAAAATCTTAACAGTAGCAAGATGAAAGCAGTGAATTACCTACAGGGAGTCCTCATAAGACTGTCAACTGATTTCTCAAAAGAAACTTTGCAGGCTAGAAGGAACTGGCAAGAAATATTCAAAGTCATGAAAAGCATGGACTGTAACCAAGATTGTTCTGCTTAGAATCAAAGGGCAAGTAAAGAGCTTCCCAGATAAGAAAAAACTAAAGGAATTCACCATCACCAAACCATTGTAATATGAAATATTAAAGGGACTTAGTTAATAAAAAGCAGATCAAAACTATGAACAATAAAATGGCAATAAATACATATCTATCAATAATTGAATCTAAAAAACAAACTAAGCAAACAAGCAGAACAAAGAGAGAATCATGGATATGGAGAGCATTTTGATGGTTGCCAGAGGGGAGTGGGATGTGAGGGAATAGACAAAGAGGTGAGGGGATTAAGAAGTACAAGTACAGAATAGCCATGGGGATATCAAGTACAGTATAGGAAATGGAGTAGCTGAAAACATATATTCGTGACCCATGGACATGAACAATGGTGTGGAAATTGTCTGAGGGATTGGGTGTGGCTGGTTGGAGGGTGGCAAAGTGGGAAAATTTGGGACAACTGTAATAGCATAATCAATAAAGTATAATTTTTAAAAAAATGGTAAGTGAAAAATATGGAAGTTCTTTGGTATACAGACCTGTTAACAGACATTAGAGAATTTGAGATCTTCAAAAACTCCCTGGTGGAGACTAGCAAAAGAAGGAAATATATGCTTTATATTATTGCTAAATAAGAATTTTTCAATTGTCAAGAGCATATATGGCTCCAAACATTTTGCATTCCACGAGAACAAAATAAAGACAGATTTATTATGTTTTATTTGTTCTCACTGACTGCATTGGTAACTGCTTCTGAAATGATCTAACGGTCATCTAGTAGGATGTCTTATCTGGCAGGATTTAGACTATGTAGATGGGTGCCAAGACCTCTCTCAAGATGAATGACATTTTCCAATGTTTTAGCCAAAGAACCCAGGTATTTTTTTAAATTAAAATTAAAATATAAGATGTTCTGCAATCAAACAGAAGGGTTAAATAATATCATATTTTAGACAGAAGGAATAAGAGCCTTATGCTGCTGATTTCAACAGCAGCTGTGGGTTTGGGTTATATTGTAGTGATCAAACAGTAACTCCAGAATGCACACACTTTGTTTGCAAAAGCTTCCATTTTCTGTGAAGTACCTAAACTGACAGTAGAGTGACAAACTTTTTGGCTACCTCTTCCTGATAAATAAGATATTTACTATGATGTTTTATAAACGTGAATGATTTAAATTTCAAGTGGCTTCATTGTTAGTGTTTTCAAAAAATTTCACCTGATTTGTTAATGGCAGTCATTCTGACTGGTATGAAGTGGTATCTCATTGTGGTTTTAATTTGCATCTCTCTAATGTCTAGTGATGTTGAGCATTTTTTTTCATGTGTCTATGGGCCCTCTGTATATCTTCCTTGAAGAAGTGTCTGTTCAGGTCCTTTGCCCATTTTTTAATTGGATTGTTTGTGTTCCTCATGTGGAATCATGTGAGTTCTTTATATATTTTGGAGATCAAACCCTTGTCTGAGGTATATAATTGACAAATATGCTTTCCCATGTGGTTGGTTCCCTTTCCATTTTGTTGATGTTTTCTTTGGCCATGCAGAAGCTTTTTAGTTTGATGTAGTCTGAATCACCATTTCAGAAGAACCTATGCACTCCAATATTCATAACAGCATTATTTACAATAGCCAAGTGCTGTAAACAGTGTGAGTGCCCATCAGTAAATGAGTGGATTAAAACACTGTGGTACATTTATACAATAGAATACTATGCATCAGAAAGAAAGAAGGAACTCCTACCCTTCGCAACAGCAAGGATGGAGCTGGAGAGCATGACAGTAAGTGAAATAAGCCAGGTGATACAAGAGAAATACCATATGATCTCACCTATAAGAGGACCATAATCAACAAAACAAACCAATGAGCAAAATAGAACTAGAGACTTGGAAACAAAGAACAAACTGACAGTGACCAGAGGGGAGGGGGGACAGGATAACAGGGGAAACGGGGAGAGGGGCAAGCAAAGAAACATGAATAGAGGACTCAAGAGCACAGAAAATGGGCTGGATTGTCTGTGGGAGTCCAGGGGTATGCAATAGGGGTGAGCAATGCGGAAAAAGGTGAGACAACTGTAACTGAACAACAATACTTTTTTAAAAAATATTTTTTAAAGAATCAAAAAAATTTCATCTGATTTTAAATTTCCCAATACCTCATTCAATCATAGACCATCACTGTGCCTAATTTATTAGTAATAAAGAACCAGAAATTTGAAATTATCCTCAGGTTTACTCTTGAGTTATTGTATGACTCAGCTTTGTCTTTATCGTCAAAAAACTTGTTTCATTTGTTTTCATAAGATCTTATTTTCTTCTATGGTGCCGATGCACATTTTGAAAAATGTATTATTTAACACAGCTACCTTGAAAGACATTAAATGTTTACTATTTGCATTATTATTAAAAACTAAACTGAAAAGAAAAATAATGTATATATAAAATCAGTAAAAGAGCAGTTTTAAGTGAAAAATTTTGAAGGTTAAATGTCATCATAGAATAGTATAGACATTAATTAAATAGTATTACACTCAATTAGAAAGTAG
This sequence comes from Trachops cirrhosus, assembly GCA_028533065.1. Taxonomy (NCBI): domain Eukaryota; kingdom Metazoa; phylum Chordata; class Mammalia; order Chiroptera; family Phyllostomidae; genus Trachops; species Trachops cirrhosus. Next base: position 22,697,509 of record CM052540.1, read on the forward strand.
TAGTAAATGTTTAACTTGCTGTCAAAAAAATTTTTTTAAATAATAGAAAAAGTAGCTCTGAGTTTCCACAAATATTCCTACCATGGCAGATTTCAAGCTACCAACTTGATATTTCTAAAAACAAGGTTGAAAGAAGTTGTGCATACTGAGCTCCCATGAGTTGGTATGAGCTGGCTCCATTAAATCACTGCTTATATCTCCGTAATCTCTGGAAAACACACCATAAATTGTATGAAAAAGAGGTTAAATAAATATTCATTAAATAAGGCAAGATATAGTGGCTTTCAATATCACACTATTTTATTACAACTGTAGATTTCAAAATTGATTGTCGATTAAGTAAATAACTCATTCTAACCAAACACTTCCTCCAGTATATTCACTCTATATTCTGATCAATAAGATTCAATACTTGCCACTCTCCTGGAAGGATTCTCTCTAAGTGAACTTCTTTCATGTCTGCAGTTATTTTTCTTTATTCATCTCTGTTTACATATATTCCTAAGGTACACTAAGTTTGTTACTTACATATACTTAATACATGTCTGTAGCTAATTAAACCCATACACATTTCTGTATTTATCCATACCCAAACCATTATCCATGCCCATTTCATCCCCTCTGGTTTATTGACATCTAACAATTTGTCATGATGATATAAATCCTTGTTTATAATGTAAATTTTGATAAGAATGACTTTAAAAAATAAAAAATCAACTGGATATATTTGATGCATAAATATGAATTGATTTCTTTGAAAATATAAATGTTAATATTATTTTTATTTTTCCTGTTTTCATGAAAGGCAAAAGTTATGTATCCTGGAGACTGTGCCTTTAAAGTAGTTGGTCATAGAATTCTAATATAAGTAAAAGAAAAAGTCAAGTGTCTGATGCAGAAGATAAAACTTGTCAAATCTATAATTTAGGGTTTTGCTGGCTACCTAGATGGAGTCAAAAGTCCATTTGAGCATAAAGATTCATAATATTTTTATCCTCTACTGACTTTGTTTTCCATAACTTCAAAATAATTTTAAATAGCTTTTAATAAAATAGGTAAACAGGACAATTAATAAGAGGGTGAATATAGAAGTCTAAATCTCTAGCTAGGAAGAGATTAAAAACAGAATTTAAGATGAAGTAGTTCCTGTGATTGGTCCATTTCTTGGTTTGCAAGGTAATACACACACACACACACATGACACACTTTTTTCTTTAAAAAAGAAAACAACATTACATGTCCCAATTCAAAAATCTAACTTTTCCTCATGGTCTTTTTCAAGGTAGATTTCTTTAGAAAAACTTTAGGTAAGTGGAATCTATGAATTAAATATTACTGGCTAATTAATGTTCATTTAAGTTTGCAATTACAGCTTGCATTATATGTCATGACAATATTTTTCTTCAAATGTTTATTCTCCCTAATACTTGTTAAATACTAGTAAAATCATACCATTTGTTCTCAGTGAGAAAGTGGGAAATGACATTTAGAAAGATGAAAAGAACTTCTTATATATCTAAAACTATTTTTCATTGTGATCAGAAGTATTTCTGATGATAAGCACCTTTGAGAAATTGAAAAGTGTTTTTTCCATTTTCTTCCTCTGCCCTTTGAAGCCACGTATCTGGTGTACAGCAATGAGAGGCTTATGGAACCAATGGAAAACATGGAGTCCAGTAGTGCATACCTAACAACAGAATTTGGAAGGCCCTGGAGATGTGAGGTTAAGACAGAGTGGACTCAGAACTATGAAATACAGCAATTAGGTTTACCCTTCCATTTTTATTTCTTCATGCCCCTTTGACTCCTTCCTCCTCACATAACATAACTCCTGCTTTCTCTTATGCACTACTAAAATATTATCTGAGTATTCTGCTCTTCAGTCAGATGATTTTTTTCTATTTTTATTGCTGGCCATAGAGGGCTCAGAAAGGGCACTGGGTATAAGATTATCCCGTGCATTGTGTCCACATTTGGAGGGACATTAAAAATGGTAATGCGTAGAAAGAATTTTAGAGTGAAATAAAAGCTGAACACAAAATTGAACCAACTCTGTAATGTTGGATAATGTTGGTTATGGGGCTTATGCTAAGTACACAGCAACATCTACATGTATCTGTAATAGACCATTAACCAGAACACAGTACCGCAGAGGATGGCCTCAGCTTACCAACTGTAGTTCAGCTAGAACTGGCTATCAGAGGATTAACATGAAATAATTGCATATCTTAAATGGTGTTAGAATGGTGTGGCTCAGTGGATTGAGCACCAGCCTGTGAACCAAAGGGTCTGGGGTTTGATTCCTAGTCAGGGCATATGCCTGGGTTTCGGGCTGGGTCCCTGATGGGGGGTGCAATAGAGGCAGCCACACATTGATGTTTCCCTCTCTCTTTCTCCCTCATTACCCTGTCTAGAAATAAATAAACTGTTTATTAAAAAGACACGGTGACACAAAACACAGGAGCAGACGGTACTCTGTAATGCCGGTTGGCAGAAAGGCAGTTACTTCAGGGAACTCTATCAGAGTATATACCAGGCCTCAAACCAACTCAGTGAGTTCAAAGAGTGAACTTTGATTACTTGAAAGGATAGTATAAAAGGGAGCATGGTTGAAGTTCAAAGGCAACCAGAATGCCTGTGAGGCTCTCTAGATATGGGTATGAACCATTAACTAACTAATCAAATGAATGAATCAGTTTAACTGAAACATTTAAAAATCAACTTTAGAGATTAAGAGCCAGTTAGAATCAACAAGTAGAGGTATTTAGTGCTAATTCTTAGACTATGGAATAAAAGTTACTTAACTTAGGGTTGTAAGATAAAATACAAGAGTTAAATTTAAAATTCTGATACATGTTGAATAATTGCAATTTTGGGGACATATTTATACTTAAAAACACTGTGTTCCATGTGTGTGTGTTTGTAAAACATATTGTTCCTAATTTAATGACATCCACATGCAAGAAGCCAGCCTTGTGCACTGCACCTGAACCTGCAAAAAAGAACAACTCTAGAACCTACTTTAGGACATAAAAAATGTAGGTAGCAGGTGGGAATCAAGCAGTACCACACATCTGTTTGGCATAAGTCTCAGAATTGAAACCAGTTTCCTTAAACTATTATTTTTTTTAACAATAGTATGGGTCAAACTAATCCCTTTGATTAATACACAACATTGCTCTAGATGTGGCCCGAAGTGAAATGTGATTTCTCGTCTCAATGAGGGGTAATCTGCCATAACTTTTGAAGTTTCTGCATCTGAAAGACAAGCAAATTTGTTTAATAAATTGCAGTTTAAATTATAATTTTAGTCTTGCAGTAACATCCATTGATAATGTCTATACTTTAGTATGAGCTTTTAAGTCCTGGAAGAGTTAAGCATTCTGAGAAATATATCATTCTACTCAAATGACTCTATCAATAATGATTCATGGATAAGGAATATGTGCTATGTATGTATAAGAGAATATTATTCACCCATAAAAAAAGAAAGAAATTCTGTCACTTATGACAACATGGGCAGACCTTGAGGATATTATACTAAGGGTATGTGAGACAGATAAAAACAAAACCTGTATGCTCTCACTTATAAATGAGATCTGAAAATGCTAAACTCATAGAAATAGAAAAACAGGGGTTGCCAGTGACCCGAAGGTAGGCAAAATGGGGAGATATTGGTCAAAGTATATAAAGTTCCAGTTATACGATAAAAAGGTTCTAGAGAATCTAATGTGAAACAAGGCAGATATAGTTAGCAGCACTGCTTTGTCTACTTAAAAGTTGCTAAGAGAGTAGATTTTAAATGTTCTTAAAAAAGCAGTTATGTAAAGTGCTAGAAGTGTTAACTTATGGGGTAATCATGTCACGATGTATATGTATCCAATCATTATGCTGTACATCTCAAACTTACACCGCGTTGTATGTCAGAAATGCTAGGGACAGAAAAGAACGATCACTAACAACAAGCGACTGACTCTAGATATCAGCAGCATGTTCTGGACTCTGCATGTTCCCGTAGCAGCAAGCATAGTTTGTCATTCCTGTCTCACATGGGTTGGCTAGAAGAGGGGAGTTGGGCTATAAACTCATATTTATTGCCTCAAATTTTACTTTGTCAGTATCCTATCAATAGTCATAACTCTGCTAATAACATGGTCATCCATTTGAGGCTGAAATTCTATTGCCTAAAAATTTATGGTTTGTAGTATTAATGCCTAGACTTATGAAACCTTTATTCTACCCCCAGGAGCTCATGAGGTTGGGGTGTAAATCAGTGCTCCATCCCCTTTGTATCTTAAACGGGGATGGAGATAGAGTCACTACACCTACTTTAGGTAATGACAACATTTGGGTGAAATTACATTTCTTTTGATTCCTAGTACCTGCCTCTTTACCACATTTTAATACCAAAAGCAAAATGAGGTCCTAAGGCTGTTTTCCCAAGGGCAGTATTCTTATTCACATAGAGAACAGTGTTGCCAAGTGTCAGAGCTCTGGGTCTCGGAGAGAGGTTTTGACTGCTTTCCTTCTGCCTGCATCTTTTTCAGGATGTTTTAAATTATAAAAAGCTGCATGGTTTGTTCCACTTCTTTCTCAAAACGATTACATGTAATTAGTAGGTAAATATTAAGTGACAGCTTAACAAGAAATCCTTCCTCCTTAGAGCGTGGGTGACTGAAGCACATTGTGATTGAAGGCATCTTAAACCTCACCCCAGGGAGTGACTTGCTTCAAATTACAGATGACACATGAATCTTGCTGGCTGCTCATAAATACCAGAACACTAACGAAGACGACACAAATTATAGAATGAGAACTCCTGGAGGCAAATTATTTGTCCACATCTCCTTAGAAGCATGTCCAGTGCTTTTATAATGGAATGTAGATTCTTGTGATAATATTGTATGAAGAGTTATTATTTCCAAAGAACAACCACCAATAGCACAGATTGCATTGAAGAAGACCTTGCATCATAAAATTTTAGTAAAACTATACCCAGATTTGGGTATAGGGATTTCACTTCGTCTGCTCCTGGGATATTGTTGTCATAAGAGCAAAAAAGCACCTTAAGATTCTTTAAGCCAGGCTCAGTGCACTGCAGTTAATTCTCTGATAAACCACAAAGAAAATAAAGATGGAGAGGGAGGACAAGGCTCAGTGTATATTTTTAAATCTTGAAAAATTTCCCAAATGATAATAACCTGCAGTGGAGTCAAGAGAGTGGAATAAAGAGATCCTGATCTCACCTTCTTCCATAAAACACACCAAAACTATAATTACATACAGAGAAACTATCTCTGAGAACAATCTGAAGACCAGCAGAGCAGATTCTTGACAACTGAGGATGTAAAGAAAAAGCTGCATGAAGATGGCTATGAGGGCTGAGAAGTGGTCGAGTCATGATCTCTAAAAACTGGAAGGTATCAGTATGTCATTCAATGCATACATAGGAAAAAATGTGTGGTCCATTCATGAAATAGAATATTCCTTAGCAATAAATAGGAATGAGCCATGAAATGACATGAATGAATCATAAAGGGTTTTGCTAAATCAAAGAAGCTAATCTGGAAAGACCACACAGTCATGATCCCATTACTATGACACTCTGGAAAAAGCAAAACAAGGAGACAATAAAAAGCCCAGTAGTTGCCAAGGGTTAGAGGGGGTGGTTGAAGAGGTAGGTAGAGCATTTGTGACATTCTAGTATTTCCGATATTCCAGTTCCATGTATTGTAAAAAATGCACTGTCTGTTGCTTGTTTCTTATTTTTCACATTGTTTATGCTGTTTCTTTGGTTTCACTTCAATGTTGGTAAGAAAATTGTGCCTAGAAAAATATTCTGAAGTTTGAGGAATTCGATTCTCCTTGATTTTTTGTCTGGTATGAATTAGTAATAATAACACTTCTCCCGATTCATATAAACCATCAACTGAGTACCTTTAGCTCTCTGAGGGAGCGTATCCTTTCCTCATTTTATAATTTATAATTTTATAAATTTAAAGTTTATAATTGCACTGTGCCATAAATTAGCCACTCATTCATATGTGGATCTCTTTCTCTGGATTTTCTGTGATGTTTCATTCGCATACTTGTTTATTCTTGAGGCCATTAGAGTAGGGAATACTCTACTTGGAATTTGGCTGTGTCACTAAACATTTTATATGATCGTGGAAGTTTTCATCATCTGTTAACTGATGAAAATGGTAATATGTTTACATTATATTTCTCAATTAATTCAAATTAATATATAGAAAAACATAATTTAGAGCCTACATCACAATAGCTATTAATAAGCAATGTTCCCACTTAACCCACTGGTCTTTGTACTTATGGTATATTTGACTCTCTTTTTAATTCCTCTCTTTCTCATACATATTTGTTTCTATAGATAATGGATGTGCAAAGAAGCCCAAAACACTTACATAACACAAAGATGAACAAATTTCTATACAATCATTTGAATTCAGGATTTTGTCCATATACTTCAGATAAGTCTAATCTACAGAAAACAATTTCTATGGGAACTGGAAGAGCTTGGAAAAACTACTGCAAACAGGATAACTATTAGCTGAAAACTGACACACAGACCTAAAGATTAAATTAATAAATATGATGAGTGTTATTCAAAAAGGCAGTATGGCAGTGGGGGGCAGAAAAAGAAAAAACAGATAACAACTTGGTATTTTTAATTTATTTCCTTTGTAATTCTGTCAGTTTTTCCTTATGTAAATGAAGTCATGTCATTAGCAAATTAGATTAAGTAATTTTATCTTCCACATAAGTTAAACATTTAAAAGTATGTATAACCTTTAATTCTACATTTAACTTTAAACTATTGTGTTTTTTCATTTAAAATATGTATTGTCTTATATTTGTATATCGACACCAACTTAGACAGCTTTGGTAATGCTAATTTTACTAGGAGGAAGGACGTTCACCCCGCCTACTCCCCTGTCCACACCACCCCACACATATCATGCATATATCATCAGCAGTGTTTCAATATATTAGAATGTTCTTGAATTCTGTCCCCTTTATATCTGCATCTTGAGAGCATTACTGTTTTGGTTATTATTAATAATAATGTCAGAAACCAAGATGCCCCTAATGGCCAGTAAACACAGATTTTGTTGGTTCTGCTACCCACTTACACAGACTACTATTTATTTCCCCTGGTGACTTGCACTCTAGTACAGCAGTACCCTTCTTTTATGTCTGAAATTCTGTTATATAATGATGTTGAAATGGCCTAAGGGAATCATTTATAACAGTTTTATTTTCTCACATGGGGGAAAATAGCAAAATAAATCAACAAAGCAAATGTGTACTAATGCAAGTTCAAACAGCACTTACAAATGATGAAAATAATGACATGGGATTTAAAGCTACTTATCTTTATAATGACTTTTCTTATAGGAATTCTAACACCTACTCATTGAGCTAGAATAGAAACAAATTCATCTTTGAACAAACTTCCTTTCATTAACATTTATGCCTATGATTTTGTAAAGTTCCTTGTATATGGTATGCATTTTTACATGTAAAATTTTATATTCTGAAAAGTTTTCATAGTTTCTCTGTTAAAATCATGAAATTTTTTGTTTCCCATTTCCAAAGGAATCACTATGACAAACGGCATTGAGAGATATACCTTACCTATGTGTTTTATTCTCAATATTGCTTTCACTATTATGATTGTGACTTATTCCAAAAAAAGAACGGAGAGGTACATGTTGATTTTTATACTCATCAATTATAATTTGTTGAAGTATACATATTACTCAAACTAAATATGCTCCATTTCCCAAGGAGTGATTAAAATTTTTGCATGTAAAGCAGAACGCTATTTGCTAATTCAGTTCCTGAACCCACAATTGAAGACTACAAGCAAGTTCCCCATGATGTTTCTCAAAATATATATGTATATATTGTGTTCCCCAAGTATCTGCATGGCTTTCTACCTCAGTCCTGTATCGCTGACTCACTAGTTTAGCACAAAGCTTTGTGGACATTCCCAAACTCACTTTGGTTAATCTACCATTTGTTCAACATTTCTTAATTTTGTGACAAAGTCCCTGTTTCTTTGTACAGAACATATGACTACATATATGTCAAGGGGGTTGGATTGTGGGAAATTAAAATGATATTTTCATTTGAAAATAATCCTTGAAAATAGTGTTTCTTAATACATGTTATAAAGTTCATGCAATTCCCCATATTTGAGCTATTTTTTTATCTTCTCATTGAAATATTTTTTATTTACCCAAGTCACTAGTCTAAAATAGTGGGGATGATAGAGTATGCAGTGGAGATCATATTATATTCTGAGGAATTTTATTTAGTACATATTTCCTAACTACCATGCAACTAACATAACTATTATCTAGTACAGCAATCCGTCGATCAGTGTTATAGAAGCAGTTGTTATGGAAATTTCTGATATTAAGAAAATAGTCTCCTTTCTCAGATACAGAAACTAGTTGTGATGCATTTGGTATTTCCTCTCTTTATATATGCATTTAAAAATGTATATCTAGGACTCAGATTGCTCTTGCTAATAGCATTTTGCCAACAAATGTTTTATTTCATTATTGTGTTTGTCAGTCCATGGCATCCAGATATTTGGCAATTCTTTCAATAGATACGTATAGTGTAAACAGTGTACATCAAAATTTCACATAATATTACAAAGAATAATTAGTATTTCTATTTAATATTTACATGCTAAATGGCATGGAAACTTATACAACTAGTGGTGATGTGGAAGTAAAATTTTTAAAAAGCATCTTTATGTGAGAACATTTATGTTTTGGTGATAAATGCTATATTAAATAAAGAGGTTTATAAAACATAAACATAGTTGAAATACATAGAATTAATATATAAATACATATTGTGACCCCATTATAACTAGTGGAAGTATTAAATTTTAAGTATCCATATATATTTAAGGGTAAGAACTGCTTACTGTACCCTAGTTAATCATATCTCTGACTCAAAAGTCTTGTGACTTAGGCCAACATCAAAGAAATTGTGGCCCAACAACCTGTTTGGGTGGAAGTAGGGTAAAATCTATAACCCTTCAGAATTTGTGATAGATTATTTTACTTTGTCCTGCATATATAACCAAACATACATAAGCTGACATTAGAAGCTTACTAACTGCACTGTAAATGCACTTGTTATATTCCAACAAACTTTCCATTTTCTAAATATGCCCTTCTCAATGTATGATGATTATGATAATAGTTTACATTTTTAATGCTTAATATACTTTATAAGTACATATTCAAATCTAACAATAATTCTATGGATTAGGAATTATCCCTATTTTACAGATGGAAAAAACTGAGCAATCAAAGGAGTTCTCCAAGGTTCGTCAAGTTAGATCAAGTATTTGAATTCAGGTGGTCAAATAGTTCAATGACCTACTTCTTCCCAGAGTGGTCCACTCTTAATTAGTTGATATTTTCAGCATCTGTTCTTGTCTTAGGCCAACATCATAAATTGAACTGAAAAGCCTTACTACTCAGGAAGTAATCAATGAGGCAATGTTAGCTCATTTATAGCTAGTTTGTTAAATCTTAGAATACAGACAGAATTTTATTCCTTCCATTAGTAATCACAACAATAACAACAGCAACCTGACTTATATTTGTTTTTCAGTTAATGACTAAGTTTGAAAGGAAGACTAAAAAGGGGTAAATGGAAGGCACGCAGGAAAGAAGGAAGGAAGGAAGGAAGGAAGGAAGGAAGGAAGGAAGGAAGGAAGGAAGGAAGAAAGGAAGGAAGAAGGAAGGGGATATGGGAGGGAGAAAAGTCAGTGTTACAGGTAACGGTTGTGAAAACATTAGAATAAAGTGTAAAGTAGTATGGTTTTGTTTTTGAAAGTATTCACAACTTTTCAAAGAAATCAGAATGTTTATCTGCTTTATATATGTGCTTTGCGGTATAAGATTATGTATTAATACTTGAGACTGTAAATGAATGTAATAGAAATCCAGGTAGTGAATAATGTGTATTTGTGAAGGATAGCCACTTTTCTTTTTAAAAATGATTTTTTAGGAAACTAATACAACTGCTCAATCAAGCACAGTACAGAGAAGATTAAAAGAAGTAATGTAGTGAAGGACTGCACATAAAAATTTTGCTAAAATAGTCAGTTTTCCATTGTCATACCTGGTGGAATTAGTGCTTCAATAATATGTTTGGGAAAAGGGAATGTTAATCAAAATAGACTGAATATATATATACATGTACCATGAATTAATAGAATTTTGATGTTGGATGTTCTTTTTCTGAATGGTGGTTATGATATTAAAACCTTAGTTGAGAGGTTAAAAATAGAGGGAATTCATCAATAATTCACCATTTAGAAACAATGAATTTCCAAACTAGGTTGAGCGTAAGAGAAGATGGTGATAGCAAATATTTGGATCATTTAATCAAAGTCCCAGGATAAATGGCTGTATAAGTCTCCCTGAATGTACATACCTCACATGCCCTTTTTACCACACCTTCTAACTTTTCCTTTTCTTCGAATTAAACAGATGATGCAGGTTTGGGGGGAATTTTCTCCTTCTACTAAGCAGCTGTTTCTTACCAATTTCTCATTGGGATTAAAATCAATTTTGTCACAACATGTAAATGGGTGTAATTTTAATTTGTGTTCAGATCTAATAATTCATATGTGTATTCTGTAGGAAGAGGTGCAAATTCTTTTAAGACTCAGAAACTTTAGGACACAATCGATTATCCTGAACCCAGTGAGGCCTCAGAGGCACAGAGAGGAACGTAGGACTCACAGTGTCGCAACTAGTGGGTGCAACTTACACTGGAGGCTGACCGGAATGACAAGAGTATGTCAGGGCAAAGGACAATGACAGAAATGTAGGCTGAAAAAATGGTGATGAGAAAATGGTGTTGACCTCTGAATCCTGTCAGCTCTTCCAAGGAGCTGACAGGAAGAGTTTCTGACAGGAAGTAAGGGTCCTGTTTCACTGACAACAGAGCTGGGCTTTTCTTTCATTAGCAACCAGCTTAAAATAGAACATGTTTTGAATACTGGGCCTCTTATTTGAATTTTTCTGTACTTAGTTTTATTTATTCAGGAATGTTTGATGTGAATATATTTTATAAATTTTATTTGTGAATGATATTTGTTCTTTATGACAATAGTCTCTAATCAAGCAAATATAAAATATAACCTAGACTAACATCCAACTCATTTTTTAAAATATAAACTATTTGAAGATTGAAATGAAAGTTTTCTAGAATTAGATAGGAATTCCCACAAAAAGCTGCAGAGAGAGTGCCATTTACCCGGGCATTATATATGCAAAGAATGAGGAACAAGTTTGGAAGTGTAGAGTCAAGAAAATGAAAGCACAATATATAAAACTGGGTTTGAGTGAATATAGGTAATAATGATTGAAATAATTTTTGTGAAATGCTTTTATTTCTAGTAATGGAGAAATGCAAACTTCTCAAAGCATTTTAATGCCTATTTTAGATATATATGAGCATGCATATACATACAATATAATATATATTTATAAAATTACCTTTTAAAAATGTGTCCAATTTCATCTCTTCCTAGAGTGCAGAAAGATGAAAAAAGCATTTCATCTCATTCACTCCAAAAATAAGGAGAAAAAAGACATTAAAAGACCCACAGTCTTTCTTAATCACTTCAGAAAGCTAAATTACAAGCTAACAAGCAGCCTGAAATTCAAAAAAGGACAGCACTTGTCCCCACAAGGAGACACAAGTCACTTAAACTGCCTTGCCTCTTACAGAGTATGGGAGGGAATCAGAACCACACAATACATGCAGGTAAGAAAAAAATCATCTCAAATTTTAACAAATTGCTAAACACAGAGTTTGTGCTAGGGTGATCATATGTACAAACCCCAAGACACATGGGTAGAATAACATTTAGATTCCCATAGATGACCACGAATTTCCACTAAGTGCTTTTAAAAAGCTTACGGTGGAGGTGCTGTGCAAAAGACCAGAGGGGCATCTCTTCCTGTGCAGGTTTGGGAGGGTATTATGTGTCCCGCAAAAAAAGGTGCAGACCCTGCAACTCTTCTCATAGGAATTTCTTAAAGCCTTAAGCCTCTATGAGAGGGACAGGAAAATGTATCTTTCCAGGGAACAGATAAAGACACATTGTTGGTAGAAGAAAAAGCTGTGGTACTTCTGGAGAAAGAGTAGGGAACAGACTTGAGTTTGGGCCCTATGCTAGCTAATATTATTAGAGGCCTCCTATACCTGGGAAAGGTGGGAAACTTTTTCCATCACACTACTCACCACAGATATTTGGCAGAACATCACTGCCATGAGAGTGGGGGACAGGGTGCTGACAAAGCCACACACCTGAGATGCAATTACACAGAGCTCACTTAGCTACAAGGACAACAGAGAGCATTCCAAACATGCCTCCCACAACTGTGAGGCTAGCAAGCACCTAGTGAGAAGCAAAAATAGTCTACCGCTGGGGTGGGGATAAAATCGTGGAGAGAGACACCCTCGTGAGATGCAGGCTTAAAAAATCTGCTGAAACCTGAGGGGAAAGCTCTAATTCCAAGAAAAATCCACCTTTGGTACACTGAAAATAAACATAGCAAACAAAACCCAAATTCTGCACAATTCCTTACCATACTGATTTAATCCTCTTTGCTAACTGCCAGTAAAGAGACTACCCATGTCCAGGCATAAATACTACTCACTTTAATATCTATTGTTATACACAGGATATCTGGCATTTAGTTAAAAATTTTGATACATACATTATATGTATATAATATATGTGTATATAATATATATCTTCCTCAAATGACATAAATATTACATAGGGACTTTAAAAAAACTATGATTAAAATGTTAAAGAATCTAGAATCTGGGAGAAATGGCTAATAACATATATAAACATATAGGAAATTTCAGAAAAGAGATGGAAAACAGTAGAACAAGTTAAAATGAAACTGTACCCAAAAAAAGCTGCAATAGTAGTAATCTTCTTTGACAGGCTCATTCAGTAGACTCAACAGAGCTGAAGGAAAAAATAGAGAAATTGAATGTAGGTCAATACAGATTACTAAAACATAAGGAGAAAAAAAGGGGCGGGGAGATCATCCAGTGGTCCAATAGTGTAACATGGATAAGATTGTAATTCCAGAAAGAGGAGAGAAACGTTTGAGTTGATAATTACCAAGAAATTTCAAAAAATAATGAAAAACCAAGCAGTGAATCCAAAAAGTGAAGAATAGTCAAAGTAAGATAAATATCAAAGACACACACCCAACAGCAATAAACACAAACACACCTAGACAAAGAATATCCAGATAAGCTGAAAATCAAGATGAAAAGAAAACCTTGAAGTCAGCCTGATAACAAAGGACATATCAAATACAGAAAAACAAAAATAGCAGTGACAGGTCTTTCCATCAGAAATCTTGCCAACCAGAAAAATACGGAATGAATTTGAAGTACTGGGGGGCAAGTTCTGAAAAGCTGTAATTTTATAATGGGCATGACTATGATTTACAACTAAAAACATTATAAAGACTTGCAGACAAAATTTGAGAGAATTAATTGCCTGCCAACATATACTATGAGGAATGGTAAAGGAGGTTTATACAGAAATTGTTACCAGAAAGAAACTTAAAACACACAAATAGTTCCAGAAATCATAAAAAGAAAAGTAAATAACAAAGGCACTTATCCTTATTTTTAACTACTCATAAAGACAATTGATTGTCTAAAGCAAGAATAAAAACAATTAAGTATGGATTTTATGTTGCCCATAAAATAAAATATTTTATTTTATGGATATTATGTGAATATCAAATCTATAACAAAGACAAAACACGGGGAATAAATTGGAAATGCACTGCTGTAATGTTCATATAATTAGACAAAAATGTATGGTATCTGCGTGTCCTATGATGATTTAAAGATGTATATTATAAAACTGAGAGCACCCAATAAAACAATTAGAAAAAAAGGCACAACTAACAAGATAAAAATGCGATACAACTAAATTATAAACAAAACACTGTTGCCCTGGCTGGTGTGGTTCAGTGGGTTGAGCACGGGCCTGCAAACCAAAGGGTTGCAGCTTCAATTCCAGTCAGGGCTCCTGCCTGGGTTGCAGGCCCAGTCCCCACCCAGTAGGGGGCGCATGAGAGGCAACCACACATTGATGTTTCTCCTCTCTCCCTCCCTTCTCCTCTCTCTAACAATAAATAAATAAAATCTTTTTTAAAAATAAATGAAACATTGTTAATTCAAAATCAAGTAGAAAAGGGAAGAGAAACAGATGGAAAAAATTTAAATCGTTATGGATGGACCTAGAGGTTATTATGCTGAGGTAAATAGGACAGAGAAAGGCAAATATCATATGATTTCACTTTTATGTGGAATCTAAAAAATGAAATGAACAAAACAGAAACAGAATCATAGATACAGAGCAAAAATGATAGTTGCCAGATGGAAGGAGTTGGGGCCTGGGTGGAAAAGGTAAATGAATGCAGTAGAAATCGGCAGTTATAATATAGTCACATGATGTGAAGTACAGCATAGTGAATATAGTTGATAATATTGTGATAATTATGTATGGTAACCAGTGGGTACTAGATTTATCAGGGGGATCGCTTCATAAATTGTATAAATGTCTCACCACTATGCTGTACACCTGAAGCTAATATAAAATAATATTGAATGTTGACTGTAATTGAACAATCAAAAATAAACTAAATAAATTTAATAAACTAAATAAAATAAACATAAAGAAGAAAATCAACTAACAAGATGATATTCTATATCCAAACATATCAATGATTGTTTCAAGTATAAATGATCTGAGAATCCTAATAAAAAAACAGTGATTGTCAGGCTGATAATAAAAACATCTTGCTATATACTTTCCATGAAAATTCCACTTTAAATATAAAGGTAGGTAAGTGAAAAACAAAAGGAGGTGGAAAAAGTCCATGAAGGAATTAATTGAAAAGAAACTGGAGAGGCTGTATCAGTACCGGAGAAAGTAAGCTTCAGTTCAAGGGCAATTACAGATGATGAGGGGGACAGTGCACACATTACATGCTTAAAGGTTTAATGCACCTAAGAATACTTGATTGTGTAAAGTAAACCCTGATAGAAACAAAAAAATAAAAAGAAAGAAAAGAAAAACTAGATAAATCCACAATTACAGTTTTAGACATCAACCTTCTCTTTCAGTAACTTGAAACAAATAGAAAATCAGTCAGAGTACAGAGATCATAATAACACTATGAACTAGACCTAATTAATGATAAGAACAAACTCTTCACTTAAGAGTAGCAAATGCACATCTTTTCAAGTACAAAGAGTTCCTGTATGTCTCTCACCATTTTCATTTATAGTTGTTAATCTCACATCAACATGGTATATTTGTCAGAACTAAGAAACCAACTTTGCTGCATTGTTATTAACTACACTCCGCACATGATCAGCATTCACTAGATTTTCCAATAATGTACACTCTCGATTCCAGGACGCCATCCAGGCTGGCACATTGCCTTATTTTGTTATCATGTCTCCTTCTCTGGCCTGTAGTGGTTTCCCTGTTTCTCCTCATTTTTCATTACCTTGGCAGTTTTGAGGAATATTTTTCAGGTATTTTGTAGCATGTGCCTTAATTTGGGTTTTTCTCTTATATTCCTATAGATTAGATTGACATGAGAGTTCTGAAAGAGCAGAGAGGAAGTATCCTTTCTAGCACACCAGCGCGTGAATTACTACTGCTGATGCTAACTTGATTGACTAGCCAAGAGAGCGTCTGGCAGTTTTCTCCACTGCGAAGTTCCCTCATTACCATACTCTTTGGAAGCAAGTGCCTGAGTGTTTCCTGCACTCAGGAAAAGTGACTAAGCCTCACCTCCTGAAGGTGAAAGTATCTGTTTAAATTATTTGGATTCTTTTGTAAGGAAAATATGTCCCTTCTCCTCTATTTATTCATTTATTTACCTCAGTATCCATGGACTCATAAGTATTCATTTTTCTTTGGGTTACAATCTAATATTGTGTATGGGGAGTGTATTTCTACTGTTAATAATTATTAGTAAAATATTAATCCTCACCATTTGTTGAGTGGTCATTAATTTTAATTGAAGGGCATATCAAGTTGGCATTAAACCACTTTTTTTGTCAGTGTTTTTAGCCAATTAAATGACCTCTGAGAGTGACTATTTTTAGTGAAACATGAGATTCACATATAAACAATTTAATTGACTACAAATGTTCTCCCATCCTTCTCTTATTTTTGAAATCCTTCATCTGTTATTTTTTACTGGCAAGATGAATCTTTGGAGATGGCACCATTACCAAATATTAGTGTCAATCTCATTATTAATGTAAATAAAGTCACATCTTTTTCATCTTTTGTGACACATAAAAAGGAAACCAGTTTTCAATTTTTCTGCTATATTTTTGTTTTGATTTCAACTGGATTGTAAAAACAGTATAACATAAATGAGAGGACCTGACAGTTTATCAATACATCTTGTTTTAGCATTAAACACCTCTGGGAAAACACATTGTTTTATTGCCAAATATCCGGCATATATGCAGTCATTGTCTCTTGTCTGTGAGAGAGGTCACTGCATGCTAAAATGTATCCCAGCATATACACTTATTTTAAGCTCTCTTATCATTTACACATTCCATACACTTGATGCTACAAGGGGAAACTTGGTTATCAATATTGGATATGAGTTGAAGATGTCCCTGCTTGTATCCTGGAGAGGTTTAGTAAAAAATTTCTACCGCATAATTGTAGCACAATGTTCACCTTTCCTATAAAATTTCCTTATAATAAATGGAAGAGAAAAATAAACAACACAACCCCAGTGAAATAACTCAAAAACCCAGGAGATTCACCTAAACTTTCAAGTTGAGAGTCAATCAAATCATCTACAAAAGTTGATGAAGTTGTCAATACTCCTATCTTTAAAATTTTATTTTTAGCAAAACTGTGTATATTTAATGTATGTAACATGATGATTTGATAAACAGGTACTTAGTGATATTACTACAGTCAAGCTATTAATATTTCATCTTCTCATGTACCATCTCTGTGTGATGAGACATTTACTGTGTGATGAGTGCCCCTGGGATCTGTTTTCCTAGTAAATTTTCATTACTCAGTATAATGTTATTAACTACAGCCATCATGCTGTACATTAGGTCTCTAGACTTATCTACCCTGTATGACTGACTGCAACTCTGACCCTTTGACCAGCGTGTTCCCATTTTCTCCCACCTCCCCAACCCTGGTAACCAGGTTTCTACTCTCTACTTCTATATGTTCAACTTTAGATTTCATATGTAATTGAGATCTTTCTGTTTGTTTCTTTCTCGCTTATTTTATTTACCTTAATGTCCTGTAGGCTAGTCCATGTTGTTGCATAGGGCAGGATCTCCTTTTGTAAGGCAGAATTCTATGTACATGTATGTATAGATAACTACATATACATGTGTACACATATACATGTATATGTATGAGGTCAGAAGGTATCCAGCCATGTAATATGAAAAATAGAGACATTTACTGAGGAAGATATAAGATAAAAGAGGAAACATTCTACATATGACAATAACACCTTAGTCCCCTTCAAAGTAGGTACCTTAGGACCTCACACAGTTCTCCCATTTGCTATCAGCTGCCCCATCCTATTTTCCTGAATCTCATCGACAGTCTGAAATCTCTTCCCTTTCAAATGTGTTTTCAGTTTTGGGAAAAACCAGAAGTCACAGGGCACCAAATCCAGGCTGTAGGGTGGCTGAGTCACCTGGGTGATTTGATGTTTTGCCAAAAAACTCTACCCAAGATGTGATGCATAAGAAGGCGCATTATCATGATGAAGCTGCCAGTCACCAGTTGTCCATGGCTGTAGCCTTCTAAATCATCTGAAGAGTTTCTGTGGAGGAATGCTCAATCTTAATGCAAAATTTGGTGTAGATTCATTGCTCCACCACTCAGTTATTTTGAATGTGATGGCCACACAGTACACATGTCACTCAATGGCATTTACCACCCCCACAGGCTAGTACAGTGAAGTCATCATTGTTTGTGTGCGCATTCCAGTCCACTCTCCTTGTCTGCCAGGTTATATGGATGTTGTACAAACCATTTTTGTTACATTAACAATGGCTGGACTTTTTCCACACAGAAATATATGTGTGTGTGTGTCTGTGTATAAAATATAAAGTCTGTGTATATTACATATATTACATATGTAATATACATAATACTGATGATGAGTACATCAGGTATTTCCCTATCTTGGTTATTGTTAATAGTGCTACAGTGAACATGGAAGTGCAGATATCTCTTTGAGGTAGATTTTACTTCCTTTGGGTATGTATCTAAAAGAGAGAATTGCTGGATCACATGGTAGGTGTATTTTTAGACTTTCAAGGAGTTGCCATATTGTTTTCCATAATGGCTTTAACAATTTATATTCCCTCCAACAGTATACAAGTTTCCCTTTTTCTCCAAATCCTCGCCAACACATTATTATTATTATTTTGTAATAGCCATTCTAATAGGTTAGAGATGGTATCCATTGTGTCTTTGATTGTTTTTTCCTGATAATTAGAGGTGTTGTGCATGTTTTCATATATCTATTGACCATTTGTGTGTCTTCTTTGGAAAAATGTCTGAGTTTTTGCCTATTTTTAGTTGAGTTTTGTTATTTAATTGTGTGAATTCCTTATGTATTTTGGATGTTAACTCCTTATAGGCATATAGTTTTCCAATATTTTCTCCCATTCTGTAGGTTTTCTTTTCACTTTGTTGATTTTTCTCTTTGTTGTGCAGAGGATTCTTAGTTTAATATCCCATTTGTGTATTTTTACATGTGTTAAGCCTGTGCTTTTGGTGCTATTTCTAAAAAATCATTGCCATAGCCAATGTCAAGGAGGTTTTTTCCTATGTCTTCTTCTAGGAGATAGTTTTAGTTTTTACTTTTAAGTTTTTAGCTCATTTTGAGTTGAATTTTTGTGTATGGAGCAAGATAATGGTTCAATTTAATTCGTTTGTATGTGGATATCCAGTTTTAGCAGCACCATTTATTGAAGAGTCTAGCATTTTTCTATTGTGTATTCACAGCATCTTTGTCCAAAATTAGCTGATCATATGTGCTTGCTTTTAATTCTGGACTTTCTCTTCTATGCCATTGGTCTATATGTTTGTTTTTATTCCAGTGCCATATTGTTTTGATTGCTATAGTTTTGTAATGTAATTTAATATTAGGAAATGTGATATTTCCAGCTCTGTTCTTTGTATTAAAATTTCTTTGACTATTTATTGTATTTTCCTTTTTTCTTTCTTTTTAATATATTGTATTGACTATGCTATTGCAGTTGTCCCATTTTTTCCTCTCCTTTATTTCCCTCCACCCTGCAACCATCATCCCCCCACTCAGTTCATGCCCATGGGTCATACATATAAGTTCTTTGGCTTATCCATTTTCTATACTATTTTTAACCTCCCCCTGTCTATTTTGTACCTACCATTTATGCTTCTTATTCCCTGTACCTGTTCCCCATTCTCCCCCTCCCCCTCCCTGCTGAAAACCCTCCATGTGATCTCCATTTATGTGATTTCATTCCTGTTTTAGTTGTTTGCTTAGGTCATTTTTGGTTTTGTTTTTAGGTTTAGTTGTTGATAGTTATGAGTTTGTTATTATTTCACTGTTCATATTTTTTATCATCTTCTATTTCTTAGATAAGTCCCTTTAACCTTTCATACAATAAGGGCTTGGTGATGATGAACTTCTTTAACTTGACCTTATCTGGGAAGTACTTTATCTGCCCTTCCATTCTAAATGAAAGCTTTGTTGGATAGAGCAATCTGGGATGTAGGTCCTTGTCTCTCATGACTTGGAATACTTCTTTCCAGCAGCTTCTTGCCTGCAAGGTTTCTTTTGAGAAATCAGCTGATAGTCTTATGGGAACTCCTTTGTAG
>CM052540.1:22718025-22734845 GCA_028533065.1 Trachops cirrhosus
AGTGAATAAAATAGCAACTTTATCATCCTGTGGAAAACAGATGTAAATAGTAGTAATGTCATCTTCTGATGAAAGCTATCAGAATGAATTCCCAGTCAGTATACCTTCCTGATCATTTTATTTGTACTGGGTTCAAATATATAAAAATATGGTATTGCCTTGCCCTATAAATACACTTCAAAAAGAGATACATTAATATAATTACAAATTAACCCTCAAATTTATTTTTATTAAATCCTTGTGGGAAAAATTTAAGTGTATAAAATAGTTATGGAGTTATTATTTGCTTTTATCTCCCCAGTATAGAACTTTTGGATAGATTATTATTAACTTTGTACTGCTTCATAAATTCCCACACTTTTCCTCATCAATTTTACTGCACTGTCATGTAGACGGCCACAGTGATCTGCAGGAAATTAGCTGTATCCAAAGTCTGTCTGACCCAGATGCAGAAATTTATGTGGCATATGGATAATGTATCGAGGATATAGAAGTTCATTGTATATATTTGATATACCAACTCTTACTCTTCCACAATAACTTTATTTTTATTTGTTTTTCAAATCAAATTTTGTGCCTTTGATATGTGACTGTCACATAACACCTCTTTAGTTTTTCTCATTTTTGAATCTAGATGGGTTTTAAATCAGTAAATAAACAAACAACATCATCTGAAATTATAGAAAACGTGAGTGCTCTACAGTGATTATGCAACTCGATTTTACTTATTTTTGGTTGTATTCATTCCTGTAGTGTATCTTTCATTAATACTTTATGAAATTGGATCAAACTGAAGAAATTGGGGCAAAGACTAGTTAGAGGAAGATAGTGAAATTCACTTCTACATACAAATTTTTATTAATGAGATTAAATACAATTGTTTTGTATCAATAAAAAAGTACTAAACAGACATATATTTGTCTATCTATGTATTATTTGGTTATAATACAAGCCTGAAGAGGACCTAGAGATGAAAAAATAAGAGAGCTGTGATTTTTATCTAAAACATCTAAATAAATGTCTTCCTGTTTTATTTCTAGGGCATTATTATTTGCTTCTATTTTCCCCCAGAAGGCAACAATGAAACAGAGAAAAAATCAGGATAAAAGTGAGACCTTCTGAGCAGGAGCAACAAAAGTCACAGAAACATAGTCATAAAATTATTCATTTTAAAGGCCAGGATTTTACTCAAAGTATACTATAATGTGCCTAATACAGAGTTAGGATTTAATAGTGCTGTACTTTCTTGATGTTATATGGAATTGTGCATTTTATTTTTAAATGTTCATTAAAATATCATTCATTAATTACTTTATGTTCATACATTCTGAACATCTTTTTATAATAATTCTTTTGGGAAATTTCTCTTGATGTTTTTCCAATTTCCGTATTACTCACTGTTTCTAGATATTCAAGATCCTGTTTTTAAGATGTGTTTATATTGATAAAAGGCAAGTGGACTGAAAGCATGATTTTCTCTTGCAATTGGTGGAGTCATTATCATCACATAATAATAGACCATTACTTCCTTATAATCACATTTCTCAATATGGAATGACTTCAATTTTCAGCAAATTTTGTAGTTATGTCTGATGATATTATATGCAGGGTATTCTAGAAGTGTCACTGTGGTCCTTTTGCTTTATTTTAATTTTATTTTTAATTTTGTCAATTGAAGTTAACATTCTATATGATTTTGTATTAATTTCAGGTGTACAGCATAGAGATTATACAATCATATACTTTACAAAGTGTCCCTCTCAATATTTCTAGAGTCCAGCTGGGATCAATCATAGTCATTACAATGCTTTTAACCGTATTCTTCAAGGTGTACTTTACATCCCCATGTGCAGTCCTTGTACATTAATAATCTTAAATATACAAATGCGACAAGTGTACTACTTTAAAAATAATTAAATTATTTTATACTTAAATTTTTAATATTGAATAACTTTAATATAATTTATTGCTTTGAGAAATGTTAAGTTTATAGGAAAATTGAGCAGAAAGTACAGTTTCCATGTACCTCCCCACAACCACGTTTGGACTCCCCTGTTCCTAACATCTTACATTAGTGCGATTCACTTGTTACAACTGATAAGATAATATTCATACTTCGTTTTTAAATTAAGTTGATAGTTTACATTAGGATTTATGCCTTGTGCAATATATTGTAAGGGTTTTGACTAATGTATCATGACATACTCACACTACGATAGCATAGAGAAAATTTTCACTGCTCTGAAAATGCTTTGTGTTTCACCGATTCATTTCCCCTTGTTTGTCAAACTCCTGACAACCAGTGTTTTCACTGTCCCATAGCTTTGCCATTCCACAGTCATATACCTGAAATCATATAGCATGTAGCACTTTCAGATTGGCTTCTTTCACTTAGTAATAGGCATTTAAGTTTCCTCAACATTTTTCTGGGCTTAATAGGTCATTTCATTTTATCACTGAATAATATTATATGGATGTACCACAGTTTGCTAATTTATTCACTTACTGAAGGACATCTTGGTTGCTTCCAAGTTTGGGCAGTTATATATAAAGCTTCTATAAACATTTGTGTGAAGGTGTTTGTGTGGATATAAGCTCTCAACTCATTTGAAATATAACCAGTGAGCATGTCTGCTTACTCAGACAGTAAAAAAAAAAAAAGTTTATAACAAATTCTCCAAACTTCTTTCCAAAGTAGTTGTGCCATTCTGCAGACTATTAGCAATAAACGAGAGTTCCTATTGCTCAAAACCCTCTTCTGCATTTGATGTTGTCAGTGTTTTGGATTTTAGCCATTCTAATTGGTGTTATTAATATCTCATTCTTTTAATTCACATTTTCCTAATGACATATGGTATTGAGCATTTTTCATATACTATTTGACATATGTGTAACATCCTTTTTGAAGTGTCTTTTCAGATCTTTTGCCCATTTGTTAATTTCATTATGATTTTAATTATGAAATTTAAGAGTTCTTTCTTTAGATAGGAGTCCTTAATCACATATCGTTTTAAAAATATATTCCCCCAGTATGTGGTATTCCATTTTATTCTCTTAACAGTATCTTTAGCAGAGCAGTTTTTAATTTTAATAAAGTCCAATTTATCATTTTTTCTCCATATACCTTGTTCTGTTATTTGATTTATGAAGTCATAGCCAAACCCAAGGTCACCTAGATTTTTCTCCTAAATTATCTTCTTTGAGTTTTCTTAGTAAGAAAAACATATTTTAATTGGTATAAGATGGGAGTATATTACAGATTTTTAAAAAAAGAACTGAAGAATCAGAGTGAGAAAAGAGAGAGATACCTGGCAAATTCAAATATGCAGATGAGCCTCAGAAGTGGATTTTGAGAAGGTGGATCCACTCCATACTTGCATCACTAACCTTAACATTCAAATTTATTATGATGAAAACATCTGTCTGGGAAAACTGAGATTACATTTCTATCTCTTCACTAGTAGAGATCATTTTATCTGGATGGACATTTTCAAAAAGGCAGGCAAAATGTGTTAAGAGTCAGTTCCCTAACAGCTAGCCAGAAAAATATCCAGAAAAAAATCCATATTGTTCAACACACAGGAGAGATCACAGCTCCATAAAAATGGTAGTATTTTAGTTTATATAATAACATAACTGATAGTTCTTCAGAGACAATTTTTTTGGCTCTAACTTTTTACTAAAACCTGTGGAGGCTTCTCCTATTGTTTTCCCTTTATGTGTCTCATTTATGCAAGTTGAACAAACAATCACAAAATATATGGTGAGTGATGGTTATAAATTATAATCAGGTACTTTCTAAAGAGTGCTAATTATATTTAGACTTTTTATAAGTTCTTAGGTTAAATGTGGACAGGAAAAGAAAAAAATTATTAAAGGCAAATGCCATTTGCCTAAATAACTATTCTTTATTCCATTCCAAGGCAAGTCCCTAATGACCAGCTATTAAAATGGACTTTCTAGCTATTAGGTAGGTAATGGATAAACGGGAGTTTGAATGATTGATTCTGAGGCTCAGTGGGGTTCATGGATTACTATCATTTATCCATCAAGAATTCTAAAACTACATGCTGTCTTCACATCAGTCATGGGTGAATATCATCCTGGCCTGTTTAATTTACTGGAAAACACTAATGCACTAAGATTAATAGACATAGAACTTGAATTCTAAATCCTATTCCTTAACAGTAATGTAGTTACTATTACTCAGGTCAAAATTGTGAGGCAAAAATTCACAAATCTTGAAAATATCAATTAAAATCTATACTGCTGTCAGAAACAAATAAGAAAACATCCTTTAAAAATAGCCAACCCATGCTAGAAAATTCATTTTTTCACATTGGACATCATATCTCAGACATGCCCTCACTATACCTTTTTTGTATAAAGATCACATAAAATACTGTCAAATATTATATTGTCAAATATTGTATGCAATTGGGAATTTTTCACTTATTTGTAATTTCATGAAGAAGTGAATAATCTTCACTCCTTTAATACATTTTTATTTTGTGCTTACAATGTTCTAAGTACTTATTTAGGTATGAAAGTTCAAAGATAAATAAGCATAATTTCTATTATCAAAAAGCTTACATTTGGAAATGAGAGGAAGTGTAACATTATGGAAACCTGAAATTTCCATATAAAAGTATAAAGGTATGACAAAAATCAAACAAAACGATATTAATTTTTACTGACACTAGGGAATGGCCTCAAACCAGCATACACTTTAAGGTAATTCTGGAGATAAACCAGTAGAACAAGCTTCGTGGAAGATTGACTTGCAATCTGTTTCCTGGAAAAATGGTAGGTAAATCCTCCTCATATCCTGTAACTTATAGAGCCGAGAAGTCATATCATTTATGATAAGGACTTTTTTCTCTGGGAGCCCATTTAAAATAACATAAATCAATATGTTTTTCAAATCATGGCAGCAGCACTGAAAGAGGAACAGCCTGTCTGTTCCTTTCAGAAAATAATAATTGAAAAGTCTGCGTAAAGCACGGTCTGTGTTGAGTGGGTGTATCAGTTTCCTGGGGCTGCCACAAACCAAGTGGCTTAAAGCAAGAGAAACTTAGTGTTTCACGGTTCTGGAGGTTAGGCAGCCAAAAGAAACGTGGTGTTAGGGCCATGCTCCCTGTAAAACCTGTATGGGCAAAACTTCCCTTGCCTCCTCCTCGTTTCTAGTAGTTTGTCAGCCATACCGTAGATTTCAGCTACAGCATCGCATTCTCTGCCTCCATTGCCCTGAGCCATTTTTCCTGTGTCTGTCTTCACATAGTGTTTTCCTCTTATTACAAGAATTCCAATCATATTGAATTAGAGCCAACCCTAATGACCTCATCTTAATTCAACTACATCTGCAAAGATTCTGTTTCCAAAAAGGTCACATTCACAGATACCTGGGTTATGACATCCACATATCTTTTAAACTCCAAATGGTAAGTTTTCGTTTTTGTTGAAGACTTACTCTGCTATATGAAAAGATCTTTTATTGAAGGATAATCAGCATAAGGTGGAGGCTCTTCCTCTCCTTAGTGATAGATTAGAGTAAATCCATCATATCTAGTTGAGAGTAGGGTATGTACCATTACATCATTAATAAGATAGAATCTTAATACTAATTTTAAGAAAGCACACAACAAAATTTTTTTAAAATAACAAAGTAGAAATTAATAATGGTGAAAGCAGGCATAAGTATAATGAAATACAAAACAAAAAATATTTAAAAGATAAATCAATAAAATGCTGGTTTAGGTGCTTGATTAAAAAATAGAGATTAAGATTTGAGATTTAGAAATGAAATCAGATTTAACCACAGAAATAAATAAATTGATAGATTTTGAAGAGAATATTACCTGTAAACTCTAGGGCAAGAAATTTAAAATCTGAAGGGAGTATATCAATTTTTTTAGTATGAGTTAAAATACCACCATTGACACAAGAAGGACAAATAATTTGATAAATCTATTACCATAAAATAAATTGTGAAGCTGGTTGAAAGTTTCTTCTTTGGAAAAACACTGACTAGATCATTTTACAGATGGGTGCTCCCTAATTTTTAAATAGTATTCAATACAATATGATTAAAAACATTCAGGACTATAAAAAACATAAGCTCTTCCTAATTGACTTTTTAAACCTAAATAACTCCTGGCTGATGAGGCTCGGTGGACTGGGTGACAGTCCATGAACCAGAAGGTCATGGGTTCAATTCCTGGTCAGGGCACATGCTTAGGTTGTGGGCCAGGTCCCCAGTTGGGGTTAGCAGGAGGCAACCAATCGATGTTTCTTTCCCTCTCTTTCTCCCTCCCTTATCCTCTCTCTGAAAATAAATAAATAAAACCTTGAAAAAAAACCCTGAATAACAACATTTAATAACCATGTGATAAATATAACTCAGTAAAAGAAAACAACTGACTACTTACATATGATTATGGATTCAAAATAAAATAAAAGCAAACAGTGTGACTTATCAATATATTATCAGGATTTATTCTAAGACTTCAAAAGTAAATCATCTTTAGGGACGTTAACAATATAATGCATTGTATTAATAAATTATAGAAAATAAACCTTGTGGTTTTATCAAAGATAAAAGCTTTGCTTTTCAAGAAGACTCCTCCCACCCCTAAGAGTTTATCACCCACTACTAATTATTTAATGCGAACTTAGTTCTTACGACCATTTTTACATATAATATTCTGTATGGCAATACTTAGTTTCTAAATTTATTTTTCTCATCAGACTCTGAGTTCATTAAGATAAAAATTAATGCAGTGTGGAAGTTCAATACATTATTACTGAGGAAAATATAAACAGAAAACTAAAGTGAGGAATTCACCTTCTTAGTACTGAATAAAAGTGATCTGTTTAATCCATGCTATACAGAGACATTTCAGATGCTGAACTGACTCCTGTAACAGAAGTAATCAAAATACACTATAAAATTTGTAAATAAAGTATAAAAATTCCCTAACATGGGACAATAATGGGTAAGGGCAGAAAATTCCACTTTGTAACTTTGAGGAATGAAAATACTTAATCACTTGTCATAGGTAAAATTAATCCTTAGTCAAGCTACCTTGCAATTTTCAGACAGAAGAAATTTGCTGGCCATCATATCATCTAGGAATTATCCCATGTGCTTTCATCTGTCAATTGAAAAAGAGTCAATTGATTATGACAGATGGGCATAAAAATCTGTCACGGTTCTGATAGGTCAGGGAGGGAAAAGCTTGATAAATGCTGTGAGACAGGATGTCTTGATGATTATTTTTACAAAGTTACTCAATTGTGTATTGGGTACTTACTATAATTTATTTGAGGAAAATTATTATTGCCTACTAATCAAATACATTTTACTTCATTTTCTGACTGAAAATGTCGATGATAATTTCATGCCTGAAATGATTATATATAGCAACAGAGAAAGAGACCTAATAAAATCATCAACTTTATAGTTTTCACTTTTAAAAACTATTGATATTCCAAGATTTATCTCTACCTTATGAATATCAATATTATATGTATCTTAAATGTGTAAACATAAAAAATGACTGCATTATGACTATTTCAGGTAAACATTCTTTTAATATTTTATATTAATGTAATAGCACTCCATAACAATTATTTTCACAAAATTCTCATTTTAAAAAATCACTGGGAAATTAATTATACCTGTATAATTTTTCTGACTTATAAATTGAATTTTTCTGCCAGAATGGTTAAATTATACATAAGAAATCAAGTAGAAAAAAATGCAATTTTTTTGTTTATATGTTTTTTAATGTATACACTCTATCAGCCTGGTGTAATTCAGACCAGCAAAATAGAAAGGAGTTTTACATGGAAAGAAGTCTTAGTCTTTCTTATATACTTCAGCTTCAATCATCATTACATTTTGAACAATGTCTCTCTTTTTACAGAATCTCTGTCTCTCAAAAGATAGCCTCTTTAGTTTTCTCTGTATTCCAGAGGTAAAAAATAAAATAGGAGGGGAATCTTTTCATACCTTTTCTTAACCTTACGTGCTGTGCTGACCCAGATCCAACTGCCTTCAGATCCCTCACCCGCCTTCCGTGCTCGGCTTGGCGCAGCCAAGGGCGCGATCTTTGCCCAGTGGGTTTCCTGGGCTTCGCTTTCAGCTGGCTCCGGTTTGTCTGGAGTTAGAGAGAGATGATAGAAGAGTGATTCCTCAAAATGTTAAATGTAGAACCATATGAGCCAGGATTTCCACTTCTAAGTGTTTATCCAAAAGAAAAAAAAACACCGATTCAAAAATATATCTGCATCTGTATGTTCATTGCAGCGTTGTTTACAATGTTCTCTTTGCTCAAAACTCTTCATGGTAATAATTGGTTTATATGTATACATATATACATATATATGTGTATATATATCTCCTATTTTCTCATCAGACTCTGAGTTCATTAAAATAAAAACAAATGCACTGTGGAAGTTCAATACATTATTATGGGTAAGAAAATAGGGTACACACACACATATATACGTACATACACACACACAATGGATATATGTACACACAATATTAGGGTGATCCCAGCCCTTGGACTTCCAATCTTCTCTTTTTCTTAGCAGCTTATGGATCGTACTGTATTTTTTCTGCTACTGCTAATCTCTCAGTTTCCCCCTTTGTCTTCTTAGCTCTCCCATAACCTGGAAAATACTTCCCTATTAAATTACCCATATTTTAACTACTTTGAGTACTTATGACCCATATTTCATTCTGAAAGACTCTGAATAACATACACTCCCACTCAAATATTTGTCACAGTTGCCTTGAGTGTCAAGTTGGAATGTATTTTAAGGCTGTACTGTGCCTAAGGTTCAGTGCTGGAATCAATTGTGAACGCACGTCATGGGTGAGGACATGGTCTGTCGCTGCTCACACGCCATACAACCACCATAGCAGCCAGTCTGAGTTATGCCGTGGTATTACAGTTTGCCATCACAATTGTTTACCTTATTAGGTATAATCTTAGAAAAGTCTGTTCTTCAAGAACCACATCTTTTATAAAACATAAATTTTATTGTAAATGTTTTTGAAATTAAAGGCTCTCATTGCCTTAAATACAAGTATTCTTAAACTCATAAAATCAGGCTTCCACATTTGGGCAAGTGTTGGAAATGAGATGAGAACCTGTATCAGCTATATCAGTGTCCTTTTGCTGCTGTAACACGTGACCACAAACTTGGTCAATGAAAACAGCTTAAATTTACCAAATATGTTCTGGAGCGCAGATGTCTCACTGGGCGAAAATCAAGGTGTCTGTGGGGTGATTTCCATCGGGAGGCTCTGAGGGACTCTGTGTCTGTCACCTTGTCAAGCTCCTGGAGGCCGTCCACATTTGTTGGTTTGTTGAGTCGCTTCCATTTTCAAACTTAGCAATCCCATCACTCTTACCTCTGCTCTGTCCTCGCATACCCTTCTCTGATTCTGACCCTTTTCTCTGTTTCATACAAGGACCCTTGTGATTACATTTAACCTACCCAGGTGAGCAGAATGATCTCCCGATTTGAGGAACCTTACTTTAGTTACATCTGCAAAGACTCTTTTACCATCTAAAGTGGCATATTCACAGGTTCAAGGGCTTCAGAGGACATGGGCATTTTTGAGGGGCCATTATTCCATCTACCACAGAATCCAAATCTACCAGGGGTGTCCAACCTTTTGGTGTCTCTGGGCCACACTGGAAGAAGAGTTGTCTTGGGCCACACATTAAACACACAGGCACTGGTGGAAACTGATGAGCAAAAAAATGGTTTTAAGTAAATTTATGATTTTGTGTTGGGCCACATCCATACCCATCCTGGGCTGCATGCAGCCTGTGGGTCATGAGTTGGACACTTCTGATGGGCACTTGGCCCCTGTGGAAGAACAGCTTGCCCATTGTTATAATATGTGATAAGACTCAGTCTAACTTCTTAATGTATATGAACATAACTATTCTTGTCCTTGTTAGAGAATCTAAAGCAAGAATTATTTCTTTCTAGAATTAAGATAGAATTGATACTCTGAATTTACTTTAGCATTTCTCAGTTACTTATAATACTGCCTCTGCTTCATTGTCTGCAAGATATTGCAAGTAATTGATATTATTTATTTCTTAAATGTTTGGTAGACCTTGGCAGTGAGCCATGTAGGCCTGGTGCTTTCTGTTTTAGAAAGTTATTAATTATTGATTCTATTTCTTTCACAGATAAGGGCTTATTCAGATTGTCTATTTTTTCTTGTGTGAGTTTTGGCAGATAGCATCTTTCAAGGAATTGGTACATTTTATCTAGGTTATCAAATTTGTGGACTTAGAGTTGTTCATATTTCTTTATTATCATTTTAATATATATAGGATCAGTGGTATTCCCTCTTTCATTTCTATATTAATAAATTCGGTCCTCTCTTGACATAGTCTGGCTAGGCTCTTACAGATTTTATTGATCTTTTTTTAAAAAATCAGCTTTTATTTCATTTACTTTCTCTATTTTCCCTTGTTTTTAATTTTATTCAATTCTGTTCCAATTCTTATTGTTTCTCTTCTTTGGTTTACTTTGGATTTAAGTCACTCTCCTTTTTCAGTTTTTATCAAGCATACTGCATCACATGCAGTGCAAAATACCTTATAATAAAATGGTATAAGTATACATACATATATATACACACACATAGACATATATATATGTGTTTCCTAAGTTGTGTTTCTAATTCATAAAGTGTGTATCATTGTAAACATGCTAATGTGTGTAATCAAATACAGTTGCTTGGAGCAGGGTAGTGTAGCTACCGAAATGAGAATCAATGAAACAAGCTTATGTTAATAAATGTCTATGGCTGAGGTAAGACCTTTGGACAGCTAAAAATATCATCCCATTGGATTTTCACAGATTAGCAAATTTTAGAGAACACTGCTTAGAAAAATAACAAAGCTCAGATTTGAACACAAGTTTCCTGACTTCAAAGTCCACTGTATTTCCACCCATGAAACCCACATCCCACAAACACAGCCCAAGGTCATGTTCCATCTAGCAGAAAATAGTGATGATTGTGACCCACGATCATGAGATTTAA
Organism: Trachops cirrhosus; assembly: GCA_028533065.1. Lineage (NCBI taxonomy): Eukaryota > Metazoa > Chordata > Mammalia > Chiroptera > Phyllostomidae > Trachops > Trachops cirrhosus. Next base: position 22,729,112 of record CM052540.1, read on the forward strand.
ATTACATAATTCCTTGTTGTCTTAAAATTAATCTTAGGTACCTAGACAAGCCAACAGCTAGCATCACTCCCAAATTCATTATGTAAACAGAAGAGATTATTTGTTATTTTATTTTAATGTGAATATTGCTTAAAGACTCTGTTTCAATTTAAATCTGGGAAGGTAATTTTGCATGGTGTTTGAGAGGATGGTCCTTTGTGCTTTGCTATATTGGATATGGGGAGATTACATAATTTAGGATTTTGGCAGAACTGGACACTTGATGTGGTCAAAACTATGCTACAGTCAGAAAAGGGGGAATGAGACCATAAATGCAACATTGTGAAATGTTCTGGTATAACTGCAACTCTAAGAGTGGGGTAAAAATAAATGGACTGTAAAGACATTTTTTAAAGGAAAGATGTTAAAATTGTCAATATGCAGCCCTGGCTGGTGTGGCTCAGTGGATTGAGTGCCGGCCTACAGACTAAAAGGTCACCAGCTCGATTTCCAGTCAGGGCACATGCCTGGGTTGCAAGCCAGGTCCCCAGTAGGGGGTGCGTGAGAGGCAGCCACACAGTGATGTTTCCCTCTCTTTCTCCTTCTCTTCCCCTCTCTAAAAATAAATAAAATATTTAAAAAAATTATCAATATGCTGTGCAATGTCATCTTGAATTACATTGCCTGTAATTTCTGCCACTCCAGCATAAAAGGACTATTTCAGAAAAAAAAGGAACTAGACATTTCTTCAACTGTTGAAATATAAAGAACTGAAAATATGTTCACTGAGTCTCCACGTTATCCTTTTCTAACAATCTGCATGTCATCAGCAGCTTCAGAGGCAAATGAACACTCATTTGAAATGATAAAGAATAAATCCTGAAGGTTGATCAAGAGTAATACTAGTCTCCTGGAATATGCTCTTTCTTTTAGAGATTCCAAAGCACTTTGAAAATCTCAGTACAAGCAACAAAATTAAGTTCTGAATTTAGTTTCTAAAAGTTAAGTTGCAAAATATGGCTCTGAAAACTTTAAGAAAAGTGATGTCTGACAAATAATATTTAAAATTTCAGAAAGGTTTGCTTTTCTTTTTATCTACTTGTGGGATGAGGAAATTTCAAGGCAAAGGGGTGCTTGTAATTGTTACCAAACTAAAATGAACATAAGCAAAGAAAAATAATTTAATTAATGAAAGTAATTGAGCCAGAGGTAATCATCTGATCTTTTGCAGAAATCTTTGAGTGTCATTATTCTTTCCACAGTACAAAAATAAGAATTTAATCTAATCTTACCAAGATGGTAAGGGCTAGGGTAATCCTAGCTAATAACTCAGTTACAGGTTTTGTGCCTTTTAGTTTTTTTTTTTATATTGCATTTATTTAAACTTCAGAGCACAATTATATAGAATGAACTAGTATAGGAGGCTGGTCCAGAAGGTATCCAGCCATGTAATATGAAAAATAGAGACATTTATTGAAGAAGATACAAGATACAAGAAACATTGTACATAGGACAATGACACCACAGCTTCCTTCAAAGTAGGCACCTTGGGACCTCACACAGTTCTCCCAGTCTCCATCACCTGCCCCATCCCATTTTCCTGCATCTCATTGACAGTCCAAAATCTCTTCTCTTTCAAAGGTGATTTTAGTTTTGGGAAAAGCCAGAAGTTGCAGGGCATCAAATCTGAGCTGTAGAGCTCAGAGTCACCTGGGTGATTTGATGTTTGGCAAAAAAAAAAAAAAAAAAACTGTACAAGATGTGAAACTTGAGTAGGTGCCTTGTTGTGATGAATCTGCCAACCACCAATTGCCCATAGCTGCAGCCTTCTGAATCATCCAAATAGTTTATGTGGAGGAATGTTCAAGCTTAACACAAAATTTGATGCAGATTCATTGCTCTACCCACACAGTCATTTTGAATGTGACAACCACACAGTATACATGCTCACTCAATGGCATCTACTGCCCCCACTGACTAGTACAATGAAGTTGTCATTGCTCATGCATGCACATTTGAGTCCACTCTCCTTGGCTGCAAGGTTACATGGATGTCATGCAAACCATTCTCTTTATATTAACAATAGCTGGACTTTTTTCTGGACAGACCTCACCTAGATTTCAATATTTGGTACCAAGGCCATACCTAGTATCAAATATGGGAGGATTAATATGCTAATTTATATTATATTTCTTTTGCAACAAAAGAAAGAATTTTTTAATTATCACTAATTATTTTGGTTAAATATCTGTAAGACTACATACTTATATGAATCTTAAATTAGTAGTAAATTTAGAAATGTACATTTTTACTTTGAAATAAGTACAGTCATAAAAATTCTTCGTATGGAAATTGATATAAAATATTTGTTAAAGGTTACATTTGCAGGGTGTTCAGAAAATGTGAGAAAGCTTTCCTTGGTACAGTAATAACTGTGTCGACTTTCTGTATGCCAAAAAGTAGTTCTCGTCGCATCTTGGAGGCTGACAACTGACTTCAGCTGATGTCAGAAGAGAACAAAGCGCATCCAAGGAAAATTGAACAGCGTTACAACTTTAGTTTGCTGGTACAGTTGGGAAAAGATATTTCCTAGAAATACAATGTTCAAAAGAGATCTAAGTTGGAGAAATTCTGTAATGATAAACAAAGTTGCATGGTCTCTCCGTGGGCCAAATTGTTAGATTTTATTATATTCTAATTAGTTTTTGATTTAAAACTCCTAGCACAAGTAAAAATCTTAAAGGAGAAGTTTAAAAGTACAACTCGAATATCTTTATCATATAAAAATCGGCCTTAGTAGTTCTTTTGAACTATGTAACCATTTTATCATTATTAGAAAATACTACATTGAATCTCTAAAATGAACATATTGTAGTAAAATCATACAAATTATGTGCTCACCTAAGTCAGCTTCAAAATAATGTTTAAATAAGCTAACACATTTATGACCAACGTAAGTGCCAGGGAGCAAACCTTTGTTCCCTGCTTATTTTCGTCTTCTATATTTTCCTTTTTGTCATTGTTAACTGTAAATAAAACATTAACAATGTTTTAAAATCTATAATCTTCCAGTTAGTATTAAAAACATGATGACATGCACTTTGCTGTATTCTGTACACACTACAAGTGGCAAGACCCTGAAAGGATTTATAATTGTGTCTGAAAAATGACATGATTTGCTCGCTGAGGGAATTAAGGATATGACATTTCCTCAGATGTTTTGTTCAATGTCAGGTATATAAAAATGGAATTAATGCAGATAACAATGAAGAAGAATTCAAGAGACTCTAAATTATTCAACAAGACACACGATGGAAGGTAGCATGGCATTTTAAAATAGCCAAGAGTGGGCTCACAGGGGAATTAGGTATATCTCCTCAGTATTTGAAAGCCTGTCATCAGTAAGGGGATTAACGTCTGCTGTAGATAAGTATTTCAAATATAGAGTTGTGTTTAAGTGAAGGCAGGGTTTTGCGCCAAAGGGGTGCAAGTATGTCTGCTACATGAGATAATGAGTGCCCAGTCCCCACACGTGAGAACACATGGATTCTCCATATGTTAAAGAGGAGCGTTTTGAAGGATATTTAACATTTGTGTAGGCACTATCTATCTGGTGCTATTTATTGGAATTAATTTGACTTTCTTACTCCATTTGAGCAACTAGTTGGCTCAAAATAAAATATTGACATGAGTGTACATGGCTGTATGTCCATAATTCATTCACTGCATTCACTGGATTGATGAAATCAGTGATTCACAATGCCAGTATGAAGACTGAAACTTTGCTGATAGGGTATGGATGTTGAAATTTCTATAGGAAATTGACTAAACAGAGTATGAATTCTTTTAAAAATCTTTAAAAATTCTTTTAAAAATTACTGACAAAAATCTTTTTACGTCCTTTATACACAATTGCAAGTTAAAATCAAGGATGTTAAACATAATTCATCAGAACAATAGTGTATCTTTTAAGTCAACCTTGTATACATTGTCATTTCAGCCCTGGTGTTTGCTGGTTGTCGCCTATACCACTTAGGTGGGTTATAAACAGGATTTAAGTGTGAAATAAAGTTAAATGAGATATGTAGTGAACCTAGGTAATATCTGACACATATTATGGATTCATAAAAGTTAATTTCTCTTTAATTTAAAATGAAATTATTTTAATTCCAGCAGATTGAAATAACTATTTTTATTAATAGTCCACACATGTAAGGATATAATTCAAGTCTGATTCATAAAATAATGTCCACTACATTTACTTCAATTTATTTACCTTCCACCCCCAATCCATCCATGTCCTATGGATACCAGGCTAGGCTTGTGGAAGCAAAAGCTGTTTATAGCTATGTTACCCCTGCCCACCGAGTTATAATTAGTGAATACGAGCCACATTGCTTCAGACTAAGTCCCATGACACCGAATTGAAGATAATGTAACGGGGACTGCAGGAGCACCCAGCACTCCACTCCACCGGAAAGAGCTGACTCTGCCTTCCCTGCTCAGACTACCTCCTCCTCTTAATCTCTTTTCAATTACGATTGACATTCAATATTATATTAGTTCAAACTACCACTTCTTAAAGCTGACAGAAAATTTACAATCCTCCTGTCAAAAATCCCTTTAATTTATGGAAGTCAGAACAGTTTGACAGAGACAAACTTTTGTCACAGTCTCTGAGGGAAGGAAGAAATCAGAGAGGTTCTAATGACTAACTTAAAATACTGAGTGGTCGCTAGGACAGCAATGACAATTGTTCCTCTCGCCATGAGTAAATATGTTTTCTTTCTGTATGTGTGCTCTATGTAAGTTATCTCCATTCCAAAATAATAAACACAATTGCATTATATTCTTACCAAGCCATTTGATTCATGTCATAAAATATTTGGTTTTATTTCCATACATACAGTTTTACAATTCTAAAATTTTCATTTTTATTAGCTTTTGTTGTTGGTAAAATGAAAGAAACTGCAATTGACTTTTCATCTATTTCTAACATAAGAATTTTGAATTAATAGATTCACCCAAATATGGACAGTTTCTTAGATTTTAATTTAATATATAAAGTTTGCATTATAAATTTTCTATATTATAAGTCCAGATATATAATGATGGCCTAATTTAAATAAATATGGATTTCTATAATGTGCTGGAATTACTAAGCATCTGTATTTATCAACAAGTATAAATCTTAGTTAAAATAATAAAAATAATCTCTTTAAAAACATATACCTTTTTTACTGGGAAATATTATAGCTTTTTATAATAAAAATATTTTTATTATTAAAAATTTAAAATATTTGAAATTAGAGGAGAAATAAATTCATAGTGGTTTATAATATGACTACCCAGTGATTCGTCAGCCTCTACATACATTACCGAGATTAGAGTGTATAATTTTAAGCCTTCAAATACTGTTATGGCTTTTTCTCTCCTATTTTCTCTGTACTTTTTCTTTTTCTTTGTGTTTCTCTTTTTTCTTGAATTATTCAACCCCAAAGCCATTAGTTGAGGGCAGAGCCACATGGATATCATTTGAGAGGCGTCCTGGCTCAGGATATCAGAGCCAAGCACGGTGACAGAGAAGCTGCTTGGCATAACGTGTAAAAGTCAAGGAAGAGTTCAGCGTGCATCCACGTGGATAATTAATCTGGCACGGGCTTTCGGAATGCTAGTGGAGTGAAGAGGGTACCCACCCAGGATATAGCTTCCTATGAGGAGTCAGAGTCCGAGCAGACTCAGGAAGGCATCCCCC
>CM052540.1:22735345-22762124 GCA_028533065.1 Trachops cirrhosus
AGTGGAGCGCTACGATTCCCCAGCCTTCTGCTTGTGGATAGTGTGTGGTCTGGAGTGCAGTGAGGGACAACTGGAAAATGTTTCTGTGATTTTGTAGAATTGGAAAGACTAAGATTGGAGTTTAGAGGGGCAGGCACAGGTAGGATGTGCATGGCGTAGCCTCTAACACAGGATAAAGCAAGCCTCTTTCCCTCCAGACCTTAACGGTACTAAAAGTTTGATGGTGTTGAAAAAGGAAAAAAGAATAATAGAGCTTATAATTTGATCTAATTATATAATATAAAATGCAGTGACTTAAACTGTCTGTATCATTCACTCATAAAATATTTGCCATCTTTTGCACTGTCATGTTTTTACAGGAGGGCGGTACACGCGGATTGCATACACTGACTGTGATGCCTATGGTTGCAGGCAGCTGGACTGAGTTGTAAGAAAGCGGCTTGCTCACTATCAACATATATAAAATATGGAAACCATGCCTGAGTAGCTGCAGTGTAATCATAGGCTTAGTAAGTTATTTAACCATAAACTGAATGTTAAGAAATAATAACATGGCAAGGCTGTGTTCATTGAAATATAATCCTTAGGTCTGGGGCAGCAAACTAACCCTGCTCTTTTCTGCTTCCTTAAGACGTTTTCAGTGAAACCTCCAGTTGCAGGCACTTCACTTGCAGTGACATCAACACACTGGAGAACATTTAGAAGAGAACCTCTATCTTCAAACCATGAAGAATATTGAAATGCAAACACAATAATATCATTTTAATATAAAACCAAATAATAATAGTGGTTAACATGTTTGGAGCATCTACTATGTATCAGGCTATGAGACACGGTCAAAGAGAAATAGTGCTGGATTAAGTTCAACAGGCAAGGAAAATGTTATTCAAAAACTTTTGCTGTAGAGGTCATGATTGTTACAACAGGGGAGAGAGAGCGCACTCTACTTCACTGAAACAAAAGGAGGGAGACTTTTTAGGTGCTAGGGTGCATTAGTGGAAGCCTACTAGAGGAAGTAAGCTGGAGGCTGTTCAATGCAATTGGTTGTCTGTACTTGCTAGTTGGTGCTTATCAAAGCTAGACTTCTATTCTCCCACAGGGAAGAGACTGGGAAATGGGAGCACAATCTTTTCTTTTTAAGCTACTTTATTGAGGTTTGATTGAAATCTAAATATGTAAAAAGCTTTACATATTTAATGTGTACAACAAAGTGAGTTTAAGGTTACACTTATCCATGTGAAACCACCACCATCATCAAGGCCATTCACATATTTAAAACCTCTCAAAGTTTCCTCTCATCCCTACTATTAGTAGTACTAGTAGTAGACTACATTGTAGCCTTTAACCACTTCCTCTGTCCTCCTGTGCTTAGCCCCTGACAACTGCCTTTATACTTTCTGCTTACACATGACTTTGACTATTTTAGATCCCATATGTGCATGAGATTATGCAACATTTGTCTCTCTGTGTCTGGCTCATTTCACTTAGTATATTGTCCACTAGGTCCATCTATGTGGTTACAAATTTCAGGAATGCCTTAGTTCGTAAGGCTGAGTAATATTACATTGTATGATAATACCAAATTGTCCTGTCCCTTCATCCATCAGTTTGTGTTTTAGGTTGTTTCCATATCATGACCATTGTGAATAATGCCGCAAACACATGGGAGCACAGGTATCTCTTTAAGATCTAATTTCAAGTCCTTTGGATAAATATCTAGAGATGGGATTTAAGGAATCATATAGTAGCTTTACATTTAATTTTTAATCATTTAAGATTCTTACATTTAAGATTCTTACATTTAAGATTCTTACATTTAAGAATCACCATACTGCTTTTCATAATGGCTATATCAATTTATATTCCCATCAACAGCATACCAGAGTTCCCTTTTCTCCACATCCTTGTCAAATCTTGCTCTCTTTTTAATTTTGTTTTTAAATAATCACCATCTTAACAGTCGTGATGGGATATTTCATTGTGATCTTGATTTGCACTTCCCTAATGATTAACAATGTTGAGCACCTTTTCATATATACCTGTTGGCTATTTGTATGTCTTCTTTAGAGAAATATCTATCCATGCATTTCGCCCCCTTTTTATCCAGGTTATTGTTTCTGCAGTATCTTGATGTTGAAATTTCAAAGGATGGCTCCCTAATCCTTAAGAAAGACATTCCTCGGTTGTACAACTGCCCAGAGACTAGGAGAAGATTGATATATCAAAGGGCCAGGTGCTCTTTAAAAAAGGGGGTCAGGGGCCTGTAGTCAGGAAGAAATCCTTCTGAGTTTTTAGTAACACAGAGGAGAACATTAAGGCTAGGATAGCTCACTAGCAGCACAGCAGTTACACACAGAGAAACAGGGGACAACCGCCTGGACCAAAACACTGGCTAGCTGCCCAACATTAGACAAATACTTAACCTCTGTGTGCCTCTATCTCCTGACATATACAATAGGGATAATAACTAGGTTGTTTTAGGATAATATTAGCTAATATTTAAATAAATACCCAGCACTTAATAGCTACTTTGTAGGTGATTATTAAAAGTATCTTTCATTAGATCATTACAATAGCCTCATTCTTATTTTATTAATAAGGAAATGAGGCTGAGGCAAATAAAATTACTTTATAGATCCAGCCTGTCTTGAAACACAGAAAGTCTGAAGCTGTCACTATTCTCTCAACTAGGAGGCACAATGTGGAGTTGACATTCAAGAAATAATTATGACAAAAAAATCCAGTAAATTAGCTGTTGAGTAAAAATACAAAGGTAAATAATGCTCTTTAATTTTTTTTAAAGATTTTATTTAGTTGCTTGTAGAGAGAGGGAGAAAGAGAGGGAGAGAAACATCAATGTGTGGTTGCCTCTCATGCACCCTCCTGGGGACCTGACCTGCAACCCAGGCATGTGCCCCCACTGGGAACTGAACCACTGACCCTTTGCTTCAGAGGCAGCACTCAATCCACTGAGCCATACCAACCAGGGCTAATTTTTTTTTTAAATATTTTGAGATCCTATAAATTCAAAATGAAGTTACATATGGAAATATTCGTGTTTGAGAAGGAATTTTATTTAGTCACTTGTTCATTATTCTTTTTCTACACTCATGAAAAAGAGAAAAAAATATGCACTAACTAGTTACTATCTGCTGACTACAAATAGTACTATAATAAATGCCTGGACATTTCCCTCTGTATTAGTCAGACTCAGCTTGTATTTTAGTGATATGAAAATGCAAACATGATAGATCTTTTTTTACACACATAAAATTTATCAAATATTAACTACTGGTTAATAAAGGGAAGCTTTTAAAAAATAAATTTTTCAAAATAAGTAAATAAATAGAATTTTAAATCCAAAATTTAAATAGAATGAATTATGCAAAGACTTTATAAATAATTTTAATGTTAAATTGCATATTTCTGATAAAATCACATTATAAGTACACATGCTAAAAATATTTGAGTGTAAAGGGAAGTATAATAAGATTGACTTTACTAAAAGAATTCAAAATAGATCTAACCCATCCATAGATAAATAGAAATTAATTGTATAATATTTTATTATGATATTGCTTATATTCCATCTCTCTTAACTTCAGTTAGAAGGAAAATCCATTTTTAAATATGAGAAAGGACAAAAAAGAGACTGATCTTTACCAATTACCATGTATGGAAGAGCAGATAATGAAAAGGGAAACATTATTAGCATAGATAAATGGGTGTATGACCCCATCAGTTTAGCTGCAGGGGACATTCAACAGTTTAAGAATTTCATATCACCTTTTAAAAATCATTACCTTTTTATAAACAGTTTCTCTGGCACTTTCTTCTGTTAAGAAGTCCTCTATTTGTGACGTCACAGATGCCATTATCCTCATTGGGGTGAAAACTTCCACCTGGTTAATGGGGACACTCAGAATATAAATCTGAACTCAAATCAGTTAATACAATAGATACACAGCTTGCCAGTGTGAGCAAGAGTCAAGTCGTAGCTGGAGAAAACAGACACTGATGAACCATTTTTAATTATGAAACATGGACTGCTTTTCAAAAAGCAGTATCAAGCAACTTCTTCAGTAACCGCCTCTGTTTTGTAATCTATCAAATGGGGTGACCCACCTTTACCAGAAAAGCATGTTGAGAATTTTTTTTCAATGTCTTTTTTGTTCCCTCTTTTAAAAAGTTTTCTGGAAGTTCATATGGTGTACAATAAACTGCATGTAGTCAGGGGCACCCTCGCTCATTCCTTGTCAGCCTGAGGAGCTGCTGATCTATGAACTCACTGTTACTAGAGACCAGTGTGCATTTGCTAGAATGCTGTATGGGTAGAATCTTATTCTTCTGAATAATTATTCTGAGGTTCCTTTATGTTGTAGCATGAATCAATAATTTATTCCTGTCTGACCCTGCCTGGTATTCCAATACAGATATACTATAGTTTATTCATTCACCTTTTTAAAACCATTACCTTTTTATAAACCTGCTGGTGGTTATTTAGATTGTTTCCAGTTTAGGGGGATACTTATAAGGCATATCAGGAATTCTTAAAATTGTAAACATATTATTTTGCCTAAATGTTTCCTATAGTCTACCTGACAAGCTGATATAATGGTTGTGACTTTCATTTTTAATAATATCATGCTAATTCATAATTTGTTAACAGAATATGACCAAACTAAGTCATGGTGTGGTTAAATTTTGATTTTTATATTTTGAAATCTTTCAGAGTAATTTAAATAACAATGTTCAAGGTAACAAATTAGTCTTCTTTCATTTGGTCAATATTACCTCCATGATACCCAAATACTAGAACCCCATTACATCAGTTGTCTTTGGTTTTACATTAAAGAGAATGTTATGCCCTATACATGGTAGGAACATGTTATTTGTATGCTGGGACAGTTATTCCATTTTGCATCACCATGCCAGGCAAAACAAAGGTTTTTTTTAAATGGCATTTGCAGGGCATACACATTTGGAGTTAATAATGGTCACAGTAGATAAGATCTAATGGCTTCATTATTAGGTATTATTATAGTGGCCACTGTAGTAATGACTTGGATATCTTTTCATCTAAGTATGTTTATAAATCATCAATTTAATTTAGCAATGTGGAGGACACAGGAACCTTGAAAAGAACATTTTTAATGGATATATGAAGAGGACTAAAAGCCTACCTGGAATGAGAGAGTCCTTATAAGTTGCTTTATAGTTTGACTATAAGATATTTGTGGATATTTAGATTATATACAATTTTTTGCCATACATATACATACCTTCCCCAAACGCATGTGTCTATAAATTCTATGACTCAAATCATATTGGGACACTTACTATTACCCAAAGATAGTGCCATTTACTTCTAATTGCCTCAGCTTTTGCATTCCCCTTGATTACTCAGTCCTGAGTCATTGCTATTTTTCATTATAGGAAAAATAATTTATAGTCACTTACAGGAATCTGCTACTTCAATAATTATAATTTCTTGAACTTCTCTTTCAACTTTTTTTTACTTGAAAGTATACTAAAATAAATGTTTTTAAAATATCAGTATTGTGTGCTATGAAAGAAAATAAAAATTAAAGGGACTGATGAGAAATCTAGTTGAGCAAGATACTACTTGAATAGGGTCTTTAGCTATGTGAAGAAACAAGCCATGGGAAGACGTGAAGAAAAACAAATGCAGAAAGAAACACAAGCATAAAAGTGTTACTTAATGCCTTTGAAGAAAAACAAGAAATTTTGTAAAATGGAGTGGAGATAGTAGCAGAGAGAATAATAAGACACTAGACAGTAATCAGAGCCTTGTAAATAATGTTAAATTATATGAATTACTTTCTCAGAGTAAAACAGAATAAAATTGGGACACATAAGTGATGCAATCTGATTTACATTTTAAAATATTAGTTATGTGTATGGAAGGTTGTAAGGGACATGAAGGAGAAAGGTAAAATTGTTAGAAAATCTTGCAGCGGTTCAGATATAGATGGTAGTTTTGTGTGCACTGGTTGTGTCGGAGGTGGTGCTAAGCGGTCACAAATGACATGTATTTTAACGGGGAATCTACAGGCATTTTCCATGGGGTTTCAGTGGTGCGCAGATGAACGGAATGTCATCAGGATTCCGTGCCCAGGATGAAAAGCAGACAAACAAACAAAGCAGGAGCATACTCAGAGATACAGAGAAAAAAACTGATGGTCACCAGAGGGCAGGGTGGGTGGGGAAATGGGTGAAAAATTTGAAAAATTCTCAGTTATTAAATTAGTCACAGATGTAAAATGCAGCATAGGGAATATAGTCAATGATATTGTAATAACTATGTACGGTGCTAGGTGGGTACTAGACTTATCGGGGTGATAACTCCGTAAGGTATAAGCACCTAATCGCTATGTTGTGCACCTGAAGCTAATAATACTGTATATCAACTGTAATCAAAGAACAACTTTTTAAAAATCAGATAAGATATATCATGATGAAATGAGAAAGTGTAATCTATTGCTAAGTGAATGAAACTGATTATAAAACAAACAAAAAATAATCTGAATAAGCCATAAGGGGGCATCCTAAATATCAATATCTCCACAGTATTTTGAGTACAGATTGCATGTGATAACAAATGCTCTAGCACCTTCCTCATCCTTCTGAAGAATCATGAAGAAAGTCTATCTTTTTGCTAGTGGAGACTTTTAATGTGTGATTTATAATTAGTATTCAGTGCTTTTCTTTCATTCATCATTGACCATATCATAACCTACCATCCTCTCTTACTGTGTGTTTCACTCTTTAAATTTGGAAAACAGCAGCTGAATAATAGTTCAGCTTGCCTACTTCCTAGTCAATATGAAAATTAATGAAACAATGCATTCACCATATTTAATAATTTATAAATAATTTATGAATTTGTTATGTATAAATAATTTATAAATTTATAAATAATTTATAAATGAGCATGCTTACATGGAAAATCAGTTAAAGGAACATGTATTTAGAGAACATAGTGATTCAGCAATTAGTAGCCATTCAATAAAATTAACTACTAACATTGTAAGAATTACAAAATTCAAAATATAAGGCAATATGCTTTGGGGAAAGTAATAATGACTTAAATAACAAAAGGCATGGTTTACATTCCTACACAAATCTTGTTAGCTAAATAAACAAAGAAATAATTTAGCCATTTGGGGCCTATTTCCTGTCATATGAATTAGTGATAATAAATGACTTTATAAATTGAGTTTCTGAATCCAATAAAGTTGAATGTCTCATATCCCTTTGTAAAATTATAATTGAAAACCACAGCCATCTGGATCTTAAGACATTTTATGGGCATTAGATGGTATAATAAGTAATAAATTTTCCAATCTAGAAAATGCTAAAAATATGTCCATTAATGTCTTGTTTGTAATTCAAAATAGGTGACAAAATATGCTAGAGTAATAACATATCTTGTTTCTTTTTTATTGATGTATAGTTGACATATAACTTTATGTCAGTTTCAGGTGTACAACACAATGATTTGATATTTGTATCCATTGTGAAATGATCACCACAGGAAGTCTGGTTAACATCTGCCACCGTACAGACATACTCTCGGAAAATTTCTAATATGTGATATACTATTATTAACTATAATCACCATGCTGTATGTTATATCTCCATGACTTATTTTATAAATGGAACTTCATGGGTTTTGTGTGATATTGTGTTTCTGTATTTATCTGGGTCATTCAGGAAAGTCCTTTGCTACACTTGATTTTTAGATTAAGTCTGAACCTGTGAGCATAGCTTCTGATTTGCTATGTTCTCTCAGCAAGGTTACTAATTGCTTCCAAGAACTTTTTATGCTATGAGAAAAACTTCAGTGTTTAAGGTGTCTATAAATCTCATGAACTCTGAAGGAATGTGGGAGAACTTCTTGAACAAAATAGGCTTCTGATGGGAATTGGTCTGTTCTGTTAGGTTGTAAATTGGATCTTTGATAGATTTATGGTTACCTGCAATATTGTAGCATAGTAAAGGGAGGAAACAAATACAGGAAAGAAAGAAAAATGAGGAAAAATATGCACTATTAATATAAAAGAAAGGGATTAAAGTTGTAAGAATAAGGAAATAGAGCAGTCAGAATTGGTTGTAGGGAAAAAATAGAAGGCTACTCAAGCATCTTTCTGGTTCATTTTGGGTATTTTTTGTTAGTTTATTTTTCCTAGAATAAGCAGTTATTAGCTTTTGTAAACAAAGTGTGCATTTTCCTAATACTCTCAAATATATATATATTTAAGTTTTTTGTTATTGTTCAATTATAGTTGTCCCCATTTTTCCACCATTGCTCTCCCCTGCCCTGCCCAGTCCCCCATATTCAATCCGCCCCCTACTGGACCACAAATTGCCAATAGTTTTAAAAATATGATTCCATTTTTTTAAAAAAATCTGTTTATCTTTGTAGTTTCTCCATAGAGTTTCTATTATTAGAATATGTGTTTCATATATATAAATACTGTGTAAGCACTAAGAGTTTGGAGTCACAAAAATTATTTACTATATATATGAGCTAATAATTACTGATAACTTCCTATATTACTTATCATTCTATTATAATCTTTCACTTTTTTAGTCTCATTTAATTCAGACCAAATTGCTGGAAAGTAAGAATTGAACCTCATTATGTCCAAGTCAGTCTCAAAAAGCTCTTTTGTTAAATATAAAATAAAAGTGTTAAGTGATAAGAAGCATGGTGCCATAGTTTAATTAACATCATTTTTTTTTTACTGTATGCAAAATGTTTGTGTTTCTTGCAGCCTGTGGAGTGTAAGATTCTGTAAAATATGATATTATTGTATTGAAGAAATAAAAACTTTTATGTTTTAAAAAAAAAAAGAATTGAACCTCAGAGAGGACCTGTGCATCTTGCAAAATCACAATTAAATTTTTTTTAAATCTAGAGTTAAAATCATATTTTCATTATTTTAATTCCAAGATGATTTTGGTTATTGTTGTTGTTTTTGTTCTTTTTTATTTTGTTGTTTTGTCTTGGTTTTGTCTGATAGCCACAATTGTTATAAAGGTAATTTCTTCACTGACAGTTAAGTTTATTAGTCAACAGTAAGGCAATTTTTAAGAATAGAGATGCCCTTCTCTTTAATTCCCCAAACCGTTAGTCCTTAGAGAGAATTAACATACAAATGAATAAAATGGCAGTCATGAAACAAATGTAGAATTTAATGAAACATAGAAAATTAAATATGTAAATTAACGTAACAGTTCAAAACATAACAGTTTAAAGAGAAAAACTGATTATAATAAACAAATTGTTGACTAGAGTACAAACAAAAATTTCTCACAAGAGAAAAGTTAAAGCAATGAAAATGAAAAAAATACCTGTGAGACAGGGGAATATACATGAAAGTTGCAGCATGTAACTAACTGGAATATGCCAATCAGATTGCTTACCCATTATAGGTTGATAAGAATTGTTTTTTTCCAGGTTTATCTTATTATGAAAAAAATTCCATGTCAAAACTGTATGCATATATTTACTTACATTTCTCTTGAGTAAATATTTAAGAGTGGAATTGATAGGATAACTGTATAAGACCGACAAAATCTTTTCTCAGTTGCTTGATTTTACACACCAACTAGAAATGTGTGAGAGTTCCAATTTAGTCCTTCATCACACACATTCAATCTTGTCGGTCTGTTAATCCTTACCCATTATTCCTCTTTTTCTAATATAAGTATTTGTTCATGCCACAAGTGTTGTTTTTTAGTCATCATAATTTATTTCTAAATATTTTCTTTTTTTATTTCTCTGTGGGTTATTTACTAGTATGTTGATTAATCTCCATATAATTTATTACTAATTTGTAGCAATCTGGTGTGGTCAGAAAACAAAACTTGCATGTTTTAAATCCTTTCATGTTTGCTGAGATCAGTTTTAGGACCCGGCTTCTGGTCACTGTCTGCCAGTGACCCACAGGCAGTGGAAAAGAGCGTGTGTGCTAACATTGCTGGGCGTGGTGTTTCTGAATGTCAGCTGGTCAAGTGGGTTCATAGAACACTATCTTCAGGTCTTATAATTGTTACTGATTTTGTCTACTAAGTTTTATCAATTTTTCTATCAATTATTGAGAAATGAGTATTGATTCTCCTACTCTATTTGTATTTTTCTTCTTTCAGGTGTTTCAAGTGTGGCATCATGTATTATGAAGCTCTGTTATTATATGTGTTACATTTAGGATCATATCGTTATGATTTGGTCTTTTTGTCATTATGAAATGACCAACTTAATCCCTAGTAATATTTCCTGACACAAAGTCTGCTTTGTCCAAAGTGACCCAGCTTTCTTATGAGTAGGATATTTGTGCTATATTTTTTATCTTTTACTTTTAGGATACCCATTATGATAATAAAACGAGTATCATATAGCCGGCATATAGCTAGGCATTTTTATGCAGCCTGACAATATCTACCACAGTAAGGCTCTTCAGACCCTTTGCATTGAATATAGCTGGATTTCAACCCACTTTCTTTTTATTTGTTTTCTAATAGTGCTGTCTATCTGTTCATCCAATATTCTTAATTTATTATCTTCTTTTGAATTAAATGTTGGGGTTCTTTTTGGTTTGCTTTTTGGTGTTTTTTGGCATTCTACTTTATCTCCTCTTTGGCTTATGACCCATACATATGTTTAAATGGTTGCTCCAGGGTGTATGGTGTGTGCTTTCTACATATCATTGTTTACCGTCAAATGACACGGCCATGGTGTTTCATGTAAGAGCCATGTAATAGTGTACTTCTCTGTTCTCCAAGTTCTTTGCTCTTTTTGTCATATATTTTAATCCTATGTGTACTTTGAACAATCAATAGTGCTTTTTAAAAATTTAAAACTGAAAACAATACTTTTAAATCTCTTACACTCCTCATTCTTTTGTAAAATTTCAAGTTTCTATTTTGAATTATTTTCCTCCAGCCAGAAGACATTAAATATTTCTTGTTGTGTAGAATTTCCTGATTTTTTTGTTTTGTGTTGAATATGACTTTTTTATTCATTTTCAATGGACAGAAAATTCAGGGATGGCTTTTAAAAGTACTTAAAATATCATTTCATTATTGTGTTATTGTTGCATTATATTATTAATTAATTATAATAGTTTCTCTACTGATCATTTTGTATTTTATGCCTATAAATTTATCAGTAGATAGTAATATTTTTCTTTCATAAATCCTTATACATTTTATTTTCCTGGCTTAATGTGTTAGATAAGACCTTTGGTGTAACACTGAAGTACAGTTAGTGGAAATCTTTGTCTTCCCAAATGGAGAGTAAGGATTCATTATTCAGCACCAAATATAACACTCTGGGGATTTTATATCTACACTGTTCCTAAAAAGAAAAGAAAAAATTTTCTCACTTTTCTTCTTAATACTAATAATTTGGTTTTCAATTTTTTAATCAATCTTTTGAGCAGGTTTTCAATTTTGTTGGTATTTTCAAAGAACCTCAATCTGGGTATAATTTCTTATAATATAATTTGTTTTAAACATTAGCAGCAATATAACAGAATTAGTTCCTTCAAAGTATTTTAATTAGGCTTACTAGCTTTTATTTTCTAACTTTTATAATAGACACTGAGATCATTTCTTTACTGCTTTCTTTGTATTTTCATTTAAGCTTGCTTCAGATGAATTTATCTACTCATTCAAGTTCAATATATTATTTCTTCATTATTAGTCAGTTCTTCTGCTATCAACTTTTCTCTGGGACTTTGCCCTTTAAAGCCTTAGCTGCCTTGGTGTCCTTGAATTTATCATTTTTCTTTCCATTCTGGTAACACTGCTGAAACCTCTGCTGCTTTCTGCTTGTTCTCTGAGCCCCAAATTGCTGAGGTATTGGGAGGTTCTCAAGGAAAACACATCCAAGCACCTAGAACTCATCTTGCTTGTTTCTCGTTCTCTAGCATCATGGCTCTTTGCTTACAGTAAGATATCTCTGAGGACTTTAAACAGGAAATGTGAGTGTGTATATGTGTGTGTGTATGTGTTTCATCTTTAATTTTTGTTTCTTAGCAGAAAGGTTCTGATATAGGCTATTCCATCATACCCAGAAGTAGAAGTTCTTTCTCTCCTCTTTAGTACAGAATGTGTCCTTATCAGTTTATCTGTTCTAACTTAGTAAATAAGGTACATAATATAAAAATGGGATCATCATTTATTCAATAAAGAATAAGCATCCCTGCAGGTGGAACAATGACTGAGGGCACCTAGAGTCTTTCTTTGAAGACCAATTAAGAGGTTTTTATTTTCATGAGAGAGAGTTGCATTATTTTGAATTGTTGTTCTTGTTGGAAATTATTATTGTTGAAAATTAAAAGGAAGGATAAGGATGTGAGTAAATTTTTAATAGGGTCAGAGTATTTACTGTGATAAGTGCAGTTGATTGTCAATGATATCTTGCTATTCTTTTTTCTGCTGCCATGGTTGGGAAATTAAACACTTTACTTTTAGATTTTCTTATTCTTAGAATCCTGAAAATGATACCTTTTTTTTAATCTCTTGCATGAGACTTGTATTTGGAGCAGGGTCAAATGGGAAGAGAGTCATGGCACCATCACATTGTGGGATTGTAGAAGAGTGCCTCTGCTGTTGTCAGATGTGGCGGCAGCTTCCAGAATCAGAAAGTAACTTCCTGATTATGGACGGAAGGAGCAGTGTGTCTCCTTCAGCGACCTAACTTTATGATGTCTCCTTGAGCATCATGTGATGTAGGCATAGCTGAGCATCTATTTCTCCATCCTGTCCTTTGGACCTTTAAGAAATGATGGACTCTGTGACAAACCTTTAATTTATCCATGCTAGAGCACATTGTGTTCCTTCCACTTGAATGTCTTCTAGTCAACAAGTTATTGCTGCTAAGTGTGTCAGTGAATTCTGTAAGTTGTGATGCTGTGAACAAGATGGAAAACACAGTGTAGGAAACGGACTTTCTCTGTAACATATTTTGTTGCTAAAATTTCTAAAACAAAAATGCCAAAATCTCATGTCTATTAGATGTTGGTTGTGGGATCATAGCTGTTTTATTATTATTATTATTGTCTTTTTTCTGCATCATAAAACATTTACAGCAATAAAAATATTTATACTACAGTATGAACTTATATGTGGACAGAAAAAACAAATGCTTCCTTGTGAAATTATAAATAAACTAAAAGTTTCTAAGTTTACTTTGTGCTCATGATGACTCCTAGACTATTACCATGACATGTTATGTGTGCAAGTAAAACACAAAGCATAGTGTAGAAAGACTGTTAGGTGTCTTATGTAACAAGCTCTTTGGTGAAAACATTCATGAAAATCTATCTCTGCTATTAAAAACAATACTTTTAGAAATATGTAATTTTTACTTCTTTCTAAAATTTCAAATCTATTTTCTTTTGTTTATTTCTTGTTTTGTTTTGTATTTTCTCTTTTCAAAAAAGCAATTCCTTACACTGATTGTTTGGCATTAAGTTCATTTAGCCTAAAGAAAGTTAAGTAGAATCCAGTATAACTGAGCCTATAACTCACTCAATTGCTGTGTAGTCATGTGACCTTGTCTAGTCCTCACTTTGCTTACTCAAAAAAAGAAGGGTGGGGGCTGTTGAACTATACAAAATGAAAGTTTCCCTGTTCTTTTCTGTTCTCTTAAGATGTGAAGGCTTTTGTTTAAAGGAACTCAGAACACTATGGAGATAAATAAATGTAGTCACTTCTTTTTACAGTAAACTGCTACTCTATGGGCACTTTAAAAATATAACTCATCCAGAATTCCTACATTGTAAGAAATAGAGTTTTGATATTACAAACAATTGGGTTAAATTGTGGACTATACTGTGCCTTACTTGGTATAAGGTCTGTTTTTTTTAATGGTGTTTTCAAAAATAGAGTGTAGTCTCTGAAACTCTACTGCCTTATTTAGCAGACACTTGTAGCTATTCACGATGACATTTGAATTAGTTAAAATTATAAAAACTCAGCTACCGGTCAGATTCCACCTCTTCATCGTATGTGTCTATTGGCCAATCTGTCACTGTAGAAAGTTTTATTGCCAGCACTACTTAAAAAAGCCGGGCAGGTCGCAACAACATGTCCGAGTTGCATATATGGATGATTATCTGCATGTTAGCAATAATCATCTATATGATTTTTTTTTTGCAGACCAGAAGATAAGTAGGTGGGAGGCTTTGGTGGAAGACAGGAGAGGTGGAGATGTTGCTTTACATTGTACAAACTGTGGCATTAAAATATTGAATGGTGTTGCTCTCAAAAAGCAATTGTTCTCAAATAGGATAAAAAGCTAAAATAATTTTTGCATTTTTTTGTTTTTTGTTTTCTCTCTGTTAGTTTATTTCCCACCATTGTTAATGAGGTATAATTGAGAAGTAAAAATTGTATATAAAGATGTACAACTTAATGTTTTATATACATATGTATTGTGAAATAATCGCCACAGTCAAGTGAATTACCATATCGATCATTTCACCTACTTTCCATTTTCTTTTCTGTGTGCGTGTGTGTGGTGAGAACACAGAAGATTTACTCTCTTAGCAAATGTATACAATAATATATGAGTATAATACATTATATAACATATAATAGAGTATTGTTAACTATTGCCAAATTACTGTACATTAGATCTCCAGAACTTTTTCATCCTATATATCTGAAACTTTGTATCAATATCTCACCTTTTTCCCTCCTCCATAGCCCTTGGCAACCACTATTCTACTCTCTGTTTCTAAGAGTTCAGCTGCTATTTTGACACTATCTTATTACTGGGAAAATCTGCCTGCTTTGTTTGGGTGACTAATAAGCAAGTAATTCTTGAATATTGAATATCAACTGCATGAGAAAAACAGTTTAACATTTTGCATGCTTGACTTTCCCTTCCTCAAGCAGATAAACAAATATATTCATGTTTCATGTCATTCAAATTAGACTCCAGATGCAAATTCTTAAGGTGAAAACAGAAGTCTCTTTGCTTTGTCCCGTGCCACACACATTTCCAGCTGTGATCATAAAAAGTGTAACTATACGTGCCACAGCAGCTAAGACCTGGGGAAAAGAGTGGTCATGTTAAACAACATGAATCATCAAACATTTCCTTTTAATATTGTAACAGGTCTTAGGAGATGTAAGGAATAAAGATGTTAAGAGTATGTAAACCACCACCAGTCAAACCAAACATAATTCTGACCAGTTTTTCAAATCATGTTTGTCATATATGGAGAAAAATAAATGAAAAAAATCCTCTCACTATTTAATACCAACCTAACACTTCCCTGGGATTTAATAATAGAAAACGAATTATATCTCCTCATGTAATTCATATTGCCTAGAAAAAGGAACGAAATTATTTTATCTTGCCTTTCTGAAGGAAGATATTTCCTTTCTCTGTTTCTCTCATGTAGTAGGAAATGTCCTTTCAGGATACTTCAGTAAATGGAAAAAAGCAATGATACATATACTTTTGTAGTTTAAGTGATAAAAGGGATTTCAAATGAATTCTGACTTCTGAATAGCCCTTTATAGCATTCTCTACCTTTTATTTATGTTCACAAGTCACATGGAGAAATAAAAAACTAGAACGGTAATGGAATGTGTATCACACACCGCTAATGTGCTGCCTTGGAGCTCTCAGCCTCACTTTGCTGCTTGCTCCTCCCTGGCCACCTTCTGGGCCGGACTCTTGCTGGTGCTCATGATCATATCACCGTTGAGAGTGGAGGTTGATGCTTCTTCTCACTTTCAGATATACATGAAGCATTGGGCCATAGGCCATGGTATCTGACTTTCACAGGGAGAGCTTGAGGAACTGAGTGATATAACCTAGATTGGCAGAGGAATTAAGGTTAAACAATGAATGAGACAAGATGGGAGGGAAATCATGAAAATCACCCCTCCATCACTGCTGTAGTGGCCAGGTGTGAGCCACAGCGCTATTCCACACAGGTAGGTGACTGGTTATGTCTATGCTTAAGCAGTGACCAGTTTGGTTAGATTCTGTCTTCTGCACCCTTACTTGCGCCGTTCCGGGATTGCACCAACTAACAAAGAGTCAGCACTTAAATGTGCCTTAGGTAAAGGACTCCTGTGTTTGAGGTTGTTTTCCTTCGAAGAGGCACCCAATCCACAAAACCAGCAGTTACAGAGATTGTAACTTAAAGAGGTTGTTCAAATGTGGGCTCCAAACCCAGAAATGGGCCACATCTTGCTGCTGACAGTTTGCAACATGTCTTGTTGGTTTGGATCTTACTCAATGAATTCTGATAAGTGGGTTAACCAGTATCAGTGGGCAAATAAAAAGCTCGAGCGAGGCTCACGCTGGCTCTAGTACACAGAGCTCAATAAGATACTGGGTTTTTGTTTGTTTGTTTGTTTAAGAGCAAACCCATAGCAATTTTCCTTTGAGTACTGAAGAGACTGACCAGTGTGAATCTGCCCATTTAATACCAAGGAATTTTACTTAACTAACGGTCTTCTGAATTTTGATGGGACTTATCAACCATCCTTGCTGGCAGAGGTGTGATAAGGCTGCAGCCAACTCCACTGAGACTGAGGCTTCAGACTTGCCAAGTAAGAAGATAGTTTTTGTACAGTTTGAATATCAGAGGGTAGAGATATTTATACTAAATCCTGGCCTGCTCCCTGATGGCAAAGGACAGGTGGTTTAATTATCCCTGTCCCACCAGCACTTCTTTCTCTATATTCTTTCCAAATGGGCAAATCCTTTCCGGCATTTATGGAACAGAGAGGTACAGCTGTAAAACACATCAGTCCCTACTACCTGTTCAGCTATGGAAATGGCAACAACATATTAAATTGGGCCAAAGGGCACTACTACAATGTCATTTTATATAAACGTTGACCATACTCTGAGCTCAGTCAGATATCTGTTCCCCCATGGAACCTAGTAGGAAGGTGTGTTTATATCCAACAAAACAATACAAGTTTGAGTTTCTCTATTTCCTGAAATTCCCTAGCATATTTGGATGGTTGCATGTCACCCTAAATCCCTCTTAGAAATAAAGAGACCTCATCCCCACTCCTAATAGTCTTTTTCCTTAAAGCAGTTAAGTTAGAATAAGGAAGGAGTGAGCAGGCAGGGGACACAAAGGGAGAGACCAGTTCCGTGCTGTTAAACAAGGCTCATTTACTTTTACTTTCAAGCAGTTCAGCTGTTGGCCTGTCCATGGGTGGGGTTGACCTTCATACTGACTATGAGCCACTCATAGTATAAGAGCCTCTGTGTGTTGCTGACCCCAAAAAGCGGAATTTGCCTCAGCAGAGTCTGGTGCTGCCAAGATCTCGTTTTGGGGTGCCACTTACAGAGCTAATCGGGACATGCTCTGAGGTGGTCTGAAACACGCCACCAGGTATGTTGGTTCCGGGGCCTTTTGAGAAGAGCTGCAGTGCAGGTCAGTTTCAACACTGCTTCTGACTGGCCCTGGGCTACCTGTTTGGAGCTACAAAGTGACCCACAGTCTGTGGCTGCCTCTGGGGGGCCCAGATGTGCATGGGTGGGGCCAAGCTGCATACCAAGGCCAGCTTCTGCCAGTATTGAGCCGTACGCAGGTTAGCAAAATCCCAAAGCACCTCAAAACCCGCCTCCAGCTGCCAGCTGCCTGTTAGGCTCAGTCCCTGAAAGAGCCTCTGGCAATACATGAGTTGTATGAGGCTGGGGCAGGTGGTGTTTACCAGGGGTGTTCACAGATTGAAACATGGTGCCAGTGCTGGTTCTGAGGACACACAGCAAAAGCCTCAGGGTACCACAAAGTCATCTGTCACACACCTGGGGCCTACAGACCTTTGTGGTGAGACAAGTCAGGAGTCTTTAGGGTTGGGACAGCAGAGTTCATCAGGCTAAAACAGACCAAGATTTGGCAGTGTGGAGGAAGGGCTCTGCATAGGAACAGTGGCACCTGTCCAGCGTTCAAGAGACACACAATTCAGTCTGTCTCTCCTGGTGTGTCTCTGTCACCCCAAGTCAGCCAAGACCACCTGGGAAGCCTTCCAAGAAAGTCTGCGTGGCAGGCCCAGGCTGTTCACTGTCAGCAAACTCCTCCACAAAGGCACAAGCTTGAGGACACAGGGCGTCGGGAGGGTGGGACTAGTGCATACCCCAGGCTGATGCAGTATGAACAGGAATGCTCAGCCCAGGAGAGATGGTGTCTGTGGGTGGTACGGGCAATGATTCAGCACAGAAAATTTGGAAGCTCTCCTTCCAGCCCTCTCCTTTTGGAGCCATACATTCAGCCTCTCGCTCTATGACTTTAGGCATTATGAGCTGCTTTTTTCTCTGTGGGAGCCCAGAGTGAGTGGCCACAAAGGAGATTTTTTCCACTGACCCTTTAAGAGGGCAGGTACCTGGGTTTCCAGAGGACTCCCATCTCTCCCTGGCAGTTGGAATTCCCATGGATTATCATAGCCAGATATTGTGAGTTTCTCTTACTGGCTTTGGTGCTCCGGGCTAGGGAGCTGTGGAGGGGTTGAGACCTGTGAAGCTGAGATATCCCTGCGGACTCTCAACCACCATGTGTGGGTGCAGGGCCTGCCCTTTTCATGTCTCAGACCTTCCTACCAGTCTCAGTGCAGCTTCTTCTGTACTATTTTATTGTAACACTTATGTTCAACTAGTTCAGTTGGCTACTCGGTTTGATTGTTCCATAATTTAGTTGTAATTCCAATGTGGTCCTGGGAGGAGCTGAGTGTACCTTCCACTTACTTCCCCGGTGTCTTGGATTCCCCACCATCTGTGTATCTTCTGTGATGAGGTGTCTTTCCAGAGTGTATGCCCATTTTTTAATTTGGTTCTTTGTTTTCTTATTGTTGAGGATTAAGACTATATATATAATGCATATATTATATATAGTATATATAGTGTATATGTATGGTTCTTTATCAGATATGTTTTGAAAACACTTTCTTCAAGTCTGTGGTTAAGTTTAGGTAGAAGACTGACATCCACAAAAATGTCTTCCTCTCCTCTCTTTCCTGCTCCTCTACCACCAGAGGCTTCCTTCTCTTTCTCCAGAAAGGCTCTCATGATTCCCATACTTAGGACCTAAGTTCTTTGCTTCAGGGGGGATCCCATTTCTGGGCAGACCAGAGACATGACGCTGACTGTGGCCTCACCTAGTACCTTCAGACCAAGTAGACTTCCCCTGACCTGACTTTGAGGGAGATGAGGGCTCTCTCCCTCATCCCCACTGAGCAGAATCCATCTTCACAGAAGCTGGATGTGCTGGGTATGTGGGCTGGGGGCTGACACAGGGCCAGGGCAGGGGTCACTTCTGGAGAACTCTGAGGTCTGGTTTGGATACCACGGCCTCCCCCAATGCCCAAGCTTGATGCTCTGACCTTCTGGCATCTTCCGTGAAGCCCCTTGTGAGGTCTCTTCTGGTCACACAAGCTCAAGTGGGTCTTGCTGTTGCAACTGAGGACTTTACCCCAAAAGAGCACCTTTGCAGTGGTCCCTATGACTGGATGAGCTGCCCTAAACCTGCTTTCCTCCTGCACTTGGAGGGAGAGTGAGCAGGCCAGAATGTCCAAGCCCACACCCTCCTGTGCCCTGGTTGGCAGGGCCAGGCTGGTTAGCTCTGTTGAGTCATAGAGCAGGACAGGGCTGGTGTGGGCAAGAGGTAGTGGGAGGGACATGGGGAAGGGCAGAGACGGTTAGAGAAAGACAAATACCATATAATTCCACTCATATGTGGAATCTAAAGAACAAAATAAACAAACTGAAAACAGATGGAGAGATACAGAGAATAGACTGATGGTTGCTAGAGGTGAGGGAATTTGGGGGACTGGGTGAAAAAGGTGAAGGGATTAACAAGTACAAATTAGCAGCTACCATATAATCAAAGGAATGTAAAGAACAGCATAGGGAATATAGCCAATAGTGTAACAACTATGTATAGTGTGCCAGATGAGTACCAGAAATATGTGAGGAGCTCTTTGTAAAGTATATGATTGTCTAATCACTATGCTGTACATCTGAAACTAATACAAAATAAGATTGAATGAAAATGTACTTTCTCTCAGGGGTCAGAATAGAGCATAATATGTAACTGAAGGGAAAGAGGAAACTGAATAAGAAAGCTAATTCAGTATCATTCTGTGGAAAGCATGGGATTTATTTAAAGCTTACAAGAAGACAAGTGGCATAATCAGATTTATAATAACTTTTATTGCACCTTTTTTACACTCTCATCTGAGGTCCTCTAATGATGAGGTCCTCTGACAGCAGAAAATGAGAAGAATTGGGGAAGGTAAGCAGAGAGTAAAACCATACACAACACTGGAACTGCCTGAGAAATCGGTGTCAACGACAGGTGCTTTTCGATGGTACTCTCTGAAACCTTGTGATCACCTATGTTCTCGCCCTCAAGATTTTGTGAAAATGACACAGTGTAATGAAAGCTTTGCCCACTTTCCTATAGCATATTTTAATCCATTTCTCTAGTTGCTCAAAACCATCATACCGAATGGTTTGATGTGCCTTTTTCTGATTGTATTTAATACATGTTTATTGTAAAAAGCAAATGCACGTGAAAGAAAAAAAGTTTAAACCAGAATATTACCACTATTAGCACTTTGTTTTTTATAGGAAGTAATGCTAGCATTAATGGGCTGTTTCATTCCTTGCTTTACTTTCATTGAAAATTTTATCAGGAATATTTTACTGTGTCATTAAAAATGATTTGAGACATTTGGTTACAGCTTCCACATGTAAAGACTTTAGAAAAATCACATCAGCCTTCACAATTAGAAAACATGCTCAGGAGAACTGAACTGAATCAGCTGCAATGTAGAAACTGGACAGAACAATAGCTTGAGATTAAACTGAAACATTTAGTTACACAATATTATGGCAATACGTATTTGACAAATTAAAAAAATAGCACTTTTGTAGGTTTCAAAATGTCTACAGTGTTTTTGAAGAAGAATGTGGCATAATGTATGTGCCTGCTCAGAAAAATAAATTCTGGGAACTAGGAATCCATTGTAGAATATTGGCAAATGATAGATACTTAAATAATTGTAAATGATATAGAGGAATAAAAGCCAGAGGTGCTGATCTCATGTTGCTACATCGTTTTAGCCTTTTTTAAAATTTACTTTTCATGAGGGACGTGATATAGATAGATGATATTTTTGACCTAGAGATAAAAGCATAAAAACATTTTAACTCATTTTTTTTCAAAACAAGCACTTTTTTTTTCATTTTATTGTGCCACCTGAGGATTTACCTTGTAATCAATACCAACTTAAACCCCCAGTTTGTCAATCAGTAATATTATGTTCTTTTCATTTCTTGTGCATGTGGTCAAAGTTTAATGTCATCATTTCTATTATTTAGGTGTGTACATATATATGTATATATATACACATATATAAAGAGAGATTCATTGTTGTTTAAATATCCTCAAAAATATTATAAACACTCAGTATCTTAAAGTGATATGAATATTTTCACAGTTTAACATATAAGTGTATATATACATAGAGAGAGGTTCATTATTTAAAATATCAAACATTATAAACACTTAGCATCTTAAAGTGATATGAACACTATCAGATTAATTAACATTTAATTTTTAATGTATAAAATATGGGTATATATTACATTAATGTAATCTTAAATTCAGTGGCATACAGAAATTTGATATGAATCCATGTTTGCCAAGTAATAATTTCCTCAGGTGGTAATAACTTCTTGGAGCTTCAGTTTGCTTGTTTGCTAAAAAATGTGATAGCATCTCATTGACAGTATTTTTATAATGGTTTGTTGGGTGGTGTATAGGAGGAATATGCTTTGTAAATGTCAAGTTATCCGGCAGGTATAATGAGTTATTTCCGGTAATTCAAGCATGGAATTAGGTTATCAGAATTAGAAATAAAAACTTACTAATGAATATGGGAACATGACATTTTACCAGCTAGAAACCACTTGAAATTGTCCTTCAAGGAATTAATGAAAACAGTGTATAGCTGAGACAATATAATTACAGGTAATTCTGTGAAATAAAATATATTACTCATTGAGAACATAAAATATGTAATATATGGTCAAGGAGACATCATTATATAATGATAATGGGAGAGATATCTATGAAAGTATTAGGATAAACTGTCTACCCATTTTTTAAAGAATAAATTTAAATATATAGTTCAAACCTCCACATGAAATTACCAAGTTATTTTTATAGATATATTCTAAATTTTTAAATACAAAAACATGAAAAGACAAGATCATAGGATATAAAAATTTTGGAAGCGGAAATGACATTTTTTATATTATTTTATTGTATTTTTTGTTATCATTTATACCCCCATGCTGTCTTCCACCTACCACTATCGCCCCCATAATCACCACACTGCTATCCACATCCATGAGTTCTTTCACTATTTTTTTCTTTTTTCCTCAATCACTTCACCCCCACACCCACCCCAAGAGCTGTCAGCCTGCTCTCTGAGTCTGTCTCTACTTTGCTTGTTAGTTCAGTTTGTTCATTAGATTCCACATATGAGTGAAATCATATGGTACTTGTCTTTCTCCAACTGGCTTGTTTCACTTAGCATAATATACTTCAGGTACACCCATGCTATTGCTAAAGGTAAAATTTTCTTCTTTTTATGGCCAAGTAGTATTCCATTGTATAAATGTACTATAAATGTTTTATCCACTCATCTACTGATGGACACTTGGGCTTCTTCCAAATCTTGGCAATTGTAAATAATGCTGCAATGAGCATACAAGTGTATATGTTCTTACACATTAGTGTTTTTGGCTTCTTTGGATAAATGCCTAGAAGTGGCGTCAAAACCACCAGATCAAAAGGCAGACCAATTTTTAATTTTTTAGGTATCTCCTTACTGCTTTCCATAGTGGCTGCAACAATCTGCATTTCCACCAACAGTGCACGAGGGTTCCCCTTCTGGCCAATACTTGTTGTTTGTTGATTTATTGATGATAGTCATTCCGACCCATGTGATTGTGTGAGGTGATGTCTCATTGTGGTTTTAATTTGCATTTCTCTGATGATTAGTGACATTGAACATCTTTTCATATGTCTATTGGCCATTTGTATGTCCTCTTTGGAGAAATGTTTATTCAGGTCCTTTGCCTATGTTTTAATTGGATTGCTTGTTTTTTTGGTGTAGAACTTTAAAAGTCCTTTATAAATTTTGGGTATTATCCCTTATCACATGTATTGGCGAATATGTTCTCCCATTCAGTGGGTTGTCTTTTCATTGTGTTGATAGTTTCCTTTGCTGTGCAAAAATTTTTTAGTTTGATGTAGTCCCATCAGTTTATTTTTTCTTTTTAAATATATTTTCCTTCTTTACTAATATTTTATTCCTCTTGCTTCAAACATTAGATACAAACATAGTAGAATTATGTGAGTGCCAACATCCACCAACAGACATTGATGTTGTATTTCTAGTGAATATGTTCTCTTGAGTTCTCTCAGTACACAGACACTTACTTTGAATTCATAAACAATATCAAACCCAGATTTTTTAACCCTGCTTTTTCTAAGAATCACTATTTTCTGTCCATCAACACAATCAAATATATATATGACAATTATAGATGGTTTTACAGCATTCAGTTATATGAATGGAACATAATTTATATAACCATTGTTCAGTTGGAGAACATTTAACATATTTCTAACTCTAACACCTTATGAAGAGTGATGCAGTACACAATATCTTACATAATATTTGGATATTATCCACATACATAGCAATGAAATACAAATTAAATTTTGATTTATAGCCATAAATTGTCATCATTTACATGTCTACATTATATGAGGATAACTCAACCACTATGAAAAAATTTATATTTTAAACTTGCAAGTATTGTGGATAAATTAAAGTTGTTCTTATTTTAATTTGCATTTTAATTGTTAGCATGCCTGCCTATTATATTTTATTGAAAAGTTTTCATATTGATCTTTTTATGAGTGATCACTTGCAACCTGACAACTATTGTGCAATATCTAAACTATCCCAAAATCTGTGTATCCCTAAGATGGTATACAACTGTATGTGATGTTCAGACATAGGGGTGTTAAGATGAATGAGTGAGTATATGTAAAGCAGTTGGCATAGAGTCTGGCATATTAAAATGTACATCAAAAATTAGCTATAATTACTGTATAGTTAGTGTTAATAAGAGTAATAGTAATATTTACATAGAATAATATGTATTAACATAGAATAGATCTCATGTAATACTAGTGACTTAAATGTTATAACCAATATGTATGATTCTATTTCTTCATTAACATATTATAATACTACTTAAACAATATCTATCTTGTCACCTAGAACTAGATGTTTTCTATTATTCATCAAATGTCCAATCACACCATTACCAATTACTTCTGAGAAAAAGGGTTGCATGTCTTTATAGGGTAAATAGCTCCCAGTTACCATATAAATCCTGTTAAATATACCTTGTTAAATAGTTTACACAGAGATCTTTGTATGTACTATTATTGTCTCCATATGGGCTCCCCACATCCTCCTCGAGGAGAACTGAAAAAAGACTTGACACAGATAAGCATGGTTCCATAGCAAAGCCTGAGCCCTCTGGAGACAAAGGTAATTCTGACAAATCAGGTGTGTAACCAAGACTTAACCCCTGAGGGATTCACAAAGCCTGGGGAAAACAGGGGTCTGAAAGCAGAGAATGGAGATACTGTCGAACAGATGATTCCACACCTGAGTTCATGTGAGTCATTGAGCTCCAGAGGCAGCAACAGTCAAGGAGGACCTTTAACTGTCACACCAGCCACACAAACTCAGTTTTGGGAAGACGGTTTGGTCCTCAAGGTTAGTGATATTTAGTTACCTGCTATGTATGTTGAGAGTCCTACAGAGGCAATAAACAGAGAGCATGGTAAAGAACCTCTAATGGGTATTGTGTGGCATTTAGAAAGTAAATAAAAAAGAGGAAAAACAAAATAGGAAATATTATTATATTATATTATTATCATGGTAACACCCCTGAAATAGCTCTTAAGGACTCCAAGGAACAATTATAGTTCCCTACAGTGCCTTTGGAGGTACCACCCTAATGCTGGAGGAAAGTGCCAGCTAGATCATCTATTTTGAAATCGGTAGATTTCTTCCAAGCAACAAATTCTGGAAAACCTTTGAAAAGCTTATTGAGTCTGGTAATATGAATCAAATTCCAAGTGTTAATGTGTGAATCAAGTGAGACTAAAAATGTTTCCCCACTATGAATAAGGCAAGAAACCCATAATGAGAGTCCAGAATCAGTCTGGACCAGAAACGGAGCCACAGGATGATGCATAAGAAGCAAATGGGAGATGCAGGGTATCACTCATCACCTGACAATCAGTGGAGAACAACTTGTCATCTGTGTCAAAAGACTGCTTTTATTGATCAACCACCCTTGTCAGCAGTCGTATTAAGAATGTCAATCACTGCTGTTCTGTTGCCAGACTGCCTGCCCACGTGATTCCAAGAGACGTCAGAGAAAACCGTCATTCCCCTTTACACAAATGATGGACAGGGTGCAGAAATGACAAAGCCTAACAGGGAGGGGTGGCACCACTGTGGATGGGAGCAGTGTGTTGTGTAATCCCATCCAGCAACAGGTAGATGAGATGAGAAGTCATCATGCCTTGGCATCTGCTTAAGAAACAAAGAGGAACCTCTATTAGGACTTTAAAAACAGTAAATTCACACATGTCCCTGAGCTCATACAGAAAAACCTAAAGAAATAATAATTCTTAACTTTTTTAACTCAATGAATCTGATCTACTTTATATTATTACCTTTAGCTCCATTATGTAAGGGCAAAGATATCAATTATTATCTAAACACCATATTTCATTTTCTATATTCTAATTATATCATGTTTAGACACAATTTAATATCACATTGCAAAGAATTAAACAATCATCCAAACACAATTAATTAAGACTTCTTTGCTCCTATTTTGATAGTTGCATATTTACTATATCACAATGTTCTAGAAAGCCTGCACAGACACATACACAAATAGGAAAACACATACTCACTCACATACACAGACACACACACACACACTTTTTTTCCCATTTTATTCAATTTCATTTCTCTGTCTGACCAGCATAGTCTAGATTTCACCATGTAAGCTATTAAAGACTTACATTTTATTTGTGCAGAAGTCTGAAGGTTAACCATGAATAATGTTCAAAAATTATTTTGACATTTGTGTGCCTCCCTTATATCATCAGTTTCTAAAGCTTTTTTTATTATTATTTCTTTTGGGATTATCTTTTTTATTGTACATTCAGGTGTAAACTTTTTTAAGGATTTTATTTATTTATTTTAAACAGAGGAAGTCAGGGAGAAAGAGAGGGAGAGAAACATCAGTATGTGGTTACCTCTCACATGCCCCCTACTGGGGATCTGACCTGGTCAGCAACCCAGGCATGTGTCCTCACTGAGAATCAAACCGGCAACCCTTTGGTTTGCAGGCCAGTGGTCGATCTTCTGAACCACACCAGCCATGGCTAGGTGCAAAATTTTTAACTGAAAGTTTTCTGTATTTACTGTTCTTATCCAAGCACATGATAGACTTCCTTGTTTATTCAAGTTTCTTATTCTCCTCATTACAGTTTAGCAATGTATTAATATCTATACTAAAATGTACGTATTTTATATCCCTCTTGTCCTTATGAATGAGTTCTTACTTTTCTTTTTTTTT
>CM052540.1:22762624-22798779 GCA_028533065.1 Trachops cirrhosus
GGCTTGGCCTGAGGAAAGCGATGAGCCTGCTTGTTTATATGTCTCATTTCACCTATTTACCCCCAGAAATCACATATTTCTTGCTAATTCTAAAGAGGAAAATGAAAGGGTATTCTGATATTGCAGTTTTTAAGTTGACTGACATGTTATTTAGCTGAGTGATGTATTTTTACTTATGTCAGTTCTACATGCACATATATGAATTACTAGCTTTATCATATTATGACCAGTTATCTTTCAACCTTCATAGATTTAGGGAATTTTATTTCAATGAGAGCAAAGGAATTTTATAAGGTTATACAGTGAAGTAGCAGTTTACCTACAACATTTTGTTTTGGCAGTGCAATGTGTTTTTTTTTAATTTATTTTTTTCTCATTTGCATACCATTTGAAGACATTTCACCTTTCTCCATAGTCTTCATAGTTTCTATTTCTTCACATAAGATTATGTCACACACCCACTTTATCTGTCCAGTTCCACAGCACACTGGGATGGATCACATCCATCCTAGATATTTTTATTTGTTATGACTGAAATCAAATTATTAATGAAGACACTATTGTATTTTTATCAGTTTCCCCTAGTTCCTAAATATTTACTTCATATATTTGTATTACTAACTGAAGATTTATTTTCTATTGATGTTCAATATGATTGTGATACTTTCTCAAAATGGCCTTATTTCCTTTGTATATTGATTTTTCTTGAATTGTACTGTTATCTGTTAATATTTGAAATATTGCATTAATTTTAATGATATCTCTGGGAATCTTTTTCACAGTAAAACCATCTGAGTTGCTTAGTTAAGGCTTATCTTTATAGACTATTTTTGTTCAGTTTATTACATGCAACTTACATATTTTAACCATTTAATATGGAATTTTTTTGCTATATCTAGTCCAGTGGTTCTATACATTAATCTCTGAAGTTCCCCCAGGGAGATTTAGCAGGTACACTTCTAGTCTTAAATTCTAGAATGATTTTTTTCATTTTCTTTCACTATCTTTTTTTTCCTCCCTGGTTTATCACAATATATTTTCTTAGTTCTTGATACCTGTTTCATAGAACTCATGATTTTTTTTGATATCAAACTATCTAAACATTTGAATTGTATGTGTAATTTTTTAACCCTCAAAACTATCCTATTTGTGTAATGGGTGTTTATTGCAGCATTATTTATAAAAGTAGATTCCTATAAACAAGGGATAAATTTCTCAATAGGGCTGGAATAAATAAATTAAGGAAAACTTATTCAGTAAATATTATACATATGATAGAATGAGCTATAGGCTAATATGGAAAAATACCTAATTATTAAAGAGAAAAGGCAAGGTTTGGAAGACTG
This sequence comes from Trachops cirrhosus, assembly GCA_028533065.1. NCBI lineage: Eukaryota > Metazoa > Chordata > Mammalia > Chiroptera > Phyllostomidae > Trachops > Trachops cirrhosus. Next base: position 22,763,971 of record CM052540.1, read on the forward strand.
CATCAAATATCCATTTACATCACAGATTGATACTCATTGTCACTTAAAATATGGAATTTATCTGTGTATAAATATTAACAGTCATCATGTTACAGAAAGAAGACTAGAGTTCAAATGAAACATATATTTAATTTAAATTCCCTTTATTCAGTTAGGAAGATATTATCATGAGCATGTATATTGAAAATACAAACATATATTCAAAACATTCTCATGATGATATATACAATATATAGGTCTTATGTAATAAAAATATAAAGTATTTTCTATTTATATTTTGAAATCTATGAATAAGCTTTATTTTTGCTGGCCTATTTTTTCAAATTAGAACTTCAGTCAAATAGTTAATGGAGATTAAACTTACACAATTTCAGAGTCTCCTGAACTCTGTAAATGGATACTACTAGAAAGTGTCTTTCTACTGGTAGTTGTTTACAAGTTTATATTATCAGTCTGTGTGCTTGTAAACCTGACAAGTGTGTGTTTGGGGGGGGGTGCTTTGTAGGCATATACAATTCAGAATTATAAATGTCATCTGATGAAACTGTTTCATATACTTTTTGAGCTTTCAAAGTTCACCTTCATTATTTTTCTGCTCCTGATATTAATATATCATTATTTTTTTTAAAAATATGAAACACTAAAACATATGAAAGTAAGGATTTGCTACTGGGAAACGATCTTGACCATGACTCACTACCATTCCCAATTCTTTCTCAAAGTAGGAATAGCAGCTCCTATAGCAAGAGAACAGAGTGAATACCAGAAATGGCCTCTAGTAAGCCAGGGGGCAAGGTCCTAAGAGGAACTTAAAAGTGTGGATAGGTCAAAGGTTCACTGCCTGCAGAAACGGCAACACCTGTGAACAAGTACAAGCTGTGCTGAAAACAGTGAAAGAAGAAAATGGAGTTCTGGTGACCCTAAGAGCCAAAGAAGATAGAAAAAGAAATAAGTATTTGCTTGGAAGGAGAGTGTATGCCACGACAAGGAGATCTGCAGGAAGCCTGTGAGACTAATAGAGGCCTGCAAAGGCCCCGAAATATTTACGAGATCAAGATGACCAGCGGGACCCCCTGAGTTAGAGTTACGGGGCAGCACAGCCCCACTCCCCAGGACATCAGAAATAACATAAAACATATTTTTAAAAGAATAAATTTCTTCCAGAATATGGAGGTGAATCCGAAGGATGAAACTGCAAGGCTTAGAATTCAAATTGAGCAGGGCCAGTAGGGAGCAGATCAGAGAACTCTTATTGATTGATATGGAATCATATGAAATGAAAAATCCAGGTAAACATTTAATAGAGAACTGGGCTTTTTGAAAACAAATTCTAGTTACTGAGTGGGAGAAGAAATAATTTTTTAAACCTAGTTTTATTAGCTATTGCTTCTTTGGGATGTTTTTATAACAACTTCCAGAACATTTTCCTGTAAAGATTCAAAGTGGTCATAGTAAAACACAGCTTCAATATAACATTTTTTACAGTTTTACAGTATTTAAAAATGACAGACCTACCTTAAAAAAAACAACAAAACAAAAGCCAGAAAAAGACTATTACACCCAAAATATAAGAAGACAATTAAATAAACAAGTTTGGCATTTCTGTAAATTTATAGGATAAAACAGAATATTAACTGTATGACTGGCAAGCAGACACAATCTATTACCTAGTTTGAAAGGCGTCCCATTTAAACACACTGTCAGGATTAGGATGGCAGTAGAATTCTTTATACTTTACATACTGGAAGTTACCAAGTCATTCATCATAGTGGTCCCTCAGTTCTCATCAGCTGAAGTGTAAAGGTGGTACTTGAGTTATATGAATTGATACCACCTGGTAGAAAGCATTTCATCAAAAATAATCCACTGAATAGGCCCATAATTCATGTATGTATATGTATGCATATACACAAATGGAAACTATGCAAACATGCACTCACAGGTGTGTGTCTGAATGCAGGTTTGTGTACCCAGGTGTGTGTGTGTATATGAGTACACACACATGTGTATGTACTCATATGACTACATGTATGCCTGTGTGCTATCTATAAATGCACAAGTCTATTTGTATGTGTTTTTTGATATTACCATAGGCATGCTTAGTTTTGTGCTAACATATAGCTTATTTTTAGAACATTTTGTAGGTCATTTTGTAACTAAAAGATGAATTTTCTAGATATTTGATGGATATATTTTCGAAGATTGAGAGATAAGATGATATTGACACTGAAGAAACCATCCATCTCCCTCAATCTACTGAAAACAGAGAAATTTAATTTTAAATATAACCACAATAATTGTGAAAAATAGAATAGTATTAGCAAACTTTTTTCCAAAACACACATAAAAATGAGGAAGCAAATGTGAGTTACTTGATGAAGGAAAAGACCAGAGGAAATCATGGCAGGAGGATGAGAGGGAAGGACTGCTGCGGACTTGGTAACTTAGGGACATGCTGTCACTGCAGAGCGAGGGTTTGTCCCGCAAGTGTCAACGTTTCTGCAGCTTTACTCTCAACTCTAAGGACTTAGATGAATTACTGAACAGTCTGAGCCTCAGTTACTATAGGATAGAGAACAATACCAGATAGGGAGTGTTATTATAAGGAGAATGTATAAGGTGCATAAAACATCTGACGTGTAGCATATGATCAAGAGATAGTCGTTGTCACAGTATGTTTTATTTTAATCATCATTATTGTTAGGTATGTGTTCTGTTCAGCACCACAGAGGAAAGGCATTGGGTATGCGAATATCCTGAGATGCAGAAGAGGTTTCATGCTGATTGGATAGGTTGTTGATCAACTGTGATCAGGCGTTAAAAATATCAGTTTTGTGTTTAGAGAATCATATTCAGGCTAGATCTACAATCTAGGCTGAATAGATCTGGAATGTATTATCTACTAGATTACCTGCTTTTCATAGGTCTTTACTATCTTTATTTTTGTAATAAAATGTTTCTCCTCCATTTTCCTCTCTCTAAAATCAATAAGCATGTCCTCATGTGAAGACAAAAAATAATATATAAAGTGTTATATATGTGTGTGTGTGTATATATATATATATCCATAGTGTTAATCAAAATTATCAGTATAGTATTTTTTATCCATACACAGTGTATACTATACATATTTTCAAAATGTAAGGCAAAATAATTAAAAACACAAAAATGGTCCCTATGTAATAGTTTAAGACCTTAAGAAATTTAATACTAATTAATGTGTTTTAAAATGTTTGATGGGTCTATTTAGAACAATAAAATCTCCTACAAATGAAGTCTATCTAGTCTTCAGATATTGGCTATAAAGCCATAGCTTCATAAAATCCTAAAATTAAAAAAGCATTGATAGCCAAGCCTGGCTATAGTAATGAATTTTATAATATATCTTACCTGTTCTTATCAAGTATTTTTAATGTCACTGAATTTCCAAGTAATATATATCCCTATTATACAACTCTAACTGTTAAAAAAAAAAAAATGTTCTTCCAAACTACCTATTCTTAATGAAACGCATAGGAGGAAAAATTGATATATAACCTATATGAATATTTGACTGAACCCTTAAGTTAGGCATTGTGCTAATCACTCTAAATGAATTACTCTAGTTAAATATCTTTAAAGCTTTGTAATATAAGTACTATTATAGTTTTTACTTTGCAACTGAGGAAATTGGTATATGAAGAGACTAAATAAAATTGACCACAGGCATATAGCTAGTAACTAGATTATTCAGGACTTTGACTTTTGTATACATGAGTCCAAAATATATGATCTGAACTTGCAGCCAATAGTGCTTTTAAATAATTAAACACTTTTTGAACACTTATAGGACACTTACTATTCATTGCCATTGGAGGGAAGGAACTAATACTTACTTGTGCAACCACCTGGAAAAGAGTTTGGCAAGGCTTCAAAATGTCGAAGACAGTACTACCATGTTAGCCTGCAATTACCTACCCAGCTGTACCCCCGAGTACTGGAAATATATGCCCACAGAACAACTGGGACATGCATGTGTATAAACAGCATCATTTGTAATAGGTAAAAATGAAACATTCCAAATGTCCATTGACTGATAAATGAATAAACATAATGTGGCATATTCAAACAGTGAAATATTACTTGGCAATAAAAAGGAATGAATATCATTTGGTAATAAAAAGAAATGTAACATTATTGATCAATATTATAATAGCAATTTACCTGGAAAAATTATGTACAATGAAGTATATATTTTAAAAGGATAAACTTGAAGTATATGAATGACATCAGTAAGTCTGTTAATAAAATAAAGTTCACATAAAATTTCTAGAACTGAACATTTTAATGACTAAAATTAAATTGTATAAAAGATTATACTTAATAATAATTTATTGAAAGTTTTTACCACAAGATCGGGAACTAGATAACACATTTTCCCTACACACATTTTTCTTTCAAAATCATACTGTAACTTGTTAAATTAGGCAGAAGAGATGAAAAGCATATGGGAAAAAAAGAAGACATACCTCTATCATTATTGTCATAAAACATGGTTGTTTACATAGAAATCTCGAATAATCTACAAACAATTAAATTAATAAGTGCAAATGGTATATAGAGAAGTAGGGAAGAATACAGGGAATTAAAAAGCAGAAAAGAGAATGGAGAGAGAAAATGAAAAATAAGTTTATTAACTCTTATGTAAAATCCAGGAATAACATTTTAAGCTAGCGGATTAACAAGTAAATACTTAAATATATTAAGAGAACACCAAGCAATAAACTATTACTTATAAAATGTAATGATCAAAGAAAGAAACAAGAAGGAGGAAGAGGGAAGCAAGATGTAACAAGGCAATCTCATTGTTAATTATAATAGGGAACTAACAGATGCTGTCTAAAAATAATGTGTACATAATCATATGAACAAAAATATAAATAGTACTGAATTTGGAAGTGCAAACATATAGTAAAGAAAAACAACACATGGATTTAACTGTGTTTAGTTAATACATATTATTTTAGTTTTGCTATTTATATGCAAATATTATAAATATAAATTTATACCTATATACAGTTTCCAGCACAAATAATGCCCTTTTTAATTATAAAATAATTTATTACAAAATCATAAGTATGTAATTCTCTAACATAACAATATCACACTCAAGCATACCATATGACATTTTACGTGAAATGTTCAAATTGCTGTCCATCTTTTGTGAGACATTCATGTACCCTGCCAACCACACTCAAGCAGGCATTACTTCTGCTGGACCCTGCATATATGAGGGGAGACCCAAAAATGGAATTATCTTATGGATGGCAGGCCTCTTGTAGTACAGGCTTCCCACACCAGGTGTTCTAGGAACCTATGTGTATCAGTGTACTAGCTGGTGGTGTTATGAGAGGCTGCATTCGGCTTCAGTGAATTTTTTTTGAGGATTCTTTGAACACATTTGCCCATTTCATGATGGAGATTGAGGAGCACACCTGCCTACATCGCTCTGAGTGTTCAGCAGTTTTTGACCAAAAATGGCATGACCCCCATGTCCTACCCTTCCTAGTCACTGGATGTCACCCCCAGCAACTTTTTTTTGTTTCCCTGGATGAAAAAATTCTTCAAAGGGAAATGGTTTGCTGATACGGAAGAGGTGAGACAAAAAATGGGATAAGCACAAAAAGGCATCAAAATGGACGAGTTCAGAAACTGTTTCAAGCAGTGGAAAAGATGTCTTGATAGGTAGATTACATCAAATGGAGAGTACTTTGAGGGTGACTGAAGTTTAAACATGTAAGAATAAATATACAATTTTTAATATATAAATTCCAGGTTTTAGGGGAGTATATCTAATACAGCAAAATAATATGACAAAGTTTAGAAAAACTTTTTAAGTCATATCATGCATATAAACTATCTTACCACATCAAAAAAATGCAAAACAATGATTTTTCCAATTGGCTTATGAAGAAAAATTAAACTACACTGAATATTAGACAATATTCACAACAATAACACAAATACATGCAACTAAAACACAATAGCATGCATGAAAGAATAGGCAAAGATACATCAGACAAATGCAAGTCAAAGGGAAGGTAAGGGCGTGATATTTTTCACACAGCTATGGTTGGACCCACAGAAAGCATTTTGAAAGTTCAAAAGGATATTTTACATTCATAAGATCTCTAATCATAAAGATAGTTATTAATAACTATGGAGCAAGTATCAGCAACAGATTAACAAAGTAGAAACTCTAAGATACACAGCAATACAATTCATCACCAAAAGAAACCTGACTGACCTCCTTGAGACACTGATGGATTCTAGGTCTGGAACAAAAAGGATAAAGACAAGCCTGGGATTTTTTCTCAGAAGAGAACAGAAATAAGTTTTCAAAAATTAACAGGCTCATGTCAAATGGACCCAGCAGACCCTTAAGGGAGTCCTCTCTGAAAAATATCTGGACACATTAGGGACTAAAAATAATAATTCTAATGTATGATGTGTAGAATATTGAGTGAAAATTTCTGAGTCTATAAGATACTCAAAAAACTAAAAAAAATGGTATGTCACTATTTTAGGTGCCTATTAAACAACTCCTTAATTTGAAAAAAAAACAAAAACAAAAAAAAACAGTAGCTGAAGGACAAACCACTAAACATTTATCCTGCAGAAAGTCTTTATAATGTAACTGGATTCTTATGCCAAAGAAGCGTCAAAGTTTCCACTCTGCTTTTGTGGAGGAAAAAGAGGCCACACACTACACCTGACAATGGCAGCCTGACAAACTCAGACCCCTAAAGTAACCACATAGGATGGCCTGAAATTTCTAACTAAAAGCAAGTCACGGAGGGTAGTCAAGTCCTAGGCCATTATCTTACCTGACAAAGGTCAGTCTTTACCTTAACTGACCCTATTATTTTGTCTTTGTTTTTGTTTTTCATCTATGATACATTCACCTTTGGAATGTGAGGACAATTTCCTTTTTCCAGACCCCTCAGGGCACTGTCACTGCATCAGAGCACAGACGACAGAACCCTTCATTTTCATTCTTATGGTGTTAATTGTTAACTGTTAACTATTGCTAAGGTAAGAAACATTCAAACCTGTAGAAAATTAGCTTTTATAAGATAAAAAGCTCTGCTTTTAAAGCATTACACAGTAGCTTGAAATCCTTCCCAGGAAAAATCTGATAAAAATGGATTTCAGGTGAAGAAGGTATATTAGAATAATGTTTCCCCTGCATTTCACTGTAATAAACAACTAGGGGAAATCAATCTAATGAGTACAAAAAAAAAAAAACCTAGCCAAATTAAAAATAGTGAATCTTGATCTAGTACAAATAAGACTGACAAATGAATAGTGTCAAAAGTTGGGTCAGTCACCTGGCTTCCAATAGCTAATTTAGAACCAAATCAAAGTGCAGAAGAGATTAATGAACCTTTAAGCAAATCAGCATAGAATAAAGAGTTGGATAAACAGTGTTGCAATTAGCACACAGGCTGGGACATCAATCTGAGATTCCTAAATACAATATGCAAAGTTGTCAAGAGAAGATTGAAGACTGGATCAGAATGCACAGGAAGAGAGATAAATCATGATGCCCCAAAATAAAAATGACCCATCAGGTGACAGCTGATCTGCTCAAGCAAAAGCTTGTGTCTCTTCAACCAGCATTATCATAAAATAAAATTCTCCTCTCGAAACAAAATTCAATTATTTGTCCCAGAACTGTGTTTTATCACATTAGGGCTCTCATAATTTGGCTGATTGTCACTAGCCAAACTGAATTTGAAAGGGAAATGAAAATTGATCCTATCAGATGGAAAGCCTCCTGTGTGAGACTTTTGTAACAACCCTCGACCAAATTGGTTTAAACAGTTTTCCTGCTCCAGCGGCTGACACAAGTTCCAACTAGCTTCTTTTGACTCCCCGACCTCAGAAATTGCCTCCCTCACTCAACACTTCACATACTCCTGAGTATACCATTCTGTTTTATTCATCAGGGTTCTCTTTGTTTTAAGAGATAAAAGCAACTTGAACTAGTTTTAGGCCAAGAGAGAGTTATGACCACGTAGAAAGGTGGACAGGGTTGAAGCAAGGAGTCTGGGATACTGGGGTGTAATTATCCTAATCCTGTCAGGACTGTTCTGCTTTGTGTAGCCTTGGCTTCTTTCTACAAGCCTGCTTCCTTCTTGCGGCTGTTTTGTGGGGGTTTTTTCAACTGTGAGGCTAGAAATTCTGGGCTTCAGCCATTATTTCTGGGCTCCCATATGCTCAACTTCATTGCCAGTGTTAAAGAGCCTCTTTTTCTTTCATTCCAATTTGAAATATCTTAGAGAAGAATTTTGATTAGCTTTGCATGAAGGAATAACTCAGGGACAAAAGAACTTAAAAAAGTGAACCGTGTTTACCAGAAATGCAAGGGTGTCAGATTTAGGACTGAGTAATAAAATACAAAAAAAAAAAAACAACCAAAAAACAAAAAAAAACCACAACATCCAAGTGACATTAAAGGGGGAAAACAGTACAATATTACCATTTAGTTTATTAAGGTCTGAAAAAAATTTTTTACCATGAGTATCGTATTTATGAAAGGTTAGATCTTCAGACACCAGAATTGAAAAGTCGGTGATAAATTTGTTTTCCTCAGAGAATCAATATTTTATAGGACAAGATTAAGATTTAACTTAGTTTGAGACCTAAAACAAAAACTGTTATTTTTGGTTTATCTCAGGGTGCAAAGTGCTCTCTACTCACTTCCCACCAAGGGACATGCTATTCACACTTACTGCAAATGTGTGGCAGAAAAACTTGTTAGTTTTTTTTCCTAGTTGTCAAGTATCTTTATGTTTTATTTGACCAATTGTATTTGCATAGACACGACAAGAGGTGTTGATTAATTCACAAGAATCTCCTTACTTGGTTTAACAAAACTAGAACCACATGTTATTTTAAGACAGAATTCAAAGCCTATCTGGAAGTGTCATAAGTCCCCTAAGCTTATAACTCTATTGTAGTTTCAGAAATATTCTCTTTATACTATCATTAGCTCATCCTCTGAGATCAGGAGCAAAGAACCATGTCATTCCCTTCAGCTAGGTTATACTAGAGTCTTACCAAACTAAAGGACTCTAGTGTCGTTTATAGATAGATTTCTTTCTATCTTATTGTGGGCTTTTTTTGTGGTGCTGGAGTGGTAGTGCCGTGAACTGACTTAGGGAGTGCAGCTGTGTTTTTCGGTAGCTTCTCAGCATTGAGACTTAGCCTTACTTCCTGACTTCGCTTATCTTTTGTTTCTCTGGTACTTTTTTATCTGCATTTGAGTAAGGAGACATACAGTAATACATTCGTAAACCTTCGCATTTCTCAGAAGGCTATGAAACTCTGGACAAACTGAAAAGTCATCCCCCTTTCCACATACATTGAGGCTCACTTTAATAATAACTCTACAAATTAATGAAATTCTCTTAAATATCCACATTCCTATAGATAACATATAAAAACTGTTTTTTAAGTTATTTAAATCTCCTACATATTTTCCCTTTTGATGGTAAATCTGTGTTTACTAAATATACCTAGATTGTACACAAATATTTATAATTAACTGACCTGCAGCTGAAAGAGAGAGAAGAGCTTGCATTGATAAGTGACACAGCTGTACAGGAGATATACAATTGTAAAAAGTTACTTACCTTTTTATTGCTAGAAAATAAGGGGATCAGAATTCATCACCACGAAATATGTCTCTTGGGCTAAGGATTATTTTAGGCTGACTACTTTTAAGAAACAGAAGATACAGGAAAAGCTCCGAAACCCAAATAGAAGTTACCCTTTTGTAAGAGATATTTACATTTATTAGGAAAATCGCCATTTATATAAGTGTTGCCCTCTCTATATCAGGAAGCAAAAGATGACTAAATCTCCAGAAATTCTCACTAATGGAGAAGGCAAGGGTTTAGGTCTGCATACCAGCCATACTCTTGGTATGTGTTACTGAGCTTTTCCTGAGCAACCTCACATTAGCAGGCCTCCCCCACCCTGCTACAGGGCCCCGAGGTTAGAGTCCCGGAGTCCATCTGCCTGCACCCCTGGCCCAGAAGATTACAGGGGCAGGAATGTACAGTATAGAAAGAAAAAGTATTTAACATGGTATTGGCCCATCTGTCGGTGGGGAGCTGATGACCAGAAGACCTGACTCACTGCTGGGGGAAGGTTACAGATGATGCAGGGCAAAATCTCAACACACTGTGTTCTGGGGCTTCACGGCTATCCTGGGAGCCAATTAGTCAGAGGTGAGGTAAGGGTCATAAACTATTTCTTCGGTCTTGAAGAGTGTTCTGAGGTCTGCTCCAGGATCCCCTTTGGCTACAGGGGAAAGTGGCCAAGGGTTCATTCCACCTGAGAGCTCTGGAGCTTAAACATAACTTAGGTCAAGATGCTCTCTTTAGCCTGCCAGAGGTCCAGCCTGGTGCCTGCTGGTCAGGTCCGGGCTGTTGTCAGTGCTTTCTGATTATCTGGGGGAAAGGCTAGGTCCCTGGGTGGTATATATGCGGAGGGATGATTTCTAGAGCTAGGGTTTAAAGCTAAATTTAATCAAAGTGATATGGACCCTGGTTTCAACCCCTTGCCCCAGTATCTCTTTCTTTTCATTAGCTGAAGATGATATTTAAGATGGTGACTGGGACCATTTGGGGGAGTTACTCAGTCTTCCTGGGTATCTCCCACATCTGCAGGAGGTACAGATGTTATTAAAATTCTGTTTGTTTTTGTCCTCCTAAGCTGTCTTTTTATTACAGTGATATCTCTCCCAAGAATCAGAAAAGGTAGCGAGAAAAATATTTAACCTATACCACAGAAGGAAATATTTTTTTATTTACATTTACATACACACCCAAACCACACAAACACACACACAATCAATGTCAAATAATTCACTTTTTTTTCTAGGTTGCAGGTCAATTAAACTAAAATCTAAGACTGCCACCCCCCGATTGTAGCCAGTAGAAGTGGCGTCCTTTCACAGGGTCATGAGACAAGTATTTTGGGAGACCCGTGCATGGGAGGTTGAGGTTTCAAAGTAAGATTTATTGGTGTGGAAACAGAAAGCTGCCCCCAGGTTCCCGATGTCCTATCTCTGTCCATCCTGCTGTGAAAAAAAATCCAACGTTATCTTCATCAAACCCAGTTCAAAGGCCAGTGTCCAAAAATTCTGTACCATGCTGAAGCTTGGTCCCTCTGACTAGTCTGTTCCTAGCTGTACTCCGGCTGGCCCTGTGTCTGCCCAGGCCCCGGGCAGCTGCGAGGGCCACACAGCTGCTGTGGAGAGAGAATGCACAAATGAACCTGGTGAACATGCATTACCAGGAGAGAGGGACAGAGCTCTCTGTTAAGCCTGGGTTATATTATCTCCACCTTGGAGAGGACCAGGCACCCTTTCAAACCAATCAATCATCTTGCCAGTCTTTCATGGACTTCTGCTGGGCCTCCCCCTTAATCAATCCATTTTCCAGATCTTTGGGGTTCTGTGTGCCTTATCCAATCAGATCCTTTCCCAGCCTAGACAGACAGGCCTTTATGGTTACCAGTTTAGCTCCTACTGAGCATGCCTCAAAGTAGAATTACCCCACTCCTTGCCATCTTGGCTTCTACTACGCATATGCCCAGCAGGGGAATTTCCCCTTTATTGTTTTATCCATCCCCTGGTAATCTGTGAGGAATAACCCATTTACTCTGGGGAGATAGTAAAACTGGTCCTTTCTTCTTACACAGGGGAGGGAGAGCTGTTAATCCCTTTGGCAGGGAAATGCTGTGATCCCTTGGGGAGCCTATAAATACTGCAACTTCCTACCAAAGTGGCTTATGAACTCTAGTTTATTATCCTCCTTAAGGTCTGACTCCCTTTGCTCCTTTCTTTATTAATATCTAACTACCTACGCTAATAAAATGATATAAGGCAGCAGTCCCTAGCCTTTTTGGTACCATGGACGGTTTTTGTAGAAGACTGGTGGTGGGGGACAGGAGGCAGAGCTCAGGTGAGCTTCACTCCCCCACTGTGGGTGGAGGGGCAGGGAGGGAGACTGGAGGCGAAACTCAGGCAAGCTTTGCTTACCGCCTGCCCGGTTCCTGACGGGCCACCCACCAGTACTGGTCCACGCCCCGTAGGCTGGGGACCCATGGTATAAAGAACATGAGCACATGCTTACTTGGATCACACTACAAAAGATATCACTAAAAGTAATTCAGCTACAAATTTTAACTTACTGCTAAAAGTTGAATATATTTTATGCTAGTCAGAGTATAGAACCCCTGTTGACTTCAAACACAGTGGAATTAGTTTCACATCTACTCACACGTTCTTTTCCACACACCAAAACAAGGGCTCACAAATAAGGTTGACAAGATAGATTTCTAAGAAAACTCCTGTTGTGAAAATGGGGCAGGGGCAGCTACTACAGGAAAGGCATGGAACCACACCTAGGTTCCTTTTCCTAGCTCTCCTATTTTCTACAACATTAAACTGCCTAGCAAAGGGTGTAGAGGCCCAGGGCCGGCTGCCACAAAATATGCCTCAATGGCATATTGGTTGCTTTGAATTAATGTTATTTCACAAGCAGCTAGTGCCACAAGGGCATGTTGACCCTTCCTTTCCTTATAGAATGCAGGAAATAAATTTCCCCTGTGAAAGGTGCCCTCCTTTCTCTAGTGGGGCTGAGAGAGACGCCATTATCTCTCCAGTGGAGGTATTCAGGGCCCTAAAGCACCCAAACCCACATGTCTTTGTCTTGTCATTTCTTCTCAAATTTCTTGTTTCTCTGAAAAGTCTAAAAAGCTGACTGGTTTATCATTTTAGAGGAGATTATTTATAAACTCCCATGTGCATGTACAAAACTGATTTTTCTCCTGTCAGTCTGGTTTTGTGTCAATGTTATTATTAGCCCACTCATAAGAACTTGAGAAAGGTAGAGGGGGGATTTCTCCCCCTCCCCAACAACAGGCACAAACTGTGTCTGTCTTGTTATGACTGTTGAAAACTTATTTCAGCTCAGGGAAGTCCCTTTTGCCATATAAAGGAACATACTCACAGACTCATAGGATTAGGATGTGGAGCAAGGAGCGATAGTATTCTGCTGCATCTCTCTTTTCCGTTTCTTTCAATTATATCTTTATCTTTGTAAGAATCATATGTGTTTTAATTTGCTTTCCTTTTTAAGCCAAGGTTGCTCGTGTTTTTCTGCCTGTTTTCGTTTTCTTTCCTAACCATGTTCACACACACCACCTGTTTTTAAAAGGCCTTGTGTTTCTCAACTGCAGGTTCAGTCTGTGTTGAAATCACAGTCGCTGCCCTTGACCTATCATTGTTTTTGAAATTGATATGTTGCCTTTTTCCAAGTATGAAAAATAATTATTCAACTATTTAATAATTATATAATAATTTATAAGAATAAGAGTTTGTTAAAAACAACAGAGAGGAGAAATTTTTCAAAACTGATATTTTAACTCTCTAAAACAATATTTTACTATTAAAAATGAGACTCTGAATAGTGATTGTGTGAACAGTATTCACAATTGCATGGGGTGGGTTCTTCACCCTCACCAGGGAGCTCCTATTCTATTTACAACCGATTATTGTTAACAGATCTGAATTTTATTCTGTGAGCTAAAATAATGTTTAATGTATTAAATATAAATGTGAACACACTTGTCTTAAAAATCATGTTAGACCAGTATCACCTTTGAAAGTGAATTGCTAAACACTTTTTAAATAGCATTCTAGTTTATTCAGTTTTGCTAATTGTACCAAGAACAAATTTATTGTTAATATTCTCTTACCAAAAATCCATTGCCTGAAGTTTCCACACTTTTTATATCACAGTTGTATGTAGAATTCTCTTATAAATTTTTTTAGAATTACAAATCAATTTCTGTTTTCTAAGTAATCAGAGTTATCATTTTTATTTCATTTCATTCCATTTTATATTTTCTTTCGCATTAATCCTCTACTACTTAGCATATGAATGTATGTGTATTGTATTACAGATACCATATTTTGCCCTGTATACTGCCCTCCCATGTATAGTGCATGCCCATGTTTTTTGCCCAAACTTTTAGGAGAAAAATCTTTCACTTTAATTTTTTAATTCAATTATTTATTTATTTATATTCAGAAATAAATCTGATTATCATATTCCAGGGTATTATCTTGCATACAGATATTGCTATTGCTTTTAGGGTTATACTTTCAATGCATAAGCATAAATAAAAGAATTAAAAACATTCATATAGGTACAGAATTAGTACTACCCATGTATAATGTGCATCCTTATTTTTCCCTCAAATATTTGGGCAAAAATAGTGTGCATTATACATGGCAAAATACGTTATATCACACACTAAAATGTGAATATACTTTAATGAATTTTGTGATTCTTAGTCTTCAAAAGTTGTTTACATTGTGGCTTACACTTTCATGTATTCACGGTTTCAAAGAAATGAACGTGCACATGTTTACCAAGCCCATGTTGTCTGATTCATTAATTTAGCCTTTATTATAAGTTAGTCTCCTATTTCCTGTGGGTTTATTTGTTTTGTTTTCAGCACCTTGTGTAGTACTTTATTTTCATTCACTCCTCTTATAATAAATTAAAAGAGGTATGTCTTCAATTGGTAAACGTTGGCTGAATTTTATGTTTTAAATGATGCATTCTCAGTGCCATTTATTTCTTTATACTTTTTAGGTCAACTTTTAATCTTTTCTTTCTTGAGACTTACAAAGATTGTTTTACAATTTTCTAGAATTTTAATATGTGGGATAATGATATTTCTTATTTGTTTTTAATTTCTTGTTTTAAAGGAATTCATCATAAAATATTTAACCTATTCTTTGAAACTTACAGAAATATGCAGTTGAAACTTATACTTTATTTACTGAAATATATCATAGTTATATAAAAATGTTTTACATATGGAATCTACATAGTCAAACTCATAGAAGCAGAGAGTAGAATGCAAGTCTCTCAAGGCTGGGAACAGGGGGAGATGGGGAGATGTGGGTCAGAGTGCACAAGATTTCACTCATACAAGATGAGAAAGTTCTGGAGATCCAATGCTTTATATATATATATGCATAGTATATCATATATGGTGCATGGCATTTATAATACATAGTATATATTATATACAGTAATAATATATGTAATTAATATATATGCACACTACCAAATTATTTTACATATATACAGTGATACACATGGTATATGATGTATATAGTATATATGATACATAGTATATCAAGTGTTGAGAGCTTAATTGTGGTAATCCTTTCACAATACATCTATGTATCAAAACATCAAGTTGTACACTTTAAATATGTACAAATTTTGTCAATTATATTTCAGTAAAGCTAACAAACAGAAATCACACTCCATCAAAACATTTTTAATGTATATAATTTAATATACAGTCAATATTCATAAATTACATAAACCATATATGTGTGCATTTCTATTATGTTATATTCAACTTTCTTCACTTGCACATCTAAAGGTCATTACCACTCATGCATCTAATTGGCATATCAAATTTACAAGTGTACAGAACAAAATTATAAATACACCCTCCATTTCCTCAAGGCTACTTCTCCCCTCAGTTTTTCTTTCCCCAGCATGCGTGCATGCTTTCTTTCCCCAGAAGACATGAGTGCTAAGACCTTTCCCCGGAGACACGAATGCAAAGACATGAATGTGAGGCCAAATGACCTCCTAGTCAATGTATTCATTTGTTTCCCCCACCACTACCCCATCGATTCCATTAGCAAGTCTTCTACCTGAAATATGTATATATGATCTTTCCATTTCTCTTCAGAGCTGTTATCTCCCTGACTAAAGCTACAACAATATTCACCAAGTTTATCATTACAGCTTTATCATTGGTAGCCTTCCCATTATTTCTCAGCATTGCAACCAAAATGTGTTTTAAAAAAATTTAGCAGTCCTACATTTTCCACCTCTTCCTAGTTATCATTCCCATCCCATTTGCTTAAACTTCTCCAATGGCTTTTAATCATCCCTTGAATAATATCCAAATACATTGCTGTGGTTGATAAAATCTAGTGACTATTACCTCTCAAAACTACACTCTTGGTGTCCCCCTTAATGCTGTGCTGTGACCACCTTATCTGGCTTTTTCTTCTGTGCCCAGCCCAGCTTACGTCACCATTGCACTTTTATACATTTTCTTCTTTGTGTATAGAATTCTTTCCACCCAAATTTTATACTTATTATCTTAATAATGAGTATAAAACTCATTAAAATCAGTAAGATAACTCATTGTTTTAATAATATAATTATTTTAATAATGAGTTAGCGGTTACTCATTATTAGAATTTGACAAAATGACCCATCCTCAGAGAGAACTTCCCTTACCACTCTTTTTAGGTATATTTCCCTGTCACTCTCTGATTTTGTAATCCTCCATTATCTGATTCTTCATGTGTTCATTTTCCAAGAATCCTTCCTCTAAGACAGTCCCATGAAACACAGGGACCTTATAGACCTTATTGCACTTCTCTGTCCTCTGCTCTTAGTGGGAAACATAAGGTAAATATTCAATAATTATTTGTTGGATGACCGCTGTCTCTCTTCCCACCAAATGATCTCCTTCACTTTTCAGAAATTGATTTCCCTTCTCACAAGAAGAAAGTTTGATCCTTAATCCTTTGCAACAGAAAATATCCCACAACTTTGTCCATTAGCTTGACAAATTCACCGAGACAAAGAAATATGGCCCAAATGAAAGAACAGATCAAAGCTCCAGAAAAAGAATTAAGTAATGAGGAGATAGCCAACCTATCAGATGCAGAGCTCAAAATGCTGGTAATCAGAATGCTTACAGAAATGATAGAGTATGGACACAAAATAGAGGAAGAAGTGAAGGCTATGCAAAGTGAAATAAAGAAAAATATACAGGGAACCAACAGTGAAGGGAAGGAAACTGGGATTCAAATCAATGATTTGAACCAGAAGGAAGAAATAAACTTTCAACCAGAACAAAATGAAGAAACAAGAATTCAAAAAAAAGATGAGGAGAGGCTTAGGAACCTCTGAGACAACTTTAACTGTTCCAACATCTGAATCATAAGGGTGCCAGAAGGAGAAGAGGAAGAACAACAAATTGAAAACTTATTTGAACAAATAATGAAGGAAAACTTCACCAATCTGGCAAAGGAAATAGACTTCCAGGAAGTCCAGGAAGCTCAGAGAGTCCCAAATAAACTGGACCCAAGGGAGAACACACCAAGACATATCATAATTACATTACCCAAGATTAAAGATAAGGGGAGGATCTTAAAAGCAGCAAGAGAAAAGGAGACAGTTACCTACAAAAGAGTTCTCATAAGTCTATCAGCTGATTTCTCAAAAGAAACCCTGCAGACAAGAAGAGGCTGGAAAGAAGTATTCCAAGTCATGAAAAGCAAGGGCCTACATCCAAGATTATTCTATCCAGCAAAGCTATCATTTAGAATGCAAGGGCAGATAAAGTGCTTCCTGGATAAGGTCAAGTTAAAGGAGTTCATCATCACCAAGTCATTATTATATGAAATGTTAAAGGGACTTATCTAAGGAAAAGAAGATTAAAACTATGAACCATAAAATGACAACAAATTCACAACTATCAAAAACTGAATCTGAAAAACAAAAACCAAAATAAATTAAGCAAACAACTAGAACAGGAACAGAATCACAGAAATGGAGATCACATGGAGGGTTATCAGTAGGGCAGGGAAGTAGGGAGAATGGGAGAAAAGGTACAGGGAAAAAGAAGCATAATTGGTAGGTAAAAAATAGACAGGGGTGGTTAAAAATAGTATCAGAAATGGAGAAGCCAAAGAACTTACATGTATGATCTGAGAATATGAACTAAGGGAGGGGGAGGATGCGGGTAGGAGGGGGTTGCAGGGTGGAGGGAAATAAAGGGGAGAAAAAATGGGGGAATTGTAATAGCATAATCAATAAAACATACTTAAAAAGGAAAATGACAAGTACCATATAATTTCACTCATATGTGGAATCTAATCAACCAAATAAACTAAAAAGCCAAATAGAAATAGGCTCATAGGTATAGAGAACAGACTGTCAGCTGTCAGAGGGGATGGGGTTTGGGGGCTGGGTGAAAAAAATAAAGGGATTAAAAAAAAAAAAACAACTCCTAGACACAGATAAAATTATGGTGATTACCAGAGGGAAAAAGGGTTGGGGGGAGGTAAAAGGGGGTAATAAATGGTGACAGAAGGACTTGCTTTGGGTGGTAATCACATAATACAATATATACATGATGTATTACAAAATTTTATACTTAAAACTGTATAATTTTATTAACCAATGTCACCTCAATAATTTCAATTAATACAAGAAAAAAAAGAAAAAACAAACATTACCATTAGGAAGGTTGTGCGCCCTGCCTGGGGAGAGGGCCAATAACACCTCTCATGTGGACTTAAGCCTAGCTTGAAGTCCATTCTCTTCTCAATGCCCTGCAGGGGTCACCATGGTTCCCTTCCTGCACTGGGGCCTCTGGTCCCTGACATTGCCCCGAGCTGCTGCATACTATGGGAGGAGGCATCTCCCCCTACTGGCGGACATCTGCCTGAACATCCTGATTGCAAACCTGGAGAAAATCGTGTTCTGAACAACCTGGCTCAAGAAGTCTTCCGGAGCATTGAAATTTCCCTCAGGAAGTAACTGATTGATCCCCTGGGGTATTGTCTTGACTAGGATTGTTGTGATGTTCCATTGAACAGGTTCGATGCTGCCAAGCTTCCCTTGAGATGCCTCTGAAAACACATAAATCCCAAGATGCAAACCATGGCAGGGAGCATCTGCCTCTATCGTGCTGCACCCGCACCACATGAAGGAAAGCTCCTCATGGCAGTTAGGAACTTCAGCAATAGTAAAACAAAAGACTACCAAGAAATTCAGAGGATTCTGCTGGCTTGCTTACTTTGAAAGCACTTGGGGATCTTGAGGATGAGTCTCTAGCTGCCTGCCAGCACTTTATTGAAAACCAGGGTTGTCTGTCCTCACCCAGGAGAACAACAGGGCTGAAGTCTGAGAGTTTTCGTCAAGCTGGCTGCAGGAGATGTGGTGGTGCATATCAGCCATGTAGAAGGCTGTTAGGGGAGAAGTGACAAGCTTCTTCTGACTCCGCTGGGTCTGACTTGTATTCAGTTCAACACAATCCATAGCTCAAAATGGCACATTTGGGGATGGCATGTCTGCCTGCTCAGGTGATTAGATAAGACTAAATTCAACCGAGTACCTCAAAATTTTAATTTGTGTGATATTGTGATCAAAGTGAACAAAAAGATGAAGATTCAGAGAAAGACTTTACCAAAGAATCAAGGAGCACTCTTCCCTAGCATAGAGACAAGAAAAATAGGGGCTTGTCTGAGAACTTCACAATATCAGCTGTCAGAAGCTTTTGTGTCCTCTGCAAAGCTCCCGGGTGGAAAGATGTGAACCCCTTCCTTGCCCTAGTTTCGACAACCAGTGATATATTTTTGCTGCTCATCTGTTTAAATACAAGTTGTTGAAGGACAAAAGTAAATTCCTCTTCCAACAGTAGCATTTTTAAAAACACAATAAAACATTTCCCATAAATTATATTAGTTTATTCTCATAACTCTTATTTTTGTTATGAATTTTTAAGTAAAATGCACTTTTTTAGATGATCAAAATTTCCATTGCTCTTGGTCACATAACTAATAGTGATATAGCTAGAAATCAAAAACCGCTTCATTAAATGTTTTTCTCCTTGTTCATTTCATCAAACTGTAATGCTTTGTGGAAGTGTGTGCTGTAGGTGGCCAGAATCCACTTATAAAACGAGAAGAAATGTGAATTGCCATTTACATTCACATTCTGATTTCCACACA
The DNA here is from genome assembly GCA_028533065.1 of Trachops cirrhosus. Classification (NCBI taxonomy): domain Eukaryota; kingdom Metazoa; phylum Chordata; class Mammalia; order Chiroptera; family Phyllostomidae; genus Trachops; species Trachops cirrhosus. The sequence goes on from CM052540.1 coordinate 22,783,889, forward strand.
TGTAAAAGCACGAAGTTTAACTTCTACATGTCATTGTGGTAATGCATACCCAGAGAAGCCGGTATGTTCCAAGGCAGAACAAGACAAGTAAATGTTTAGAACATCACCATGATGTTCTTGTCCTTACTGCCGTGAAAGGCTTTGAAAGTCTAGAACACATATCTTATACATAGTAATAACTATAGAGATAGAGATTACCTCTGTTTCTCTTTCCCTCTATGATATTGATATATATGTACTATTATATGTGACTTTTGTAATGTATAGAAAGAGTCCAAACGGAATGTAATTTATATATTGCGCACACACACATATATTTACTTTTATCATTTTGGTTGTTAATGCTAGTAAAATTACAGAAATGAGTTTTATTATTCATGGTTGCTTAACAAATTACCCCACGGCTTAGAACTTCAAAACAAAAATCATGTATTATCTCACACAGACTCCAGGGCCCAGAAACCTGATAGTGGCTTCGCTGGGTGAGGCTAGGTGGTTCTGGCTCAGAGTTTCTCAAGAGCTGGTTTTACCTATTCAGTTAACTAGAAGTTAGGAAGTGCAGCCCACAAGCAAGTACCAGGAGGTGGAGTCACTGGAGCCATCGTGGAAGCTGGCTACCACAATTTCATGCTCAAAGTATATTAAATTTCCCCTAATTACTGCTTGTTGGCTTATTAAATATTTTTAGTGAATTTGTGTTTCTCGCCAGAACAGTGAAGATAACTATAAGCAATGAAATCAATTATAGAGTGCCTGAGCAGCAACCTGGGTTTGGCTTCTTGTTTTGCCATTAATTATCGGTGCAATTTTCAGAAGATGCTCTGTTTGCAACACAGGTTCCTCGTCCATTTACTTCCTCAATAAATATATACTGAGCACCTACACATTATTCCAGATGTTGCAGCACATCAGTATAGATAGTCCTGCTCTGTGGAATATTACCTTCTGCTTGACTTCTAAATTAATTTGAAGCTCTAAAAATCATATTAGTTATCTATATTTATAAGGACAAGTGAAAGTCTATAGAATCCCAAATGGCCAGGATTAAAGCCAGGAAGGAAGACACATATAATTTCTGAGTTGCAAAGTATAGAGCTGAAGATAATCACAAAAATAGAATATCTGAATTTCATCAAATGGTACAGCATTAGGAAAGAAGGGTGTAGGGCAACCAACCAGACCAAAGGGGCTCAGGCCTTGAGGATAACAGAGCCTGAAAGAACTCCCTGAATCTTTTTACCAAGTAGCCATAGGTAATTTATATTGGGGAATTTAAATTAAGCCATGTGTGGAAAGGGGACTGTTAAATAAACAATTCCAGCTTGATCAGTCTGCTATGGCTATGCTTCTGCTAATGGTTCAGAAATATATTTCCCAGGATGCATGGCAGGAGACTCTAAAGATAATGCTGGTTAATCACAAGGTTTTAGAAAACATATCTTCTTACTGATTCCAACACTTGTCCCTATATTTTTTTCTGTACTGATTAACTAGGGGGATTCACTAGATTTGAATCTTATGGGACCTCATATAAAGATGCCAATGTTATGACAGTTGAAGCATTTGAGGTGGTAATACTCTCCAGAGCACAGGGATTTTGGGCATATTTTATTAATTTCTTTAACAGGAGAGTGCTTTGTTGATGCTGTTTTTCAAAGGGAAGGGAAGATTAAAGAAACTCTAGATTTCATTGTGTTGTCACTAAGTGCATGAATCTTTGTGAGTGTGTGTAGGGAGACGGGCTCTGTGTGAGAAGGGATGTTTTGAGTAGAGTAATGTATTACATGATATGTCATTAAAGATCATCTTTAATATTTCAATTAAATACTCCATTTAAACATCAAAAATGGCGAGCAGGGGTTGGATGGGCTTCTGGGCATTTGCTACAAGAGAACTCTAAACTCATCTTTACTGCTGGGTGAACAGAAAGAGTTCAAGAGAATGGGAATCTGGAGGGTGGTTCAAAAGGATCCAGGGCTTTGCAGTCCTGGGAATGTCCTAACGTTTGTACAGTTTGTCCTCAAATAAGGCTCAGCTGGTGAACAGGGCTCAGGCTGTGGGAGCTCACATACTGCGATGTTATCCTGAAATGCATTAAGAGCATAGGGTCACATTGGGCCTCTGAAAATCAGGTATTGCTTTGAGGCTATAGTAGACCTAGTCTCAGATTTGCAGAGCTGAAGTGGTTTTTACTTTACTTGAACTCAAATGTAGGTAGAATTTTAGCATAGATTCTTAAAAGGTGGGATTAGATAACTGCAGTATTCAAAGATTGGGGGACTGGAGGGATTTCCACAGCTCCCGGGGTGCACAGAGCGTTGCCTAGAGTACTTAAGACAGCTTAGGCAGTATGGTCATCGGGGAATGATAGCCATAAACAGTAGCCCTTTTTCACTGCTCTTGTTTTTAAGTTGTGGTCTCATTGATATGTAGACAAAGTGTATTGGTAGATATTTGTGGACATGTTTGAGTTATAAAAATGTTTCTTGCAAGGGATCTCTTAATACTAAATGTATATGTATTACTTATAATGTGAAAGTGAGAAGAAATTAAATAGGTTAACATCCTTGTGGTGCCATTTTGAAATGTTAAGGGCAAAATGAAATAAACTGAACTTAAATTGTAAATACTTTCTCTATTTAATATTTATATTATAAATTTCAGAAAAATAATAACTCCTAAGAATTAGCATTGATATATTGAATGTTGTGCTGTTTTATCAATACATTAAGCAAAGAAGGAAAAGAAAACTTAGAAATTTTGACACTGCTGATCCACTGATGCAAAAGAATGTATAGCAGGTGTTGAAATAAATAAGCCAAGAGGTAGGTATTCCCGTAGCTGCCATTGCCTTCTGCTCCCTGAGCACTTCCAAACATCCACATGTTTTTTCCCATTCTCTTTTCTGTGCTCCAGATTCTGTTGTATTTAGCCATCTGCCATCTGGTTTTGAGATTCTCATTGACGTAGGTACCTGAAACTCAATGTCTCCTCAACTGTGCTCAGACATTTCCATTTCTTTGTAAACATCAAGGATAGAGGTTTGTTTCTTTCAGGATCAGAGTTTTGTGGGGTTTTGCAGTGGCTGATTGTGTTACGTCTTGATTGTGATATTCGTTTATGAGAAGAGATATTGCAGAGTGTTCTCCAAAGTCTGACAGGGAGTCAGTCATCTCTGAGCTTTGACAGCCCAGGTTGGCTTCGCTCCGCCACCTTCTTCTCGTAGCAGAGGTCCCTGTTTGCTGATACGTTTTGTAATTGCTCACGTAGAGTGTAAGTTCCAAGAGAACAAACAAGTCAATATAAAACCATAGAAACTGAAACCCTGGCTCATACATATTAGGCATTCAACAAATATTTATTAAATTAGTAGAGTGGAACTTACCTTCCTGTAAACTGATAGGAGATAAATTCAGTGGAATCTCACTTTCTCCCTAAAAGTTAAAAAAAAGTATCAGATTTCTCTCCTTTAATATTTTCAGTTGTAAATGTTAGCATAAGCCATCTAAAAGAAACTAATATACTGCCCATAGATAACTGATAACCTGGGTGTGAGAAACCTCAATGGTTTCAGGCGTCATATGATCCTAACTGACCTAAGCTAGGTTGGAGATGTTGAAAGATGTTTTCATGATACAACAGTCTGAAACCATTCAAGAATAGAAAGGGTGGTGTGTTTATTTTATCATCCCAAATTGACTTTGTTATCACAATATGATTTATTAAAAAATCTTTCCTTGATAATATGAAAATATCAAAAATAATTCTGTAGATGAAATTATTCATATGTGAAATTCATAGATGAAATTACTCCTATATATGAATTTCATATATATGAAATTATATATATACATAAAGTGTCTATGACTTTCTGGACTCACAAATCTGTTCCATTGCTTGGCCCACTAATCTCTGTGCCAGTAACATACATTTTAGTTATTATATCTTTGTAATATTTTAGTACTTTGTAGAAAAAATTTATTTTGATTTTACTTTTATTTAATCAAAGATTTATTTTCCCTGCTGAATATAAATCAATTTTCAGTTTTGATTAAATAAGTACTTGCTGTCACCTTAGAAGTGTACTTGCTGTTTTATTACATTAGTTTGATAGAACTGACACCTTACTAATAGTCTGCTTATCATTAAAGACACAATCAGGTCCTATTTTTGTCTCTTAAAAAATTGTGTAGCTTTCTTTATATTGGTGACTCAAGCAATCTGTTAGTTTTTATGATGTTGCTTATTAGAATTATTATTTTGAATTGGGTCTTAACTTGATTGCATTTTTCTATAGGATAATTTAAATATATGTAAAAACCATAGTTTTCATATATGTATTTATTATGTAACTACCCATTTTACTTTCATTTTAGATGGCAAAATTATTTAAAGTCCCTTCTTTCCTCGTTTCAAGTAGATAACCATGTTATATTCAAGTTATAAACATTTTTGCCATTTCTTTTCTAAGTTGTAGGTCTTAGTTACTGTTCATGATTTATTATATTGTCTAAAGCATATAGTTATTAATTACAGGGATGATAGCATATTTAAATGGAATATTGTGTTTCACTGAGAGATTTTAACTTTAAATAATTATTCTTAAATGAAGATTTTTTCATATCATATATTTTTGTTTATATTATTATCATGAAAAGTTATATTGATATAATTTTTCTTTTTTCTTTTACTTTTTTATTGTTGCTCAATTACAGTTGTCCCAAATATTCCCCACTGCTCTCCCCCTTCCCACCCACCCCCCACTCCCACAGTAAATCCCCACCCTGTTTTCCATGTCCATGGGTCCTTTATACATGTTCCTTGACTGGACCCTTCCTTTTCTATGCCCCATTATCCCCCTCCTACTGCCCCTCTGGTCCCTTTCAGTGTGTTCCTTATTTTCACGTCTCTGGTTCTATTTTATTTGTTTATTTGTTTTGTTGATTAGGTTCCTCTTATAGGTGAGATCATATGGTATTTGTACCTCACTGCCTGGTTTATTTCACTTAGAATCTGTATGCTAACCAGTTCCATCCATGCTATCACGAAGGATAAGAGCTCCTTCTTTCTTTCTGCTGTGTAGTATTCCATCATGTAAATAAACCATAGTTGTTTGATCCACTCATTTACTGATGGGTACTTAGACTGTTTCCAGCACTTGGCTATTATAAATGGTGCTGCTATGAATATTGGAGTGTATAGGTTCTTTTGAATTGGTGTTTCAGGATTCTTAGGGTATACTCCCAGCAGAATTTTTCATATTGCTGAGCTGTCATCCTTTCATCCACTTCTTTTCCCATGGCTCCTCTCTACTTTATAGACAATATAGCCTCCCACACTCTTTCATGGTTTACCTTTATCACACTAATATTTGGCTTAAAGTTCCTGTTTAATTTCCACTCAGAAGTTGATCTCTACTCTAGTCTATTCTTTATTGCCTTCTGGCTCTTAAGCAGTATCCTTAACTTTTCTATCTGCTCTTTTGTATTTTTCCTCCAAGAGCCCAAACAACAAACACAGATTTTTTTCATTTATTCAAAACAGTAACAACAAATTCTGTTGTGCACAGCACTCTCTAAAAGATTTCGAAATCAAAGTCACAATTTTCTTTATTTTCAGAAATGAGCTGTCATAATCTATTTTTTGATAATTATGTGTTCCCTTAAACTGTTTATTCTTATTTCTATGACCCACTGTTTCTTACTATTATCTTTTTCATAGTTTAAATCCTAATTTGTAATATAGTGGGAATGTTTTGCTAAAATTTTATGGTGGCCTTAAAAAAATCTGAATTTACAAATAAGATTAGAAAGTAGCTTTTTTTTTTGCAAATCTAACTTTAAAATTTTTGAACCAAGTTAATTTTGGCTTAAGGAAACAATTTTGGAAAAGTTTACATTGTTCTCTATAAGCTTGAAGGTTTCATATGAAATGCAAATTTTATCTTTAATGTTCAGTGAAGTTAATCTTTCAGCCACACTATATGACATCTTTTGGGTTAGTAGTATTCCTTAGCAAAATTCTGTGATGGTTGCTATTTAATTTATATCTGATGCTTATTCCACTTTACTTTTTCCCAAATAGCTTTCTCTTTACTGCAAGTTTGGTTGGTGTCTCTTCTAGGTGTTCTGTTTATCTATCTATCTATCTATCTATCTATCTATCATCATTGATTTATTTAACAGTTATATAGTTTCTGTTTCAAATTAGACAGTTCTATTAAATCAACACCACTATTTATCACCCATTATTTTATTATACAACTTTGTGATTGTTATATGTACATTCTTATTTTTTGGTTAAAGTCTATTTTAGAAAATCCCCACACCCGCCCTTCCCCTTGACACTCCCTCCCCTCAGTGCAAGAAGGCTACCTGGGCAGTTTGTACTTTTCATTTGAGCATATTATTCATGTGCTATTTATAAAACATGTATTATTCACATTATTTTGTTAATATATAATCATACATAAATTAATAGGTAAAATATATCAATAACAATATAGCACATGCACTTATAATAAATATATTTATTTGTATATTAAACAATACATAAAACAATTTATATTAAGCTGTACACACAAACAAAAACAGGCACCAGGGACTCCCACTTCTACTTTTTTCTAGTGATAATACAAGATTTATGATATTCATAAATACTCTATATAATAATATTGGTATATCAATTACATTTAGGGGATATTAGGGAAAAGAGCTGTGCTCAAATATCTTTGCATTTATAATTAATCATTTTTTAGCCATATTACTTTTAGTATTGCCTTTTACTTTGTCTATCATGTGTTAAGCCTTAACTTCATATAACAATAAATGAGTACTTCCTCAAAAACTAAGCTTTGACATTTACAAATGGGTGGCTACCTCATGTAATATGGGGTATGCTATATGAATAGTCTCTTGTGTTTCCCTGCAGATTATCAACATTTGATTTCTTGGTAACAGAAACATAAAATGTAGAATGTGCTTATGTACTAGACATCAGTGTTTCCATAGATTGTATGTATAAGTAAGAGGAGTATTTGGATCATTTTTCATACAGAAAAGCATTTTCTCAGCCACATAGTGATTCAGTATGGGAAGACTTATAAAAAGCCTTCCAGGCACAAATTATTAGAAACTCTTTGGTCAGCAAAGATGTTATACAGTCTCATGAAAATGAATCCTGCTGAAAAACGTCTTCTGCCTTCCTGTTTCAGAGTTACCTGAAAACATAGCATGGCCAGAATTGCATTAACCATGGATACTTAGAGTCCTGTTTTTAAATGTAATTGGGAACACTGATGAAAAAGTTTTTAGAAGAGCGCTTATAATAAATAGAGTCTAAAATTATACTATTCATAAAGTTTTGGTTGGAGAGATTGTTTTATTGACTTCATAATGCCTCCAACAAATTAAACTTGGGTTCCAATTGAATGTATGACTTAGAAAAATATTCACATAGGTTCTTATTAAATGTCTGTTTCCTGGATTAATTTCATCATAATTCTTTTCTTCCTATGAATCATTGGCATGAAACAATATTTTTCCAGAATATTGTATAAGTCTCTCCAATATTTTGCTTTGAATAAGTAATAAAAATGTGTGAAAGAACTTATGTAGTCAACCTTAAGAGAAGGTCTTTCAGAGACACTGAAAAGTCAAATGAAAGAAATAGTTATGATCATTTGGCTTGAAATATAGGGAATAAAATTTTTCTGAATGGGTTGTCTAGGTACCTACAGAATGCACTGCTATTTCCAAGAACTGAGTCAAAAAGACATGTGGCTGAGTACTTAAAGTACAAAAGAGGTTAAAAGGAAGAAGACAGGGAAGTTAGTTCTAGTCCCAGCCTGATTACTCACTAACAAGTGACATTACCTATAAAATATGACTTTTATGCCACCTTCTTGATCAGACAATATTATTATCATATGTATATGAAAGTGCTCTGCAACACCAGCTAAATAATATGGACTATTATTAACAAAAATAGCAATGTTAGTTAAATTTTGCCTATTGCTTAATATGTGTCCAGTGCCTTTATATATGGTCTCATCTAATCCTTAGAACAACCCCATAATGAGTACACTCTTATTGTTATTTTGATGCTGAGGGAAATGAAGTTTGCCAGTGGTTAGGCACCTGGCCCAGGCACACACAACCAGAGGTGGTAGAACAGGGACTTGGCATGCAGCTGCATTCACTTTGCCAACTTTCTCTAACTCAGAACTATTAGACATCATTTTCATTAACAGCAAATAGGGAAAGTGGAATTAATGTATGTCTACATTTTATTCTAGGTCTAATACTCTGTGCTTCTAACTAGAATATTTCTCAATACACTTATCAGAAGAAGTTTGAACCTCATGTAAATTTATAACAGTTTATACATACTTAGCAGTATTCTGGAAATGTTTCTGTCATAGTCTCAGATGTGGACAAAGGCATAAAAGGATAACTAGCAAAAGGAGCAGAAGACAGAGGAGAAGTTGTTCGGATAACTTGGAAAAACAAAAACAAAAAAGGTTGTTGGCTAAGACCACAGTGTAAGGAATTAACAGTAGTGTCTAAAGAGAAGCAACTGCTTTCAGGTAACACATGAGTTAATTAAAAGGAAGGTATTCCAAATGATTGAGATTTTCTGGTGAACGCTCTGAAAGTCAAACATCAGAAACACACTGCTCAAATTAACACTGTGGTGCATTGAACATAAGACTTAATATAAAAATGATATTCCTTTATAGTTCTTAGGATTTTACACTCTTACTTATCTTTTATAAGTCTTTTCCCATTAAATTTATTCTCAAGTTTTACTAAGAGCCTAGTAATTATAACTGAAATTGACTAAGGGTTAAAGAAAAATATCTTCTTTATTTTACAGTTTTTAAAATTTTATTAAATATTTTTGTTTATTTACTTTTTAGAGAGAGGAAGGGAGGGAAAAAAAGGTAACATCAATGTGTGGTTGCCTCTCACGTGCTCCCTACTGGGGACCTGGCCTGCAACCAAAGCATGTGCCCTAGACTGGGAATTGAAAGATTTGCAGGCCAACACTCAATCTGCTGAGCCACACCAGGCAGGGCAGAAAGTAACTTCTTGAACAATCACTACATACTTGGCATCCTGTGCTCCACACACCTCATCTCATAAAATTCACAGCAGCCCCAAAAGTAGATATCATCATCATTCCACTGGTACTGATGAGACTCAAAGAGCTTTAATAGAATACAAGGGAATGCTGGTTTCTCTGCCAGTATCGAATATGTTAAAGCTATTGTCTATCTTAAAGTAAAATACTTACTTATTCAGGAAAGGTTTTCACTTTCCATCTATCTCATTACCACAAAAGTATATTATAAAACCATTATTAAGTGAGTAGAATGAAAATACAACGTAAGAGTACCAAAGAGAATTACTGTTTTAGTTAATATAAAGAAACATAAAGCTTAAATTCCTTTATTGCCATTTCTTGTGGCTTTACCATTGGGACTTTGGTATTCGTATTACACCTATGTAGCATCCACTATAGAGCCAGATTGCCTGGCATGAAAATCTGAGGTTCTCCACCTTGTTCTAACATTGGGCAAGTTACTCAATAAATATATCTTTCCCTCAGCTTTCTTATCTGTAAAATGAATATAAAAAAGAGACACACTGGGCCCTGCCTGGTGTTGTTCAGTGGATTGTGTGCCAGCCTGTGAACCAAAGAGTCAGGGCACATGCCTGGGTTGCAGGCCAGGTCATCAGGTGGGGGCACATGAGAGTCAACCTCACATTGATGTTTCTCTCCCTCTCTGTCTCCCTCCCTTCCTTCCTCTCTAAAAACAAATAAATAAAATCTTAAAAAAAAGAGAGAACCATACTGGATTTTGTGAGAAGTTAATACTTAATATGGATGAACTAAAACTGTGCTTATAATTTTCCAGCTCAAAAAAGTTATCATTGTAATAATAATTGTTATCATTGTAATAATAATTATCATTATTATTTCTATCTTTGAAAAATATTTCCAATAAGGTTGAACTTCTAATATTAACAATAACCATAGTAATGTTGTTTATATATTTAATAAAATGTAGCTATGTGGAAGTGTTAAGTAAAATAATAAAATCTATAAAGTAGTTTTATTATTTTTATAAGGTCAAGTTCTCATTAAATTCACCAATCCACAATGTTAATAAACACAATACATTTCTGGTGTTTTACATTCAGAGGTTCTTTGGAAAATTACATTCAATTGAAATTCTATTCATTCAATTAAATCATATGCTTTCTGAACACTATTTGTCTTTAGTCACTATTACTACTACTTGAAATCTTATGCTCACCTAACACATACCAAAGATGATAAAGAGGAGGATGAATATGATTATAAGGATGATAACAATGATAGAAGTCTTGCTTTGTGCTAGGCACAAGGACATTTTTGTTTCAAGAAGTATAAAACAAGCACACCTGTTCTCACAATTATTATGTGTTTTGCTGCATAAAAATAGGTTTCAGATTGAATGTTTGCAGCCTATTATACTTAAATGATATTATTTAAGTTCTTTGCTACATTTATGTCCCTGCTAAAGTATAGTTGAGAGACCAAAACTCTGGTCACCAAGTCCAGAGAAAAACGGCAAAGCAATCGCTCCTGTTCCTTCGGTGCCTCCTTTGCTGTCTTGAAGCTGGAGACATCCTATTTCAGTTTATTGCACTGGGACTCTTTCCTAACTTTGTTTAATTGCACCCACACTTTCTCATGATATAGTAAAGGAAGGAAATTTAAATTTTCTTTATTTTACCTTTTATTAAAAATGTTCCTGATTAATAAAAATCATAGTCATCTTATGATTCAGAAGTTTCTGGGAATGTCTGAAAAATTGATGCTTTAGTCCCACGGCGCTTCCATTTGATGAGAGCCTTGGAAAAGCTGCCTAGGTGTGTGTGGGGGGGAGGGGATTGTTTGTGGGGCTTTTTGATGGTCTATTACTTGGAAGATAAAATGTCCCTCTGAAAACAAAGCTAGAGAATGGAAAATAACAAATCAACATTTGATGGCTTATCATTGAGAGAAGGATGATTACTCCTCCTCTGTGAATGAAGGATTTACCTTTTTTGCATGTGTGTGTGTGCATGTATTCTATATACAAGTCTTCTGTCATGTGTATATTAATTATCTACATCTGCAAAACATGAACTATCATTTTCTTGTCAAGTATTTTTCACTGAGCAGTTCTACTTTATAAGAAGCCCAATTATCATTTTTTAAAAATAATTACACCTTTTTAAATTCTGCATAGGAAATCTTCAACTGTCTCATAATCACAAAAAATCCAGAAACTTTATAGTTTGGGCATTTATATTTATGTCTATGATTCAGTTTTCATATATGATATATGAAATAGGAGTCAAGGTTATATTTTTCCACTACCATTGGTTGAAGACTTTCTTTTCCCCGTTGAATTGTGTTGACACTCTCCTGGCAAATCAATTGACTGCTTATATGAGTCTATTTGTAGACTATTCTGTGTCATTGATCTATTTGCCTATTAGTACCATAGTGCTGCAAAATTTTATCTGTACATCTATTATAAACCCAACAAGTTGTCATTAGCATTTTTTAAGTAATAAGAAAATTATATTTAATAGTAAGTAAAAGGGTATGTCATTTCTGATTATCTTTATTCATTTGTGTAGATACGAATTTAAATCAATTATCAACTTTTTTCTGCCTTAAAATTTTTTAATAAATATTTGTTGTAGAACAATTCTTGTGGCAATAAATTCTACTCTCTTGTGTTTGAAAGAATTTTGCCATTATTTTAAAAACATATTCTTAATTGGGTATGGCATTCTAGGTTTATAGGATTTTTTTCTCCTTCCAGTATTTTAAGGATGAAGCTCAATTGTCTTCTGTTTTGCTTAGTTTCAGATGAGATGTTTGCTATCATTTTTTTCTTGTTCCTCTGTACGTTTATTTGTTCTGTTGTTACTTTCAAGATTTTCTCTTTGTCTTTGTTTTTAAGTAGCTAGTCTCTAATGTGCCCAGGTTTGGTCCCCTTTGTATGTATCACGATTTGCTGATGTATGTATTTTGTATGTATTTTGGCTATGTCCTTAGGCATCTTTTATATATGTACTTTTTTGTGGGGGTGTGGGAGAAGTAGCCATTATCTCTTAAACCTTCTCTTCTGCTCCATTCTCTGTATCTTCTTTTCCTGTAACTCTAATTATACAAAATTTATACCTGTTGACATAATACCACAATTCTCAAATATGTCATTTTTATACCTTTATTTTCTTGCTACAGTTCAGAAAAATGTCTATTAAATCTGTGTTTGAGTATAAAGAATCTATATTTGTTGTGTTCAGTCCATCTAGTATTTGGGTTTTCTTAATTTCACATATTTTGTATTTGAATTATAGATTGACTTCCAGCTGGTTCTTTCATAGAGTTTTTATTTTCTGTTGAAATTTTCCATCAGTAACTTATTGTTTCCTTTATGGTTTTGGAAAACAGTTGAATTACTGCCACTTTGTTTGTTTCTGTGGAGGCTCAGATCCTTAGCTTTCCACTTACTGTTTTTCTCAGGATTCCTTGGAGTATCTTCCTACAGTTGATGAGTCGATGAAGCATGTAATGGGTATTATATATAAATTTGCGGCTCTCCTACTGTGGAATGTTCCCTTCAACGTCTGATAGTTCTTACAGTCCTGAACTGCAGTCACTTTGTTTCATCCAGTAGAGACTGCTGCTTTTCCTTGAACTTCATTCTGCCTTGCACCTGCATACAGTGGGAGATGCCTCTGGGGGGAAATGCCTTGAAATGTGGAGGTCTTCCAGCTTGCTTTTTTTTTTCATTTCAAGGATCAGGAGCCATTTATTTGTTTCTATATGTATGTAGCTTCCCTTCACATGTTTAAATGTTCCAAAAAATATTTATTTTATCTAATATGCATGATTTTTATTAGCAAGTGTGTCTGTTTTATAAAAGCAACCCCACCAATATGAAGGACAGAACTGATACAGTTTTTATCTACTCTTTATACTGTAAAAAGAAAATTTCCTCCAACTATGAGGTAGCATTATCTATGTCCTTTCACCAAATTCTCTAAAACGATTGTGGAAATAGGCAGGCATCTTGGGGATCTTTCTCTGAGTAATTTACATGAATATTTTGTAATTAATCTTTTTGTTGTTTTCTTTTTCTCTTGGTGGGCAATCAAGGTCTCAATGATTGTTCGTTGTTTTTGTTTGCTATTGTTGTTGACTTGTGCCTTACCTGTAGGAAAGTTTTAATTATCAACTCTTAAATTTAGAAAAATCATACCTATTATGTTATCTGCTCCCACTGTTTTCCCCACAGCCCTGCCCCATAAATATACACACTCTTATTTCCAGGTATTACTCTCTCTCTGTAACCAAAATGATATACTTGAATTACAGTTATGAGTCCAGTATCCTGCCCAACAATTTTCCATAAGTGATGATCATGTAATTCATACCAGGCTGTTTAAGGTCCTGTTCAAGAAATTTTTGGAATTGAAACTAAGTTTTTAATTCCCTATAGCAAAACTGGGTATATGTAAAGTCCATGGCTACAGGCTCAGGAAGAACTCTCTGGTAAGGAATTAAATTAGCATAGAGAAATAGAGACAAATGAGAAACAAATTTATAGAGTCTCTATTGCATTTTTCCCTGATTTTAGCAATCATTGAAGCTCATTTATCTTTGTGGAACTCTATTTATCTTTGCATTGCCTAAACTGATTCAAATTGGGTTTCTGTGTCCTGCAATCAATGGAGAGCCCTGAACTTTATCCTCACACAATTAATTTATCATTTTACAGCCAGGTATACCACAGGCATTCATTATTTGCATTGCCCAACTGAGAAAGCTAAAAAGAAGACATTTCAATGACTACCTCACTATCAGTAAATAGTAAGACACTGGGGAATTTTACCTTGAGGTGAATGCTTGTGGTAAAGAAGAAAATATAGCCCTGGCTGGTGGCTCAGTGGGTTGAGTGCCAGCCTGCAAACCAAAGTGTTGTTAGTTCTATTCCCAGTCAGGGAACACACCTGGGTTGTGGGCCAGGTCCCCAGCTGGGGGCGTGCAAGAGACAACCACACATTGATGCTTCTCATCCTCTCTCTTTCCCTCCCTTCCCCTCTCTCTAAAAATAAATAAATGAAATCTGTTAAAAGAAGAATAAAATATAAAGCAAAAAATGTAGAAGTTCAGAAAATGGTATTTTTAGATCTGCCTTGTTTCTGGCCAGCAAATTACTTTGTGCTGTTTCTAACCCACTTGCTAACAAAAACCCTGATTATTCTGGGTGGAGCTCTTCCATTGCAATGTTTAATTAAAGGTCAAAATTAATTGAAATGATGACAGCTTATCACTGCTCCAATCTAATTTCAAATGGTAGAGTACACTAAATTGCAACGATTTAGTGTATAAGGATAGTGGTTAATTTCACTGTCTTGATCCGTACTTTGATCATTATTGCTTTAATCAAGCTCTCTGTCCACCTGAGTCAGCCTTCACATACTCAAGAATAGAGTATTTTCTGCAAAACGCTGGGACTGGATTTTCATGTGACCCCTTCAATTGAGATTAGAGGCATACCATGTATTAGCAGCCTCCACAGTTGAACAACTTCGACATAATGATCTGTTATAAATAATTGTAGGGATTACAGAGAGTAATTGGCATTTTATATGCTCACAATTGACCAGTGTTACGCTCCAGCATCCTTTCACTTTCCAGCCTAAGTAGCTGCTAAGCTGTAACAGGCAAATATGCCTTCAGTATCCAAATTGCCAAAATAAAACCTTGAACTTAACAACCTCAGGGACAACCAACTGATGTGGCTCTAAACATTCAGGAAAGTGAAATCTTGA